>PVJD01001049.1:0-312278 GCA_004026545.1 Mormoops blainvillei
GGATTACTAAATTGATCTCATGGTTTTGTCATTTATTTCACTAAAAATATATTTTTTTCACCCAGTATATGAGTATATCAGTTATATTTCCAGGCACAGTGGTGATTTGGGCAGGACAGAAATATAAAGACAAAACCTGACTTCAAACCTCAGAAGCTTACCACTAAATTTGTTGTTTTAATTTATTTTATCCAAATCGAGAAGCCTTCCTTTCAATGTCAAAAATAGATAAGGATAACATTGTATTGAAGGTACTAATCAACAGTTAGAAAAAAGAAAACAATATGATGTATAACCATTAAAAAGAAATAAAATATTAATATTCAATTATGTTTGCATACCAAATACTCTGAAAATAATTATATGTAAAATATCAGTAAAAAACTAAGATAATTTTGTGAAGTGGCTAGGTATCAAATTAATATACTGAATATAAGAGCTTTCATGATCGGAAACAATAATTAGATATCGTGATGGATGGGGAAAAAACACATTTAAAGTACCATTTAAGCAAAGTGAAAAAATTATATGAAGAAAATGGTAAATTACTAATGGGGAACAAAAAAAATAATCACAGAAACAGGATGGTTTGGACATGGAGAAACAGCTTCATGCCCATGACCACACACATGACTATTGTATTACTTAAGGTTTCCCAGAGAAATAGCAGCAATAGAATGTGTACGTACACAGACGGAGATTTATTATAAAGAATTGGGTCACATGATTATGAAGGCTGGCAAATCCCAAATATGCACTGTGAACCAGCAGCCCAGAGATCCGATACAATAAATGGTGCACATGAAGTCCAAAGGCAGTCTTCTGGAGAATTCCCAACTTGGGGATGGTGGTGTTTTTGTTCCAAACAGGACTTCGACTGATTGGACTAGGTTCATCCACACTAGGGAGGGCAATCTGCTTTACCCAGAGTTCACTGATAAATGCTAATATCATCAAAAAACCACCCTTCAAATTGACAGATAAAATTAATTTACCATCACGAATATTTTCTGTTTTCGTTAGCTGTATTTTTTCCCTCTCAGGTTTTTCAAGATAGAATTGACATATAACATTGTATAATTTTAAGGTGTACAATGTGGTGATTTAATACACTTACATATTATAAAATGATCACAACTGTTGCATTAGTAACACTTCCATGAGTTCACATAATTACCAGTTTTTTGCAGTAAGAGCATTTAAAATCTACTCTCTTAGTAATTTTCAAGTATCATACGATACAGTATTGTTAACTATACTTGCCGCAGTGTGCGTTAGACCCCCAGAATTTACCATCATGGAACTGAAGGTGCATACCTTTGACCAACATCTCCCCTTTCCCTCACTCCCCAGCCCCTGACATCACCATTCTACTTAGTAATTCTTTCAAAGGTGGAAACAAGAGTGTCTGATGTGACATAATCTTTTGAAAAATAAGATGGAAATGGAGATTATTGGAAGAGTCCCTTGGGAAAAAGTCTTTCACAGCCATATCCTTTTACTTATTCCTACCTAAAATGCAAATGAGACCTTTGTAGCAAAGCTTCTATTATGTAACCATGTAGTAACAAGATGCAGGATGTAAGCCACATGCCCAAGATGACAGAGCAGAAATTTTGACACTATCATGTCACTGACCACATTCTCAAACGAGCATATTAGCCCCAGATCTAATGCTTTTCAGTTCTCATTACATGAGAAAAATTAAAACTAATTTAGTTAAGCTCATTAGTTAGATTTTCTGTTACACTCAGACAGGTTTATTCTTAATCAGTGTAGAAAGAATGTGTTGTCTTATTTATCTTACTTGGTAAGCACAATTGTCATGTTGTCCCCTCCTTCTGCCTTCTCACACAGGTTGACCCTTAGCACACATTAGTTCACTTCAAGTCATGCATGAAGTTCCTCTGAGAAATCAGGGGAAGGCTTTCCACAGCCTGCCCCCTTGCACGCTCAAGGCAAGCCTACACTTATTTCAGTAGAATTGCCTTGAGAAAAGATTCATAAAATCATGTAAACATTTTTATAGTTTGTAACAAAAATATTTCTCTACCTCTTTTTTAGAGTTTGAAATGAAGTTTATTGTTTCATGTGTTCCGCTGAAACTTATTCCTGGCTATAATTAGTTAAACCAACAAAGCACAGCTATTTTTAGATGAAGATAAATTTGCTTTAATGTGATTTTTTCTACAATAAACACATGTCCAACAGAAGTAATTGGCAAGGGTGGCAGACTCCATGAAGATTTTCCCTAGATTAAGGAATAGGTGGAAGTGAAACTAAAATATTGCACAATTCCCAAGAAAAGAAATCAAAACTAAAAAATAGTTATGAGTAAACACATTGTCTCTTTCCTGTTAATTATCTATGTCCAAATTCAGTTAGAAATATATTGCCCACTTTATTCTTTATTCCTTATTTTCACCCAGAGAATAATTAATGTCCTAATATGCCATAAAGACTGCTGTCCTATATTTTTTTTGAAGGAATGAAAGCTGAAAACAAGGTATAAAAATGATTTGTTTACGTTGGTCCAAAGTAAAATTGCTTTAATTTTTCCAGCTGCATTGCCGCTGTAACTTAAAGGCCTGAGCACCGCTCACAGCCTCATTAATACAAAACTGGAATTAAGACACAGCCTACTCAGCCAGTATCATAAAGCAGTCAAGGAAGTGCTGATGGTGGTTGAACTATTGAGAGTTGGTTGGGTTTTATGAACTAATGGTGTGTAGATCACTGACAATTATGCTGATAATGAATTGAAGATACCATGCTTAAACAACAAAAAAAAAGGGCTTGCCTAAAAGATTTGCTATTTGAAATATATTTTCTTTTACTTCATGCCTAAAACATGAATATCGGTGACAAAAAAATGCCCACAAGAGTAGATATTGTCTCATCAGTAACCAAAAAAGTGAAATATGTCAGCCAGGAAAAAACACTTGGGTTCTACAAAAATATAGTTAGAAGATGCCATTTTCTGGTGGTGATATGTTAATGTGAAGTACTTAGCACTACAAAGAGAGCTCCATTCCTGAAAAGGTACGTCTGTTTTGAATATTGTAAATAGCCTGGTATTGTCTTGTACCTCTCCTTTAAGAGGTGTGTGTGTGTGTGTGTGTGTGTGTGTGTATGAAGAAATAAGTGGTTATTGAGGGCTAGCCAGTCTGGGATCGCTCTCTGAAATATCAACAGAATTGACGTTAAAATCAAGGGAATAAGTGGAGCCCAAAGTCAAAGGAGAAGCTGAGATCACTTAGCCGAACATGCATCTCACCCACAACCCAGAAATGACAACTCTAGGTAGAAACTGGGGACACTCTGACATGGGTGCATAGGTGATGTGCAAGAGTGTTCAGGCAGCATCTTGCGTAATATAAAAAAAAAGGAAACAACCTAAATGTCATCAATATTAGACTGAATAAATTATTTCTCATATATTTACTCACTGAATCATTGGTACAGTAAATATGAATCAAATATCCATGTGCAGACTGATTAATTTTTAAAAAATATTAAGAGAAGGAGACAAGTTAGGTTTGAAACATTATGATATGACCACAAATACGTAAAGTTCAAAAGCAGACATTTACAAACAATATAACTCAAGAGGGTGACTAACAAGAATTTAAGAAGAGCAGTTGCTTCTGGGGAGCATTGGTAAGAGTATGATGAAAGAGGGGTAGGAAAAGTTTTCCAAAGTACAGTAAATATTTAATTTCTTAACTTGGTCCGTGTAAACAGGAATGCTAGGTACAAATTTCAAACTATGTACACAATGTAAAACACTGTTATTGGCTCTCATTTTTGAGCATTGTCTCATAAGATTTTCACAAAGTATATATTTTTATTATCTAATTTTATATAGAGGCAATCTTATACATATTAAAGTGGCCAAAGGTACACAGAATGATTTAGTTATTCAAGAAACAAAGGTAGCAAATTTCAGAACTGAGATCGAAACCGTGGTGATTTGACTGCAGAAAAATGTTCTTAACCGATGATTCTAGATCCCTGGCTCCCTTTTCCTTAGGTAAGCATTATTTTAATGTGGTTGCAGTCATGTTATATCCTGCATTTTATATGCAACATTGCATTCAGGGAAATAGCCTGAGTCATTAGTATCTTTTGAAAATATACATATTAATGGTTACATAATAGTTTATCCTGTCATGTCATACTTTATTAAAATAATTCAAATTCTATTTCAATGTCTTAATAAAGTAGTGTTTAGTATTTCATTGTGGTTTTGATTTGCATTCCACGGTGATCAGTAATTTCAAACCTCTTTTCATGTACCTGCTGGCCATCAGCATGCCTTCTTTGGAAAAACGTCTATTTAGATTTTCTGCCCATTTTTTTGGTAGCTATAAACTTTATTTTTTCTAAAGTTTTTATTGTTGTTCAATTATAGCTGTCCCCATTTTTCCCCCATTACTCTCCCCTGCCCTACACACCCCCATCTTCTACTTTCAACCCTCTCCGCCATCTCTTTGTCCAGGTTCCTTTATTCATGTTCCTTGACTTGACCCTTCCCCTTCTTTCCCTCCTTATCCCTCTCCTCCCTCCCCTCTAGTCACTGTTAGTTTGTTCTTTATTTGCATGTCTCTGGTTCTATTTTGCTTGCTTGTTTGTTTTGTTGACCTGCCCATTTTTAATTGGATGTCTTTTTGCTATTGAGTTGTGTAAGCTCATTATATCTTTTGGTTATTAATCTCTTATCAGCCATAGGTTTTGGAAATATTTTCTTTCATTCAGTAGGTTGCATTTTATTTTGTTGATGGTTTCCTTTGCCATGTAGAAACTTTTTAGTATGTATTGTCTCATTTATTTTTGCTTTGTTGGTTTGCTTTCAGTGTCAGATTTTTAAAAATGATTATCAATATCTATGCCAATGAGCTTACTACTCACATTTTCTTCTAGGAGTTTTATGGTTTCAGGTCTCACATTCAAGTCTTTAATTCATTTAGAGTTAATATTTGTGATTAGCATAAAATAGTATCTGAGTTTCATTCTTTTGCATGCGTCTGGGCAGTTTCTTCCCCGCACCATGTATCAAAGAGCCTGTTCTTTCCCTGGTAGCTTTAAGAGAGTTCCTTCACAGCTCCAGATACATACAGGAGGTGCAAGGAATCTCTTCTCCTGTTCTCTGTGGGCCATCAAAGTAACTGAAAAGTGTAATATTTAAAGTGGCCATGGAGTTAAGGTAAAAAAAAAAAAATTATAATGGTGATCTTGGACTCATGAATTGTGAGAACTGAGGAGGACTTAGATGCCCCTCAGGTGTGAGCATAGATGGTGATGATAAACAAAATACCCTCTTTGTAAGCCAGTCCCACCAGAAAATTAAATTTAATTCCTAAAAGAGAGAATGTCATGAGAGTGGATTCTTGGGACCATGAAAAAAATTTGATTAATTTAGATAAAGGTACTTTTTCTTTTTCTGTTGGAATAAAGCCTTGAATTACAAAAGAATTTCAATTAATCAAAAGAAAAAAATGGACAATGTTTATTAAAAGCTGAGATTTTTTATTGAGAAATTTTATGCCCAATCTAAAAATACTTGAAGCATAAAAAATTTGGTTGTTACACTTTTCATTTATAAACAAAGCCTAGTAATAATTTTCTCTTCCAATGTCCTTAGGTTATTTTGAAGACTAATAAGAAAAACAAGATTCTCAGTTCTTGGACTAGCTATTGATTTCTGCTTATTCTACACAGTGCTCTTCATGGATAAGACATGAGTATTAGATGGGTTTTTGTTATAGTTTTTGCCATTCTGCCACAAGAAAATTTAGGCCTGGGAGTGGATATAGCTAATTTCCCCAAGACTCTATTGTTTAACTGTATTTCTGAACTTTACATGTACTTAACTATCAAATGGTCTTGTAGTCACTCTCAAATATGTGTATATGTATATGTACACACACACATACACAACTGTGCATTATATATTATATAATACATACTATATATAATATATATGATTATATATTATATATCATAATTGTATTACTGAGCAAAAACAACAAAAAAGCAAACTGTAGAATGAGAATCTCTGATTATTTCAATGTGGGAGGTAGGTAGAGGAGGAGAAACAAGGTAGGGAAGAAAAAATGTAAAATGTTTCACGTTTTATTTGAAGGTATAATATAGATTCTGGTTAAGGTCTACAGGTAGGTATGTAAACATAGTTGTAATATATGTATTAAATTTTTAAGGGTAGGGAACTTCTTGAGAAACCAGTAAAAGAACAGAAAAAAATATTTTAAAGACAAATACCCACAAAAAAAAATGGAGAATGGTAGAGAGAACAGTAACAAAACAATAAATAGACAAATGGCAAATGGTGCATCAGGTCAAGAAAGCTGAATCCTTAGGGAATAAATTGGAAGGTAAATAAAATGTAAAGAAAGGGTACCGCAGAAAAGAAACATTTGAGAAATAAATATGAGCTTTTGTATATCAAAAATATTAGAGTTGAAATGAACAGTTGGAGTTTAAAGTGGAGGAAATCTCATAAAAATAGAAAAAGAGTCAAAGGAATGAAAAGTAGAAGAGAAATAGAAAATACGTAATTAATCTAAGATGTCCAATCATCAAATTATTAGTTCAAAAAGAGAAAACAGAGAAATATGAAAGAGAGGTTATTATTTACAATGTAACTTGATAAATTTTTCCAGAATTTTTGTCATGATGCACAAGACTACAGCAAAAACTTTTATATAGTTAAGAATGCATTATAATTGTTTAGCCATGCATGCTCTTATTTTATTCATTTTGATTTCCTTGTGTATACATTTATGTTTGTATTTATTTATATAATGAACTCCCATAAACCCACCACTCAACTAACCAAACTGTGGGCTCCTTGAGTTTCTAAAATAAAAATAAAAAAGAGCAAAAATACAAAACCCTCCCTCCAAATAATCCCTAACTTCCTGTCCTTTATACCCTATATTGTCCTTTCTACTTTACTGTTTCCAGAGAGTTAAGAGTATATTATGCCTTTATTTGAACATCTGCCTGGGAAACTGGTCACAAACTTCATACTCATCTATCTTCATAACTACCTAGGATTCTGTTCTTCAGCTCACCCATTTATACTCCAGGAATTAACCCTAGACCCTGGGTCAGAAGACTTTTTCTCGGGAAAATGTACAGATAATTAATTTCTTTCTTGCCATCAGACTTTATTCTTTTCTACCCTTTCTCTATTTGGGTAGGAAAAGTGGCTACTACGAAGGAAGAATCCCTCTAGTTTATAACATGCATTTATATGTGCTGTTACTCCAAGTTGTAGCTTTTGTAATACAAAAATATGTTTTTCTTGAGAAATTATATTTCTCTGGTGATTTTTAAATTCTACTTAGAAATTCAAAATCCATTAGTAGGTAAGCTTTGCTCTTTGTATTTTTATGTGGTATCTTCCATTGTGTGGCGTAATTATCCATTCTGAATGAAGGGGAAAGGGCAAAAGAGAAGCAAAATTATTGAGAATAAAAAAGAAAAGCATCAATACATAAAAATAGTGTCAGTTTAAAATGAAAATACTGAAGGAAAAAAATTAAAGATAAAAAGCTCCTGTTTTCAAATTTCTAGTATATTGCATTGAATAAAACTGGCTTTGCTGGAATATGGATGGCCAGAGTGTTAACTGAATCTTAGGCCTACCTGCCATCTTTTGAATTATCTGTCTCTCAACCCATTTATCATCTACCTATCATTATCCATTTATCTATCATCTATCTATCTATCTATCTACCTATCTATCTATCTATCATCTATCTAGTTTCTATCAGCTATCTTTAACCTATGCATATATGAATAAATAACAAAAATATATATTTAAAACTAACACTTATGAATCACAACTCAGCTGAAGAAGTCGATCATTATAAATATCTCTCAAAATTCAAATGCCTGTTTGCACCCTTCTGCATTCCTCCAATATTAAATTTCTTCATATCGCACCTGTCACTCTTCTGCTGTTCCAAATAGCTTTACTGCAAATGGATGTGTTTTTAAATATGATACTATTATACTTTGCATGTTTGAATTTTTATATTAATAATATTATACCAAATGTATTATTGCCATTTACTTTTTTCATTCAACATTTTTTGACATATATCCATATATCCATGTTATTTCACACAGATATACTTGTTTTCTCAATGCTATAAGTTTTCTATTGAATGGATGTTCCACAAGTTTTATATCCATTCCAGCATAATACCATTTTTGAGATATGCTGTTTGTCTTAATGCCAAATTAATTTTCATTACTTTGTTCACAGGCAAGGATACGCTTTGACAAAGATAATTGCATTTGACTATCAAAGGTTGTAATATAACCCGCCCATCTCTCCTCTCTGCTTTCATGCTCTGAAAGCAGCCTTCTGTGTTTTCTTCCTCTATAAATGTGACTGTGGGGAGGTATCAGTCCTGCTGCCATGAGCACTCCAACTCGTTAGGTAATATTGTTTTTCTCCTTGTAACCAACAAACAGAACTTCTACTTTATATGTCAGTCTCTTGTGAATCTCATGATTTTGGACCAATATAAGCTTGCTTCAGAGAAATCAAATCCATTTTATGGAATGGTAAGCTTGAGGATCAAAACTCTGAGTCGGAAGCAATTGTGTTTCCCTAGGAGTCCTTTCATCTCTCTTGCTGCTATGCCACACGATTGGTCAGGGAATTCCTTCCCTGAAAACCACAGGAACAGTGACGCTAGGCCCTATGAACAGTAACTAAATTGCACATTCTCAGGAAAACTGTATAATCAATGTAGTGGTATATGTGACCCATTCGTTTGTTTTTACTTTAATTGGCTCTCCTTGTTAACAACTGAGAAGAGTTGATAAGCTTTAAGTTTAGTTACAAAGGGAAAGAAGTAGAAAATACTCATATGCTATTTTAAAAACTAAAATGTATTGTGCTAATTTGTCAAATAAAGAATGGCAGATATCTGATGAAACTTAAAAAATAATTAATGTCATTCAAAGATAATTGGTGAGAGCCAAGATAATTTCTAATGAATAATTGACAATTAAATAAAAGGAGATAAAGTAAAAAGTATGAACTATATCTGACATAAAATTTTATTCAAAAGAAGCATATTTTGACTTCCAAAACCTAAATTTTGTCAGAATGTTTTATCTTTGAGTAAACCAACAATTGAATTTCCTTGTGGATTTAAGAAAAATTATTATATAAATTTGATGCTAGTTCTTGATGAATCTACTTTTCGAATGCTTTGCTTTTCACTAATTGTCTTATGTTTGTCTAAGGATTATATTTAGATGTTATCCCAATAGTCATGCTTATTCTGATATTTATACACTATCCACTTTTTCATTAATGCTATGAATCAGATAAACTGTGTCATTGACATAGGCAAAATGGCATGAACAATGGAAATCTCAAAAGGGGTTTTCTCAGATCGCATTAATATTATTTTGTGTTTGCCTCATCCTCCAGTTGTTTGTAGGTAAATATTAAAAATGTAACCTTGAAGATGTTTTCTCTTCACAGAATTATTTTTTCAACAATTCTGAAATCAGATTTAAAGAAATTCATATTTGCTTTCTCCTTTTTGTATATTTTATATTTTTCTTTATAAAATATTGTTTTGCATAAAATATGTGACTATAATATAGAATTCCAGATTAAATTTTTGGTGATTATTCAGATTCATTTTATATTCATTAAGTGCTAGTTATATAGCCTTATAAAGTCAATATTGTTCAATTGTTACCAGTGGCCAGTTATGCCATTTTGCATTTTGTTATATTCATTATCATATATTCACTTAGAACAGAAGGTTAGTGAATCGTATGTGGATGATATTTAAACTAGGAAGACTAATCTTATTTATCATGATATCTAAGCATGTAGTCAACAATGCTGGTAACGGAAATGAAGAAGGCATGGCGACTCTAAACTCAAATATGTAAACACGTAATCATTCTCCAGTACTAACATTGTCAGATTCACTTTTGGTATTAAATGCCTACATCAGACTCATGTCATCTACGTTTTTATAGATATATAAATAGATATAGATGGATATACGTACTATTCATTGATCTCCTATTCATAAATTTCCTTACTCATTTGTGATGCCAAAATCAATACTTGCAGTACTTCACAGTCATTCACAGACGTGTGCAAGAGTGGTGAAACATTTGTCACCCAAGGTACATATTCCCACCTGAGATCGATCAAGATGGTGCTCTGTCTTAGTTTTATAGCTCTTGTATATTAAATATGCCTTTTTTGCATTTAGCTTAGTGGTACACTTTTCACCTTTTGGTGCTTTTTGTTGGTTGATGATATCACTTTTAAAATGGCCCACAAGTGTAGTGCTAAAATGCTCTCTGATGTTCTTAGCAGAAGCAGCTGTGATGTGCCTTATGGAGAAAATACATGTGTTAGGTGAGCTTAGTGCAGACGGGAGGTAGAGAGCCAGTAGGCTGTGGGTTTAATGTTAATTAGATATATAATATAAAATGTCTTCAAACAAAAACACACATAAAAGAAAGCTACTTAAATATCAATTAATAAAAATAGTGTGCCCAGAGGCTCGCAGGAACCTAATCTTGTATTTGTTTTAAGGCGATGGTTCAGTGTTCACCAATGCAGAGTTTGCCCCTACCATAGACTGTAACTACCATTAATAATGATAATGTGAACAGATGATAGACACCTATACATACACACAAATATTAAAAATACAGGTGTTTTAATATTTTTCTATCTCCTAACTTTTCTGCAATGAGCTTTAATATATTTCTCACAGACACTCAACATTTTGGTACCCTGATTTTTCTTCAGGTCGTATAAATCTTTCACCTATTAGGAAGAATATTTTGTAAGTTTATTTATGTTCCTGAATTTCCCTTTTAGCACAGATAAGTGATCATTTCTGTTTTACAAGGGTCTGTGCTTTTCCAAGTATGTTCCCTGAATCAGCAGCATCAGGATCACCTGGGAAATTGTTAGAACATTCTCAGGACTCACCTGAGGTTTGGTGATTCAGTCTTTGCGTGTGGGCCTCTGCAGTCTGTGTATTAACAAGACTCCAGGTGATACTGACACACACCAAAGTCTGAGAAGCCCTGGTACAGACATGTGAAGTGGCCACATAGAGATTTGGCAACATTCTGTTACTACAGTTCAAAGAGAGAATCTTAATTTGAATGAAATGGTAGGTTTTTTATCAACTTCATATGTGACTTCTCTACTTAACTATAGTGAAAATATAAGTATGTTGACACCATCAGAAAAATGCTATTAAGATCTCAAAAATATGATTCTAAAATCAATTTCTTTCTTTCTTTCATTGCAGCTAGAATTTTCAGGTGATAATTTTTTCTATATAGTCATAGACACCATTAGTCAATCATACATAATGCATATTACATGTATAATAATGCGAGGTGTCCTGTGTGCACATACAAACACACCCCTCTGCACAAGCATTAAGTCCTTATTCAGGCTATTTGATTGCAGACATTGTCCATGACTAGTAATTTCAAAAATATTTATCTGTGTTTATGTTACAATAAAATATAAAAGATATTTTTCAAACTACTTATCTCAAGGAAAAACATCGACACATTAATATAGTGTTCTTCATTTTCTGGGGATCTTTATATGTGATATAAATTATAGTCCATTTATATTCTGCAAACATTATTAATATGGGATTTAGAACAAGTCAATTAAAAACACTAAATACACCCCCCCCCCAAATTTAGACATTCAAAGACAGTAACTACACCATACATCCAGGTATATGAAACATGCCTACATCCGAGAGATTTTAATAAGAATATAATTTTAATGTCTTGGGTTTTTCATAAAAGAATACCAATTTCAGAATGAAACACAACAAAATCTGCTTAAGTACATCTATTTTAGGTATCATCCACAACTACCAGGACCATATTTTAAAAAAATATTTTATTCATTTTTTTACAATCTCTGTCATGCCAATGGCAAGTTATATGATGAAGCCAAACCTCAGCAACTTCTTGGACTAAAATCAATAAGCTAGGGATCTTTTGTGACTTTACCCAGGTTTTAAAAACATCTTGTGCAAGATGATCAGCTTCAAGTCTAGACATCTCTCAATAACTTCTAGAAATATCCTCACACAGACCAAAATAAAGAATGCAGACCTGGAGTAAATGAGCAGTACTGGGGTCTAAGGTGGAAGCCAGCGTGATGCTAACCTTGTCTGTATTTTCTAAGATAATTTGCCTTTCTCTTGTGGAGCTATGTCACAGGCAGGAAAACAATGACTAGTTTGCAGGTGATAAATATTTTTCAGAGGATTTAACAAAACCTAAAATTAAAGCTTGGACAAAGCAGAACTATATGCTATGTTTATGGAGGAAGAAGTTGTGGTTTTGACCAAGTTTTAAAATTTCCAGTTTGAAAATGAATACTTGAAAATTTTCTGTTCACAAATGTAATGAGAATTCCACTGTATTGTTTAAACTTCTTAGCTATTTGATTTGTAAGTGGACCACTTAAAGCTAGTTTAAAGAACAATCTTCTGTGATTGTGCCAGAAGGGGTTCTTTATCACCAGCATTTGTCCAGGGCTCACAATCTACCTAGAACATTTCTAGGCCTGAATCCCAACCAACCATAATTGATACACATTTGTATCAATTATGTATCATATTCATGATTACATATTCATGAAACCTCCCAGGAACTGTTCTGCCAACTAAACCTACTCTGAAGCTTATTGTGTATATGAAGGATAGACTCATTATGAGGAGAAAACAAAATTATTATCTTTGGATGATAAGCATAACACATTTTCGTTTATTTGAGGGAAACTCCGTGTTAGAGCAGAACTAAGGAAATGGTACAAGCCAAATTCCCTACTTGCTTAGGTACAGCGCATTAACGGTTTCAGGCCACCATGAGACCTCTAAGTTATCCACTGTTCTGAAAAACTCCAAGGGCCAGAGAATACGGCTATGCCAATTAGAATCATCCAGGAAGCATAATGGGCCTGAAGCTGGGAGTTGATTGGGAGGTATCGGCTTTCTAACACAACATGAAGTAACAGTGCTTTCTAAAGTATTACTAACATAATCAGAATTTTCACATATTTCAGTGCAATGTGAGATCAGGAAAGAGTTGAGAAAGGGGGAAATGGTACAGTAATATTTTCAAAGTTGAAAATATTTCAATTCCTTGCTAAAGCTCCTAATACATTGAAAAATATCTTAATGAGATATCGAAGGGTATTGAGGATATTATTAGAAGGGCAGATAAGAAAGCTTACTTTATTTACTATAGCTTTTGATGCTGTAAAATGTCCTTCAGGTTTGCATATGTATTTTTCTCTTCTCTGAGAACATAGGCTTTTCTGGCCCATTGGCTCTAGTTTTGGGGCAGGGAGGGTTGGTAATAAAATACATAAAATTGACCATTAGTTATATTTAGTACATATACAGTGTTGTGCAACAATTAGCGCTACTGAGTTTGAGAACATTTTCATCAACCTCAAAGGAAACCTTATACCTCTTTTGCAGTCACTCTCCATTCTTCTCTCACACTGGCTCCTAGAAAGCACCATTTTGCCTTCTATCTCTGCGGATTAGTCTATTCTGAATATTTTGTGTAAATGAAATCATATAATACATAGCCTTTGTGTTCAATTCTTTCACTTAGCATATTTTCAAGGTTCATCCTTGTAGTGATATGTGAAGTTCTTCATTTCCTTGTATTGCAAAATAATATGCCATTATATTTATCATTCCATCCGTTGATAAATACTTGGGTTGTTTTCTAATATTAGGATATAGTGCTGTTGTGAACATTTTTGTATATGTTTTTGCTTGAGGTACCTGTTTACAATTCTTTTAGGAATATATCGAGGACTGGAATCTTATGATTATATAGTAATTCTATGTTTAACTTTTAAGGAACTGTCAAACTATTTCCCATAATAGTTGTACTATTTTATATTTCTATTAGCACAGTCCAATTTCTCCATAATTTGGGTCAACACTTTTTAATTTTCTTTTATTATAGCTATTTTAGTGGGTGCAATTTGTTATCCCATTGTGGTCTGATTTGAATTTCCCTAATGACAAATGATATTGAACATCTTTTCATGTGCTTGTTTTTGACTTGTAAATGTTCTTTTGAGAAATGTTTATTTATATCCTTTTTCTATTTTTTATTAAATTTATTGGGGTGACATTGGTTAATAAACTTTTATAGACTTCATGTGTATATTTCTATAATACATGATCTGCATATTGCATTGTGTGCTCACCTGCCAAGACCTTTGTCCATTTCTTAATGAGCTATTTCTATTCTTATTGTTGAATATTAATAATTATTTTTCTATTCTAGATATTAACTCCATATCAGATACATGATTTACAAAAACATTCTCCCATTTTGGAGGTTCTTTTCACCCTGTTTATAGTGTCCTTTGATACAAAAAAAAGTTAATTTTAATAACAGCTTAATATATTTATTTTAATTTTCTTTCTGATACTTTTATGTCATATACAATTAACTATTGTCAATTCTAAAGTTTGGAATATTTACCCTATGTGTTCTTTAAAAGGCTTATGATCATAGTTATTATTTTTAGGCCTTTGATCCATTTTCAGTTAATTTTTATATGATTTGAGATAAGGACCCAACTTCATTTTCTTGCATATGAATAGCCATTTGTCACAGCATCATGTTTTGAAAAGACAGTTCTTCCCCCACCTAATGGACTTGGCAGCCATGCTTGGAATACTTGATCATAAATATATGGGTTTGATTTCTGGATATTCAACTTTCTTTTATTGATCTATATGTATATCTTTATACAAATAAAAAGCTACTATAATTATTATAGCTTTATAAGAACTTTTGAAATTGGAAAGTGAGTCCCTTAATATTGTCTATCTTTTTCGAGAATATTTTTGCTACTTGGTGTCCCTTGCAATTCCATGTGAATTTTACAATAGGCTTTTCAATTTCTGGAAAAAGAAGAAAGAAAAGAAAAGAGGTTGGGATTTTGATGGAGAGTACGTTGAAAGCATAGACAGTTTTGTATGGTAGCACCATTTTATCAGTATTATGTCTTCCAGTTCATAAGCACAAATATCTTTCTATTTATTTTTATTTCTTTCAATAATATTTTAAAGATTTTATTTATTTATTTTATTTGTAGACAGAGGGGAAGGGAGGGAGAAAGAAAGGAAGAGAAACATCAAGGTGTGGTTGCTTCTCACGTGCCCCTACTAGGGACCTGGCCCGCAACCCAGGCATGTGCCCTGACTGGGGAATTGAACCAGTGACCCATTGGTTCTCAGGTCGACATTCAACCCACTGAGCTATATCAGCTGGGTCTCTTTCAATAATATTTTATAGATCTCAGTTTACATATATTAAATCATAGATAAATATTTTCTGAGTGTTTTTTTTTCTGTTGGATGCTATTATAAATGAAATTGATTTTTATTACTAAATTTTGCATGTTGATCTTGTACTCATCAACTTTATAATATTATACATTATACATTATAATATTATAATATTATATATATAACATTATAATAGCTCGAATACATTTTTTTGTGGACTTTTTTCGTTTTTTTTATTGTTCTTCAAGTACAGTTGTCTCCATTTTCCCCGTGCCACTTCCCCCGGCCCCACCCATCCTCACCTCCCACCCTCATACCTACTCCCTTTGGCTTTGTCCATGTGTCCTTTATGCATGTTCCTTGATGGTCCTTCCTCTATTTTCTCCCATTACCCCCTTCCTGCCCCATGCCCCGCCCCGCCCCAGTTACTGTCATTTTCTTCTTTTTTCCAATGTCTCTGGTTATATTTTGCTTGCTTGTTTGTTTTATTGATTAGGTTCTATGTATAGGTGAGATCCTATGGTATCTGTCTTTCACTGCCTGGCTTACTTCACTTAGCATAAAGCTCTCCAGTTTCATCCATGCTGTCTTGAAGGATAGGAGCTCCTCCTTTCCTTTTGCTGCATAGCAGAAAGTATTCCATTGTGTAAATGTACCAGTTTTTGATCCACTCATTTACTGATGGTCACTTAGGTTGCTTACAACACTTGGCTATACTAAACAGTGCTGCTATGAACATCGGGGTGCATAGGTTCTTCTGAATTGGTGTTTCAGGATTCTTAGGGTATAAGCCCAGCAGTGGAATTGCTGGGTCAAAAGGTAATTCCATTTTTAGTTTTTGAGAAAATCACATGTGGATTTTTAAAAATTTTCCATAGATAAGGTCATATCTCCTGCAGATAGGAAAATTTTACTTCTTCCTTTCCAATTTGGATGCTCTTTATTTCTTTTTCTTTCCTAATTGATTTTTATAGAACTTCCAGTAGAACACTGAAAAATATTGGTGAAAGTAGGATGCTTGTCTCATTCCTGAACCTAGGGTACGACTTTCATTCAGTCTTTCACCATTTAATATTATATTAGCTGCGGGTTACTAATAAATGTTCTTTATCAAATACCTGTACATTCCTACTTTGTTTTGTTTTTATTATGAAATAACATTGCAGTTTTACAAATGATCTTTTATGTCAAGACAATTATGTGTTTTCCCTTCTTTTTGTTAATGTACTGTGTTATATTGACTGATTTTCCTGTGTTGAACCACCTTTTCATTATTGAGATAAATCACATTTTGTCATGGTGAATACCCCTTTTACTATTTTGTGGATTTAGTTTGCTACCCTTGTGTTAAGAGTTTTTGCATCTATCTTCATACATTGTCTATTTTTCGTGGTGTCTCTGTGTGGGTTGGTATTAGGGTAACATCGATCTTATAGAATGATAAAAAAAGGTTTCTCCTTTTCTATTAATTGAGAGAATTTGAGAAGGATTTCATTCTGTCATTTAAAAATTTCTAGTAGAATTCACCAGTGAAGCAATCTGGTCCAGGTCTTTTTGTTTGGGGGTTTTAGACTAATAAATTAACCAATTTCTAAGTCTGTTAGTATATTCTATTTATTTTTTTAGTTTGTTATAGTAATTTGTATGTCTCTAGGAATATATCTACTTTATCTAAGTTTTCTAACTTGTTAGCATTCAATTGCTTATGATAGTCTCTTAAAATTATTTTTATTATTTTATTATTTATTTTTTATTTATCTGTAAGGCCAGTAGTAGTCTCTACCTTCATTTCACATTTCAGTATTTTCTGTCTTACCTCTATTTACTGTAGTCAGGCTCACTAAATGTTTGTCAATTGTGTTGTTTTTTCAAAGAACCAACTTTCACTTCATTGATTCTATTGTGTCTCTATTCTCTGTTTTGTTTATGCCCATTCTAGTCTTTCTTATAGGTTTCTTTCTGCTAGCTTGGGGTTTAGTTTGTTCTTTCTTCAGTTCTTTGAGGTATAAAGCTAGGTTATTGATTTGACATCTTTCTTCATTTTTAATGTAGGCATTTATAGCTCAATTTCCATGTGTATACTCCTCAGAGGTGTTAAAGAGTGAAACAGGGAAAGTGTTCTATAGTCTTATGATTAAATCTCAATCTTTTAGTGGGCCTCTTTCCAAGGGCTGTGACCTATACGAGATTGTTTTCTTACTGTATCTTTTTTTCCCTCTTCTTCCCACCTTAAAGACAGAAGTGTTAGTGCTAGGTAATTTTGACACCTGTCATCTCTCAACCTGACTCCATATGGTGCTGTTTCTGCTGATTCTCACAGACTTGCTTATGGCTCTCATGAAACTACTTCTGGCTTACTCCTTGTTTCAATGAGAGTGCCCTGAATTTCAGCTGATGCATGTCTGACAAGCAAAGTAAATAAGAAGTAGACAAACATCCTATCAAAATGATTACTATTGCTTTCATTTTTATAAAATAACATGAAAAGACTTGTGAATGATTGTATCTTTACATTGAAAGTGATTTTGTCCATTTCTTTTTCCAAAAGCTGTGTCAGATCATTTAAGAATGTATCACAGAAAACTGTAAACACAATTAGCATGTATTTTGTGAAAATGTTATTCAAATGCCAACATCTAAAAAACATTAAATTACACTTTTTTTCCTCACATGTCCTAAATCAGTTTTCTGAATACCTTTTATTGAAGATACTATTTTTACTCCATTGTATGCTCACATACCCTTGGTCAAATATTAATTGACCATTGGACATATAGGTTTATTTCTGGGCTCTCTATTCTGTTCCATTGATCTATGTGTCTGTTCTTATGCCCGTATCAGGCTCTTTTGATTATAGTGGCCTTGTAGTTCAGTTTTATATCAGGTATTGTGATCCCTCCAACTTTATTCTTCTTTCTCAATATTGCTGTGGCTATTTGGGGTCTTTCTGGTTCCATATAAATTTCTGGAGTATTTGTTCTAGATCAGTGCAGATTGATATTTTAATTAGAGATTGCACTGAATCTATAGATTGCTTTGGGTAGTTATGGGCATTTTAATGATATTAATTCTTCCAGTACCTGCACAGGGTATATTCTTCCATTTATTAGTGTTTTCCTCAATTTCTTTCTTTAGTGTTCTATAGCTTTCCAAGTATAGGTCTTTTACCTCCTTGGTTAAATTTATTCCTAGGTACTTTTTTGTTGTTGTTGCTATAGTAAATGGGATTTTTTTCCTAGCTCCTCTTTCTGATATTTTGTTATTGGTGTACACAAATGTCCTCAATTTCTGAATATTGACTTTGTATCCCGCATCTTTGCCAAATTCACTTATTAGGTTGAGTAGTTTTTTGTTGGAGCCTATAGGGTTTTCTATGTACACTATCATGTGTGGGGATTGACTGTGGGAGTGGAGGATGGGCTGGTTGGAGGAGGGCAAAAATGGGACACTGTAATAGAATAACAATAAAAAGAAAGAAAAAATTTTTAAAAAACCTTAAATTACCCTTCCCATTAGACTTGGCACATTGCTAGATCTTTATATGTGCCCATTAATATAATTTCACACATATAGTTTTCAATGTCACAAAAAGAAAAGTTAGTGGGAAAAAATTTTTTAGAAAACATGGTGATCTATGGTAAGTCTTAATCTATACAACCCTCATTTAAAGTATATGTTCATATAATCTCTGGATTCAAACTCAAATAACAATGAAATTACTCCTTCCAGGAAATAAAAAGAACATTTCCATAGCTAGTCTCATAAGGATGCTAGGTTGACATGTGAGATAGGTTATAATTGACACTAATTGGTGCTCCTGATTGCAATGGCTCATCTTCTTTATAATAATGTGGGCAGGGTAACGTGATACTTTTTAAAGTATTAAAAACCTGTATTGTATAAAATAAACCTACTGATATCTATAACTGAATAACAAACATTTTGGCAGCTATAACAGATGACATTCTGAAAAATATATTATTGTTTTAGAAAGGTATTTAGAGGTAATATAAAAGTGCTGTAGATTACATATAGTTTGTCCTTTTAAAGAGGGAAGGTTAGCGGGTGCAGGGGTTGGGCAAAAAGGAGAAAAAGACCCATGAACATCATCAATAGTGTGGTGATTGTGGAGGGGAGGGTGGTATGAGGGGACTAAGTGATAATGGGGAAAATACAATAAAAATTTAAAAATGAAGTTTATTGGGGTACAAAAAAGCCAGTTTTAATTACATTTATTAAGTAACAAATATAATTGTTAAAAAATATTCTATCTGAAGCATAAGTATTCAGTCACAACTACTATTCACGATTTGTGTAGTTCCTTGTAGTGTTCTCTTGGAGATTATCTCTTGTAGTGATATTTAAACAATTGAAATATTAGATATGATTTTAGTCCTGCTTTTTTGACCCATTATCTTCTGCTAATAAGTATTTTCCCAGTAATTCCAATAACATTACCTAATTGCAATAAACATTTTTAGTGGCTGCATAGAATTTTATTAAGTGAGTTCATTACCAGAGACCTAGGCTTTCCTCTATGTTTGTAAATATTAGGCTTTTATAAAAAAGATCACTAGATTTTACATCTTTGTGCATCTCAATAATTCTGATTAATAGTTATTTCTAGAATAAGCAGCTTAAAAATGTCTGGGACAGACAAACAAACATTTTTAAGTGTATTAATGTATAAGTACACGCTGCCAAACTGCCTTATGAAAGAATAAATCCACTTGAAGTCTAAACAGCTTAGGTATTTTTTCTAATTTTGTTTTAAAACTGTACACTTATTATTAGGAAGGCAGGCAATTTTTATACAGTTGCATGCTATCTGTGTGCCTAAAGAGTGATCAGTTCATTCCCTTTACTCACTTTTTAATTAAAATCATAAGGTTTGTATTTTACTACTGTGTACATGTTCCTTATTTAATAAAATATAAATGTATGTCACATGGCAAAATACCTATTGTCCATTTTTGATCTGTGGACTTTGGTTACTACTTTACATAAGCAATTTTTTGTTTTTTTAATTAAATTTATTGGGGCGATATTGGTTAACAAAATTATATAGGTCTCAAATGTAAAATTCTATAATATATGCAAATTTTAAATATTCGTAAAGTTAAAAATCTATCCATCTTCTGCTTTATAATGTCTTTTATTATTTGAATAAAGTTAATCTACCCTAAAATAATCAGATTTTTATTTATTACAATATATAGCCAAGGAGCATGAATAGAGGACTCATGGGCATGGACAGTGGGGTAGGGATTGACTGTGGGAGCAGGGGGGCAGGGGGAAGCAATGGGGGAAAAGGCGGGGCAACTGTAACTGGACAACAGTTAAAGAAAGGAATCTTATTTCTCAAAAACAGAATATTTTGGTATGTATTGTATGATAGGACTCTGTCATTTTTCCAAGTTAACCAATTATCTCAACATGAATATAAATTTCCTACCTTTCTTGACTTGTGCTTTTTGTTTTATCATATAACAAGCTGACATGGAGTAGGTCCTATTTCCTGGCTGTCAGTTCTGTTTTATTGGTCTTTCCCTGTAATTTTATGTCAATTTCATAGTATGAAAATTAGGTCTGGGATATCTAGTGCCCTCTCATTTCCCTCCTATATTAGATTTCTTTTTGCTAGTCTCATTTGCTTATTTTTCCTGAGAAGTTTCAGAATCATTTGATCTAAGTTCCAAAATAAATTATACTATTTTATGTTTAGTGGAATTGAATTGAATTTATTAATGAATAGAAGTTAAAATTGGTCTAAGAGTGGCTTTAACCCATTTAAGGAAGCAAAACTGAACTCATCACTGAAGTCACAGGACTTTGTAGGGAAAATCATCTTAGTCAACATTTTATTACTATTGTGCTCCAAAATTTATAAATATTACTGCTAATCTATATAATTAAACATTTCTTATTTATTAAATGTTACCATTTGGCATTTAAGAATTTTTAATATCTAGGAATTTGGAAATATCACTAGTTATTCTATAATTTCTCTAGTCATGCTGCAGAAAATTAAGAGCAATTAGTCACTGAGATAGAGTATTGAATGCACACCGAGAACACTGAAAAATATCAGCATGTGAAATGCAACAGTCCAGGGCTTACACTTCTTATTCTCAAAAAATGTTACATATTTTCTGATATTTTGGCAATCATGGTAATGGGAGAATGGACTGTGAAAATTTGCAAGGAAAGGAGTGGAAAGACTGTTTCTTCTTTCTCTTTAAACATTGTTGAGAATATCAATTTCCAAACTAGCTGGAAGGAGTTCTTCCCCTAGGTGCATGAGAATGCTATATTACAAGATCCTTCTCTAGAATGTAATGTATGAATTCTACACAATATTCATGTCCCTTAAAATTAGCTTAGTACTAGAAACGTCACATTCATAATATTTATTTGTATTTTTCCATGAGAGATATTAATCACAGATTCTTCTTTATGACAGGAAAAAAAAAGGAAACTTACAAATAGAAGAAATGATCAAAAGTCAGGAGCAATGAAAAATTTGTAGATATTAAGCCCAAATCCTACAGAATTAAAGTGGAACTGCAAATCCAGCTTAAATAAAATAGGTATACTTTCAGCAATGTGACTCACTTTGTCAAAAAGGCCCACACATACTGATATGTCATAGGAAAAGGATCATTTCCTAGGCTTTTGTGAAGGAAAAAATTTCAGATATGGATCTCATAGTGGAACAAAAATTGATGTGAAAAGTGTTGGCAGCTATATTCCTTCAATAAATGGAACACGAGGTTGTATTAGATTGTTGTTTCTCACATATTTTCTTTTTATAGCAGCTTGATATCAGTCAACATAATAGTGCCAAAGTATAGGTCTATTGTCACCTGGGTGGGGGGCAGTCCTTAGCTCCCGTCATTTGGCTTGGTTCAAAAAAATAACCAGAAGAAATGGAGTAGGTCAGTGGTGAATTGAAAGCTGCCTTATAACTATATCAATTATTTCAACCAGACCTGTAGCAAATTTAAACATCAGACTTTCCAAAGTCATAATCTTTGGCCTCATCCTATGTGGCTCATTGAAAGGAATTTATGTACTTGACAAATTATCTGCATGAATAGCATGGTCTGTGTCCTCTTGTGAATGTAAAGAAGCCAATTCCAGCAGCTGTGTGAGTGTCCTCAAGAAGAGAGTTGGGGACAATGTTTTTAGAGTGAGCTGGTTCCCCTATTTGTTCCAACTGTAGTTAATCTTGTGTATTGAAAATCCACTGTCACTACATTTCCTGATTATTTATCAAAACATTGATAACATTTTTTGTTTTAAATATTTTCATTGGGCAAAGATTTTATCATAACATTACATTACCAGCAAACCCTTGATTTATATTTTTCTTTAATTTTTAAAAGATTTTATTTATTTACTTTTTAGAGAGAGAGAAAGGAAAGGAAAAGAGAGGGAGAGAAACGTCTCTGTGAGAAAGAAACATCAGTTGGCTGCCTCTCACATGCACCCATGCAGGGATCCAGCCCGAAACCCAGGCATGTGCCCTGAATGGGAATCAAACTTTGCTTTTGGGAGGACACCCAACCACTGAGCCACACAAGTCTGGGTCATTTAATTTTTGTAAATGTTACCTGCACTGGTCCTGACCTACCTCCAAATCTCATCTAACCACTCTTCAGCATTTTTTCATTACACAGGTTTTTGCTTAGATGAACTTCCTGAGACAGAGGTTCACAGACCATTTTGTCCAATGTATCTGCCCTCATGTTCTCTATCCCATCACTGGCTTTTATATTCTTCACAGCACTAACTTTAGTATTTATCCTCCTCAGTAAGTTGCACAATTCATGAAAGCAAGAACTTCTGGAATCTAAAACATACTCTAACGCACAGTAGTGAATCAAAGAGTAATTTGTATGATCAATGAGTTAGAGAAAGGTAAATAAAACCTAGAATAAAACTGTTAATGTAAACACACTAACTTCTTAATTATAATATTTAATGGTAGTGGCAAGTGAATGTATTTTATCATAATAAAATGTTTACCTGTTTTCTCTAATCATTATAAAATATGAATATTGAATTTTATAAAAATATTAAGAATGAGATTAGTGAATTACTGTTTTATCTGATCTTTCAAAAATCATAATTTCAGAATTTCCAGCCAAAATGGCAGCATAGGTAAACATGTCTCACTTCCTCACACAACCACATCAAAATTACAACAAAAATATAGGACAACCAAAATTCAGAACAATCAGAAATCAAATGGAATGGAAGTCTCACAACTATGGAATTAAAGAAACCACATCCATCCAGACTGGTAGAAGGGGCAGAGATGCAGAACAGGCTGGTCTCTTACCCATTTGTAGTAGACAGAAATTCTGGAGGGATATCTTAGGGGCAAGGAGTCCCAGTCCCACACCAGGCCCCCCGGCCCAGGGTTCCAGTGCTAAGAAGATAAGTACTCATAACTTCTGGCTGTAAGAACCAGTGGGGATTGAATAAGTGAAATAAACTTCTAGAGTCCCAAGCAATTCCCTTTAAAGAACCTACACATGAACTTACTCAGACTCACTCCTCTGAGCTCCAGCACCAGGGTAGCAGCTTGAAAGGTACTAGTGGTATACAAGGAGGAACTGAAGTGTCTGGCATCAAAACAGGAGCTGGAGGACAACTTTCTCCCAGACAGAAAGGTGGAGAGCAGCCATTGCCCCTTTTCTGAGCCCTACCACCAAAGAGCCAAAGAGCTGGCAGCAGGTGCTATATCTGAGACTCCATCACATTGTTAACACTGTTTTCCCCAACCCTGGAGATCCCCTGAGACTCTGTTCCACCCAATTATGGGCCCACCCAAGCTGTGAACCATGACTTTTCCTTAAGAATGGTTGGCCTTGGCTCATGCTTCACAACTTCATAAATCCTACCAAACAAGCAATAGGCAGCCTCAGCAAACCTCATGCCCCTGTATCTCTTGCTGAGTGGCCCCAGGCCAGGCACCAGCAGCAGCCAGCCTAGATACCTAGGTTGATTTGACCTGGGAATCTCCAAGCCCAGCACAAATAGTAGCCATCTAATTAGCTTTATAGCTATACAGGGTTGGCCTGCACTACCTGGGAAACCCCAGAGCCTGCAAACCCAGAGGATAGCTATAGGCCAGGTTTGAGCATCATCACCCTGCCCCTGAATAGCTGATGCTCCACAGAGGGTGGATGTTGGTGGTCAGTGGTCATAGCTGGTCCTTGCAGCTAACTGGTTTAGGTAAATACACCCTATTGACTTGCCAACAGCAATCACGGCTCAACTACAAGAGGAGGGTATACTTAGCCAACACAAAAGGTACACCTTGAGTACCTGGCTTGGGTAATAGGGGAGGCTGTTCCACTGGACAATAGAAGACACTGACTACATAAGGCCATGCAACCAAGAAAGGGAGTCATAGCAAACATAGGGAGGTTGCCAAAATGATGAGACAAAGAAACATGGTTCAACTGAAAGAACAGATCAAAACTCCAGAAAAAGAGCTAAACAAATGGAGATAAGCAATCTATCGGATGCATAATTCAAAACACTGATTATAAA
Organism: Mormoops blainvillei; assembly: GCA_004026545.1. NCBI lineage: Eukaryota > Metazoa > Chordata > Mammalia > Chiroptera > Mormoopidae > Mormoops > Mormoops blainvillei. The sequence continues at coordinate 24,975 of PVJD01001049.1, forward strand.
TTTACTCAAGGAACTTAGTGAGGACCTCAACTGCATAAAAAAGATCCAGTAAGAAACAAAGTATACACTTATCTTAATTAAAATAAAGAACAATTTACAAGGAAACAACTCTAGAATTGAAGAAACTGATATTCAAATCAATGATTTGGAACATAAGGAAGTAAAAAACAAGAAATAAGAACAATAAGAAGAAAAAATAATTTAAAAAATGAGGACAATGCAAGGAGTCTCTGGGACAACTTCAGACATTCAAACATTGCATCATAGTGGTGCAGGAAGGAGAAGAGAAAGAGCAAGAATCTGGAAATCTATTTGAAAACATAATAAAAGAAAACTTCCCTAAATTGATGAAGGAAATAGACATGCAAGTCCAAGAAGCACAGAGTCTCAAACAAGATGGATTCAAAAAGGCCTACTCTAAGACACATCATAATTAAAATGTCAAAGGTTAAAGATAAAGAGAGAATCTTAAAGGCAGCAAGAGAAAAGAAGTTAGTTACCTACAGGGGAATTCACATAAGACCGTCAGCTGATTTCTCAAAAGAAACTTTGCAGGCTAGAAGGGATTGACAAAAAATATTCAAAGTCATGAATAGTGGGGAACTATAGCCAAGATTGCTCTACCCAACAAAACTGTCACTTAGAATCAAAGGGCAGATAAAGAGCTCTCAAGACAGGAAAAAAACTAAAGGAGTTCATCATCACCAAACCATTATTATATGAAATGTTAAAGGGACTTATTTAAGAAAAAGCAGATCAAAACTATGAATAATGGAGTGGCAATAAATACACATCTATCAACAACTGAATCTAATAAACAAACTAAGCAAACAAGAGGAACGGAGACAGAATCATGGATCTGGAGAAGGGTTTGATGGTTGCCAGAAGGGAGGAGGGTATAGGGGTCAGGGTGAAGAAGTGAGGGGATTAAGAAATACAAATAGTCACAGGATAGCAATGTGGATGTAAAGTACAGCATAGGAAATGGAGTAGTCAAATAATTTATATGCATGACCAATGGACATGAACAATAGTGTGGGGTTGCCTGAGTGAGTGGGGGGTGCTAAGTAGAGGAGGGCAAAGAAGGAAAAACTGGGACAAGTATAATAGCATAATCAATAAAATATAATTTTAAAAAATCACATTTTTACAAACATGTATTCCAATGCTACTTGCACATCTGGGTAAAAACTACTTATGGGATCATTTTTATATACACTCTTGATTTCTACATACTCTTATTTTATCAAAGATTTTCACATCTACTCTTCACAAGTTTTTCTTATACTAAACTAAAACAGATTCACTTTTAGTAGTGTGCCTTTCAAAGATATTAAAATATTCTTTCTTGACCACTTTTAGTTCTCTTATTTCAGTTAAGAGTGAGCTATAAAATGGTCCACACAAAGAATAACTTGTCTTTAAGCAGCCAAAATTTTATTCCTTACATTAGCCAATTTGATTGACCTCATAGCTAATATTATATGATATATGAGAAAAATTTTCCTAAATATGTTTCAAATGAATATTTGAATTCATAAAGAACAATTTTAATTCAAATGAAAATTAATTTTTAGCCAAAAAATAAATACTTTGTGTTTATGTTGCTGTAGAGTTTATGTGTGTCTATGTGTGTGTTACATTACTTACCTATTATGTGTCAGAATAAAATTTGGGTATCTATAATTAAAGGAAAATTAATAATAGAAGAGACTGAGTCATGACTAGTGTAATTATAAAACCTCTATAAGATTACAGGTAGATTCATCAGCATTAGATGCACTTGTTTTTGTACTAAATGCAGTGTTATTTTTTCATACATTTGTAATAACACTAACAGATCATTAAAAGCAAATGACATTTGAGTTATCAACTGGAGGAAACCAGTCACTCTGCTTTTGTACCAGAGGATGACATGGCCCTAAGGTTTTAGTACAAATAATTTATTTTGGTATATTCCACAGGGTCTATTTTATTTTTCTACCATGCCTATCTCTTGTAGTTTTAATGCTAATAAATTACACCAAATATTGTGATAAAAATATCTAGTATATTCAACTGGGGTAACAAGAGATTCCTTGCTTTTTTTCTGCCCAAGGTACTGTTCAGTGAAAAAAATTTTTTTTCTTCTCATGATTCAATGAAGAATCATTGATTTCTAAAATCCTAAGTCATAGCATTATATATACATATATATGTCTTTTTTTTTATCTTGTGCTTAGTGGTAGGTTATACAGGAAAAGAAAATTAAAATCTTTTCCCTGAGCATTGCAATTTGGATTTTTTTTTTCTGCACACTGATTTGATGCATCAGTTAAAATACAACTGAGGAAGTTTTAAATTGCATGTATTCCTTTTACCATCTACTGAAACACAGGAAATTAAAATGATGCAGGAAATACTGGAAATTTTCCTGCCTCCTGGATACTTCCCTCTGAAGCATTGGGAAAGGAAGTTAACCTCTTTGCTTCCATTTCATCTTTTCACTTGTGATGTGATAGAGGAACTTAGATGCTATTTGTAGATCTTTGAAGCTGAAAACCAGTGTATAACCAGAGAATGTGCTTCATTTAGATTCCAAGTGATTCAAACACAGCCCAGAATAAAACATCTTACCCCAACATCTGCTGTCTTTTGAAATGAATGTGTTTTCCTATAGCCCATGAGTTCATTTGAATTACTTTTTCAAACATACATTTCATATACCTATTTTTTGAGTTCTGTTCTATTGGAGAAATTCATTCAAATCTGATATACCTATGTTTTGAAAGGACTTAACTTCCTGTCATAATTTGCCTCCTCACTCAATGAATAAGCGAAAGTATAGACCAAATGAAGCAACTGACAAATTTAAGAGAGAGAAAAAGCAATTCATGTATTGGTTAGGCCTGAATTGCCTCCTGCATGAGGGAATCTAATAAATAACAGGAAGTTGTATAGTAAAATCTTTGAACTGTAAAATAGCTCACTAAATGTGAATAGAAATATATTGTAACACTTACTCATTAAAATTTTCAAAAGTCATTATTTCGCTATCTTCTTTATGAAGTATATTAGCTCCTTGGCATTTTTAAGTTTCCAGTTTTAAAGTTTAAAAAGTAAATTCAAGTTTGTGGGATGCTTATGGTATTCTAAACCTATTTTGTCTTGTCCACTGTGAGATGTGAACAAATGGGGAAAGGTTTCTTCTGCATGTTGGAAAAGAGTACACACATATTTATTAATGTTTTATTGATTCATAACAGCTTCTATACTTGTCAATACTTTATTATATTAGCAAAGCTCCTGGTTTGTTCCATAATACTTACCAAAAATATACATTTTTTTCTTTTTGAAAAAACATTTATACCTGATCCATTATGTCGAAATCTCCTAACAAGATTTCTGCAGGTTTGCCCCCACTCATGGGTTCTTCATCTATGTCTCAGTTTCCCAGGAGAAGGGATTCTGACTCTTGCCCACTGGCCTTGACAATATTGCCCCTGCAGTCGGGTACTCTCGCCACATTGAAACCCCTCTGCTCAGAGCTGAGCGGCATTACTGACCGCCGCTACCTTCACACTCGGCCAGGCTGGCTAACAGTTCGTTAATTTGTTGATCTTTTCAAAGATCTAATTTTTGGTTTCACTGATGTTCTCCAATGTTTTTCTACTGTAGTTAATTTTCACTCAAATGTTTATTTCCTTCCTTCTGCTTTCTTTATATTTACTCTATTTTCTCCAATATATTAAGCTAGAAGGTTAGTTGATTGATTTGGGCTCTTCCTTTTAACATTAGCATTTGCACTTACAATTTCCCTCCTAAACACTGCTTTAGCTGTATATGTTTATTATATATATCTTCATTTTTATTCATCTCAACATATTTTCTAATGTGTTCTGTGATTTCTCTCTTGGCTCATTTGTTATTTGGGGATATAATGTTTGCTTTCAATGTATTTGTAAATTTTCCAAAGTTCTTTCTGTTACTGATCTCTATTTTTATTCCATGGTGGTCAGAGAACACATTTTATATGATTTTAATCCTTTTAAATTTAATTATTTGTTTTTTATTTTTATAGCCTGGCACACAGTCTATCCTGGAGAAGGTTTCATGTACATTGAGAAGAATTTATATTACAATGTTGCTGTGCTGAGTGTTGTATAAAGATCTGTTAGGTCAATAATACTGTTCAAATATTCTATTTCCTTTCTACGTAGTTATTTTATCCATTATTGAAAGTGGGTACTAAAATCTTGAGCTATTGAATTATATAGGTCTCTCCTGGATTCTGCCAGTTTTTGTTTCATGTTTTTTTTGGGGGGTGCTCTTGGTATGTGCTTGCTTATTGTTAATATTTATAATTATTAATTTTTATAATATTTGTATGTATAAATTATTATATAATGTTTTATTTGTTAAATATTTCTGGTATATTAAACTATTTATTATTATAATATGCCCTTTTTATCTTTAGTAACTTTTTTTTGTTTTAAAGTTTGTTTTGCCTTATATTAGCATAGCCACTGCACCACATGGTTACGTTTGAATGGTATATCATTATTCATCCTTTTATTTTTAACCTTCTTGCATCTTTCAATAACAAGCATGTCCTAATATACAATATATTTGGAATTTGTGTTTGTGTATGCTCTTTTAACACAATCTATCTCTGTTTTTTCATAGAATTGTTTAATCTATTTACATTTAATACTATTATTGATATAGCTGAATTTACATCTGACACTTTAAAAATATATCCTCTTTTTGTTTCTTTGTCCTCTTATGATGTTTTGGGGCCCTTTTGCATTACTAGAATATTTTATGGTGTAATTTTTAATTAACATTTTCCCAGCTATAATTTTTACTTATTTCTTAGTGATTGCTCTAGAACTAGTAATATACATTATAGTTTATTGAAGTCTACTTCACATTTATACCACCTTTATTCCAATGAGACATAGAAACATTATTCTTATATAGCTCTATTACCTCATCTGCATTTTTGTGTGTTATGGAAACTGTGACTTATTTATATTACCTCCCAATAATATATAGTTATAATTATTACTTTATACAATTTTATCTCTTTTAAAGAAGAAAGTTTCTTCTTTAAAAAAACTTCTACTTTAAAAAGTAGACTTCTATAGGAAGTTTACTATAGCAGAATTTGTTATATCAACTTTTGCATTTAGAATTTCTGGTCCTATTCATTTCTTTCTATTTCAGTTCTAAGGCCTAGTCCCTGGCTAGCAAATTCTAATTGTGATCTCTCCTTGGTGGCTTTCTCATGTTTTATCCTCCAGTGAAGACTACTGACATGTGTCTTTTTATATAGCTTGTGAAAAAGAAAATGTTAAGGAGAATACAAGGTCTATCCAGAAGGTATCCAGCCATATAATATGAAAAATAGAGACATTTATGAAAGAAAATGCAAGATACAAAAAACATTATACAACAAGACAATGATGCCTCAGTCCCCTTCAAATTTGGCACCTTGGGACCTCACATAGTTCTCTCAATCACCATCAGCTACCCTGTCATATTTTCCTGAATCTTATCAATGGTCTGAAATCTCTTCCCTTTCAAAGGTGATTTTAGTTTTAGGAAAAGCCAGAAGTCACAGGGCACCAAATCTGGGCTGTAGTGGGGCTGAGTTGCCTGAGTGATTTGGTGTTTCTCCAAAAAATTCTGCATCAAACATGATGCATGAGTGGGCTTGTTGTCATGATGCAGCTGCCAATCACCAGTTGCCCAAAGCTTTGGTCTTCTGAATCATCTGAATAGTTTCCACGGAGGAATGTTCAATCTTAACACAACATTTGATGCAGATTTGTTGTTCTACTTGCTCAGTCATTTTGAATGTAACTGTCACACAGTACACATGTTCACTCAATGGTATACACTGCCCCCACTGACCAGTACAGTGAAGTTGTCATTGTTCATGCATGCGCATTTCAGTCCACTCTCCTTACCTACCAGGTTGTATGGATTTCTCAAAGGTGTTCTCATTATATTAACAATAGCTGGACTTTTTCTGGACAGACTTCATATATTATTTAGAGTATAAATACACAGTTTATAACACATTTACTTGTCCTTTGACCAGAGATAACATGTATTTTATCAAAGTTCATACAATAATGAATTTATGTTACTCTTCAATAATTTATCTGAGGAAATTTTATGCACAGAATTTTTTTAACAGTGCTTATTGTATATAGATCCTAGGTGTACTCATCAGAATTTATTTTTAAAATTTCTGATTGTATTAGACAGTACTTGCATTTGTGGTTTGTAATCTTCCTTCTCACTTGGAGTTCTGATAATGCAACTACTCCTTTCAAATGTATGAGACACAGGAAACATAGCTGGCAAAAAAAAAAAGGGGGGAGCAATATTAATACTCCCAGATGCAAACCCAGAAGAGGGTATGTAATACAGACATGTTTCTTTATTTTTTAAAAATATTTTCTTTATTTTATTTTTAGACAGAGGGGAAGGGAGGGAGAATGAGAGGGAGAGAAACATCAAAGTGTGGTTGCTTCTCACGTACCTCCTACCAGGGACCTGGCCAGCAACCCAGGTATGTGCCCTGACTGGGCGATGGAACTGGTGACACTTTTGTTCACAGGAGACATGTTTCATTAAGATGAAATGTTACTTAAATATAGTAGAAACTCCAGAAATCAAAGAAACATGAAATTGTCAAATAGCAGATGACTGGGCCATTAGATGCTAGTGTGATACACATGCTTGGCTAACTGTTCTAAACCCATTTCTTCTGCAAAATGAAAACAGTAGGATGCTGACTGCCTCTCTTATCCTTTCTGGCCTTGTATCAGACTTTGAAAAGGAAACTGTCTTTTTAACTCTAATTTATAATGCATTATGTAATTTACTGCTACAATGAACATGCAGAAAGCATTGGTTTAATTTGGAATTTGGAGACTGCTGAGCATGGACCAATTAATGTGGCAAAGCAGAAATCTTTCACTGTTGTTGAAACTCCACATTCCACACTCAATACTTGAGCAGGCTTTTTTTGATATGTCATTTTAAATGTACTTCATTTATTTTGTAAGTTGAATTCTATTAATTACAGTTAAAATTCACATTTATCAAAACAACCTCTTATAATGACTCACGTATATCTCAACTTGTGCTGCAAGTATCCCACAATAGTAAGCTATTTCCTTTCTTTACAGAAGATGAGCGATTTAATGACATTTATCAATGATTTTTGTCTTTCTCCATTCTTAGGTAATAAATAATGATGAGGGTGCTATGTGATTGTATGTGTATATATGAAAATACTTGTATTCACTTCTTCATATAATTTGCAAATAACCATTAGTCCTATTTTAAGCTGATGTACTCTTTAATATATGTTGCCAAATACCCAAGGGATGTTTCTTAGGATTTATCTTATTTCTGCCAGATTAATTTGTGAAGCCACAGAACTTAAGTCACCAGTAACTGGCAGAGAAGTAAAAACCTATTTTGGGAATCTACTAATAACCTAAACCCTAAGCATTAACAGGTAGCCAAACAATACTGGAAACCTCAAGATTCCAAATAATTAGCAGCAAATCAATATTGACAATAGGGGATATTGTTTCCCAGTTGTTCTCCAGGAAGTCAGGGCCCTTGCATATATTTTCAGAAGTTGTATGTTACCTAATATTAGGAACCTCTAGTCACATTATAATTTGTGAACATCAACCATCTTCAGTTTAACTCCATTTGTGACTCTTTGCCACCAGGCAAGCCACTGGGCCGGCTTCAGGCAGGGTCAGCTTCATTTCTCTGAGGGCATATCCATTGTGTATAAAATAGAGATAGTCAGTCTCCTTCCCTTTCCTGCCTCTGTCTTTTCTTCTGTCGCTTCATGCTCCAGCTCCATATTCATTACTTCCCAGTCACCAGGTACCACACCTGAGTTAGGCTTTTATTTCATTATTCTCTACCCATAATTGGTATATGTCCAAAATGCATTATACATTTTTAATATGTCAGTGTATCATGAGAATAAAAAGATAAAAATAATATGCTGCTATAGCATATGGAATCTTCATTTATATTTATCAGATTGTGTCTATAGGATAAGAACTGACAGAGAGTTGACATGCAAAAGAAACCACCAGAAGTAGTTTTTGCTTAGTGTCCCCAAACTGAGTCAGTTGCAGACTAGGCAGGAACTCCACAGAAGAGTGTGCTTTAGTTTGATGAGAGTAAAATCCTACATGCTATGATGCTGTGTGTTGACTCTTCTTCTTAATGTGATAATAACAAAACAAAGGCCAATAGTTATGATTCAGGATATAAAGGTATTTCTTTTGAAACTCCTGAAGGCAAATCAAATCACCAAGAACAGTGTCAAGTGGGGCAACAGGATGGAGGTTACTCAAGAACATGAAAATACTGGCAAAGTATCCCCACCGAAGTCCTGTGGCTAATTCTCGAAATGGTGAACGAGAGTCAGAGGTAATGTGTATCGCCACTGCTGTTAAAAAGCCATTAGTCTAAACTGGGAAGAACTGTTTAAATTTAGAGTATTAGAAAAAATACAAACAGAGGTATTGGCATATTTGAATATACAACCCTTGAAACTGATATATTTCAAAGTAAATATTTCAAAATTAAAGGCAAATAATATGTGGCTTAAAATGTTTTCAGTAAATATGACAAAGGATTAATGTTCTTAATACACAGAAAATTCTTGAAATTGATTACCTTTTAAGATCTCAATATACAGATGGGTAAAGTACATTATTAGAGTCAAGAAAAAACATATATAGTTAATACAAATATAAATATAGGCATGCATTCCCCAATGTTCTCATGATAAGATAATTACATTTAAAAACATTATATCTCACTCAAAAAGTGTCAATTTTTAAATGATAATATGCATTGTCCAAAAGGTGCATTAATAAAAGGGTACTTTTATTCACTCCTGTAGGATTCCACAATATGTTTTATAAAGAGCAGTGTTGCATTAGGTATCAAAGCAATAATATGCATAAACTTGGACTCAATAATATGAATTATTAAGTTATAATTTAAATTAAATCATAATATAAAAATACTGTTTATCTCTGCATTATCTCTATTAATAAAAAATTAAATGCTTCACAATAAATAAGTGAAATAATTAAACTATAATTTGATGAAACATTTTGACCATTAAAAGTATTAATGAGGTGGTTTTAGCTCCAAAGAAACAGTCAGTCTCAGCATTACAATAACAAAATAAAAAGCAAATGAACTAAAAATCAATGACTTTTTTTGGACCCATTAGAGAACTGAGATTGCATGGTACATTATCTCCCTGACATCTAGAAAGACAGGTGAATCCAGAATGTCGCAGCTGAGATATGAGTTCCTGAAGCAACAATCACTGTAGTCATAAATTGGTAGCAGCCCTGAAATGATAATTTTGATGAATTAATTGTTTTAGAACCAGTGTGGACTAGCATAGCAGGAAGAAGCTCCTGGGGGCCCCGTGTCAGTGAGGTAAGGGCAGCAAAACGTTCGTGAACTCTACCTCTTAGAACTCCACCAGTTTCTCACGGTGGGAGACCTGAGAAAGAGCACATGTTCACGTAGTTAAGAAAAACAAAAATAAATCATTATGAAATACTATTAGAACATTCTCCATAACAAAGATCTGCTCTTCAGGGCAAAGGCTTTCCCAGAGCCTTGTCCCACAGTCACAAGAAAGGGCATTTCTCTCACTGAAGCCCCTCATATCCTTCCTATCTCACCTAAGTTTGGTAGTGGGGTGAGAAACTACACAATAATAAACTCTTGTGAAGGTCACAGACACACTAAAAGACAGATTTAACTAGAAGGCTACAGGATTCTCCCAACTCCATGCCTTATATCACATAGAGTTCCAATAAAATAGTATATTACAGCTGAAGGGGCTGAAAGACAGAGACTATGTCTGAGGAAGAGTATTTAACGAAGACCAAAGTCAAGACAGGAAATGAAAGCAAGGACATTAAAGGATTTTAAAGTGACTAGGACATACAAGCTTCTGCAAATATTAAACATGGCACAACTGCTAACCAGATTAGAAAAACTACATTGGAAAGAGACAAAGCAAACATCAGAACCAAACCCAGGTATAGCACATGTATTATCATACATGAATGTTAAAATACTATAATTAATGTGTTAAAGGTTGTAATGGAAAAATGGACAACATGCAGTAACAGGATGTATAATGTTATTAGAAAGATGAAATTCTAAGAGAATCAAAAGGGAACACTGGAAATAAAAACACATTAATGGGAGCTTCCAGTCAAGATGGCAGTGAAGGTAAACACGGTACATGGAATCACCCACAGCCACATCAAAATTACAACTAAACCACAGAAAACCATCATTCAGAACCACTTGAAATCTAGCTGAACCAAAGTCTTATTGTTACTATGGGTATTTAGCTAAATATTGAGAAGGGGAGCAAAAGAGGTTAGACGTTGAGAATAATAAACTGGGAAGCAGGAGACTGTTTTCTTCACCAGAAAGCTACAGCTTTTCAGACTCTGGGAATCATAGCGTTGCTCCACCAAGGGGATTAACACCCCTCCCCGCCCCTCTCCTGTACCAGGCTGTTGGTGAGGGGACTCAGGGGCTAACTGCTAGATCACAGAGGCCTGATAGCCTAACTGGCAGAGGGGCCCTATCCAAAGCCTGAAAAAACTTGGCAAGTTGATCGTCATTTTGAAAAAGCACCCGGTCCATCCCCAATCCAAGCTTCTGGTTATAACCTCAGGGGAACAAAGAAACTCTTGTTCTCGTGCTTGTGAGGCACACTTGCAAGGTACACGCACCTGTCCTCTCCATGGCCTCCAGGAGGGAGCCTGAATACCAAGGCGCAGCAATGGGCTAGAAGAGCTGGAAACACATGTCAAGCCAGCCCGATGCTGGATTCGATGGGCTTAATATGAAACACAAACTCTAGGCAGTGGCCTTGGTCCTGGCTCTACTGAAAACAAGATTGGACATTTTCCATGGTGAGACAGACAGAGATGGGGCTCTGGGAAGTCAGTAGGGGAAACCCTTTAAATATACATCATCGATGTATCAAAACAGAGAGCCCTGTTCTCCTATGTAGGGCTCAGCAAACTCTTTTCCTTGCAATACTGCAAGAACCCCACTTGCACCAATAATACTGTAACTAAGTATATAAAGAAGAAGCCACATCAAGACTGTTTTGCTTAGTTCAACAAAAATGTATGATTTACTATGTGCCAGAAAATGTACAAGGTACTGGAGATACAGTGAAAAATAAGAGAGCACCCTGCCAGGGAGGGGCTTTTATTCTGTAGGTCATGGAGAGAGAAACAGTTTCAATGTCAGGAGCTTTTTATACACTACCGTTGGCACAAACAGAAGTTCAGACACCAGCGTATCTTAATTCCTTAAAATGCTGTGGTCTGAACAGAAAAGTTAAAAAAAGGAAGAAATTCACTTGAGACTAGTTCTGCATGGTATTTTTGGGACTAAAACCAAATGATGCAACACAAAATTTGGAGGTAGAGTTAATGTGTTCCTGAGAATGCACCTGACCCCACCTGCACGTCTAATTACACATCTACCATGATTTTTGATTGCGATGTAGAAAAAATAATAACCTATACTTCTTAGGAAAAAGCAGTAATAAAAATGAAATAAGTTCTTTGATAAGCTTCTTAACATGACTGAAGAAAGAATCAGTAAACTTGAAATAGGTCAATAAAAGCGTCTAAGGCTTAAGTGCAAAGAGAAAAAAAGATAAATAACACAAAACAAAGTAAAACTTATACAAGGAGAAATACATGCATAATCAGAATTCCCCTATATATATTAAAGAAGTGATATCAACCCTTAATAACCTTACAGAAGAGAAAGTACCAGGCCCAGATGGTTTCATTGCTGGATTCTGCCAAACATTTAGGGAAAAAAAAAAATATATATCCACTTCCCACAATCCCTTTCAGAAAAGAGGAGCAAAGAAAATACTTCCTAACTCATTCTATGAGGTCAGTATTACTCTAATATTATTAAATACCATTAAAACCATTACAAGAAAGGAAAACCAAATATTTATGTGAACATAGATATAAAAATCCTCAACAATATATGAGCAAATATAATTCAACAATCTATAGAAAAAAAAATGCTACAACATAATCAACCTTATCAATAGTTTTAAGAAGAAAAATCAAATGATCATATACTCCACTCCCTCAAGGAGATGTAACATGAATCTCCATACCTTAAATGATGGCTGCATACCCTAACTTCCTTCCAAAGAGTACAGCGTGGAAAGGGGGACATGGTGGGAGTAACTGCACAGTGGAAAACTTGATAAACACTGCCTCGGTCAGGTGATTAAGGTTAAGATCAACAGAATTAAAGAGAAAACCACAAGCTGAAAATGTCACTCTTTCCAGAGCTCATGATACCACACCTAGATTAAATACCTGACCTAATTACTGCTTCAACCTCTTCCAGAAATGCAATCTTAAACTAAGGTCTGGAATTTTCTCCTCAAGCACCAGTAAGGTCACATGGACCCTCTATTTCCCGTAGAAAGAAGAGGCAATCTGCATGATAAAAACCCCTGCCACTCCCTTCTCCCCACAAAGGATGTCCTGGCCTAAACATAACCCTGGCCCTACTTTTCTTCATAAAGCGCATTAGATCTTCTGATTTACTCGACTGAATTGTGAGTCACATTCACAGTATGTGCCATTGATATGAAATGATGGAAATTGCCTCTTCTACATTCTTCTTCCCCAAAATCACATTACCCCAGTCTAAAAATGAAACATCAGGTAGATTTCAATGTATGGATATTCCACAAAGAAACTGACCAGTATTCCTTATGCTATCAAGTCTTCAAAAACAAGGAAGTCTAAGAAACTATCATAACTAAAACGATCCTGAGGAGAAATGATGACTAAATATAATGTGCTTTCCCGGAAAAAGCGCATTTTCTGAAACAGTAAAGTACATCAGAAGAAAATGAAGTAAATCTGAACAGTTAATAATGCTATATCAATACTGTTTCATTAATTGTAACATACTATTCAAACATAAGATGTTAATAATAGGTAAAAATGGCTGCAAGTTATCTGGGAACTTTGTATTATTTTGCAATAATTCTGCAAATCTAAAATGATACTAATATATAAGAGCTATTTTAAAATATTTATGAGTTTTTAATGATAAGGACACATGTTTACAAGATGAAATAAAAAACAGACAAACCTGAATATATAATAAAATCTCAACTAAATTAAACAATGCCCATATAAAATAATTTGAAGGAAATCTACAATAATATTAACAGCATTGTTTGTTTTAAAGGGGCTGTTGTATAATAGGTGATGCTTATTATCTTTTTACACATATATTTTCAAATAATAATAAAAGTAGATTGTATTAAAATATATAAATAAAGGTTGATATCTCAGTTTCGAATGTTTGAAATTGTGGAATATCACACCCCAACATATTTATCTGTTTCTGTAACGGGGTCAATGTCAGGAAGGAAGGAAGGAAGGAAAAGAAAAATAGTCTTTGGACTACTCATGCCAAGTGTTGCTATGGTAATTTTGTAAATGAATAATTAAAATACATTTTAAACTTATAAACACTGGATAGTTTGGAAATGTTCCCACAGTTCTGTAGAGTTAATTATTATGCCTCTAGCAATCAAAGACTGGAAACCCACAGTCAGAAACTTCTGCACTATGCTTTAAAATGGGAAATGTGCTAGAGTTTTTGTTGTAAAGGAAGAGCCACTTTGATCATTGCAGTTACACTGGTAATGGGTTTTCAAAGACTAACAGCAGTCATTTTGCAAAAATGCATGCTTGGATTAGAATTTTTATTATGAATAGAAACAAAATTAAGTTTGAACAGTAGTATATGTTTAAAGGTCATTATAAAGCAAAGATTCATTTGATTAAATCATTTCAAGCTTTTTGTCTTCACCTTTGAAAGGCAGTTTTGGGGGTGTTTTCTCTCTGAACTGGCCAATGAAAAGTAAGAAATAAGTATTCTGAAAGTTCAATATGATGACTCATAATGTGATAAATAGGCTAACCACGCATTCATATAGCTCTCTACAAACTTAAAATATACCAAAGATCTGGGAAAGAGTAAATATGATATTACATAGAAGGGAGTCAATTAGGATTGTCTTTAATTTCTCAGTGAAGGGCCCATCTCTGGACTGCATGTAACTTTTCTGTGATAGATTTTGTGAGAAAAGGTTGATTTTGATTTGTCCTTTCTATGAGCCAGAGCGTTCACATATGCTCAGAAACATCATAAATGAGTTTATTAAATGAATAAAGAATTAAGTGATAATAATACAAACTGTAATTTCTTTGAGGTTAAATTGAAAAATAGTATTCAATATTTTGTGAGAAAACTGCTCAAAAAGCGTTTGAATGTTGACACTTGAACATATTTAGAGGCAAAGAAGAAAACAAATCTTTTTTACAAAACTGAGAAACATTTCAACATGGAAAAAACCGCAATGATTTTCAGAAGCTTTGGGTCAGCCATGAACCTATTACAGGGTAGATTAAAGTGGGGTTCAACTCCTCCACGGAACTGACCTTCTCCAAATGCATGTGCCCCAACCCGACCTGGCCCTGTGCCTTTTGTCTCTTACATTATTCATTTTTTTCTCTTACATTATTTATCACTTCTTTTTTTTCCCTGTTCTTTTAATGACTTTCGAGTTTGAATTTTAAGCTTGAGAACATAGAAATTCACGGTGAGTTAAATGTTTAATCAAATGCTTTGTCACTAAGAACACATTTTATTTTTTAACCTTTCCAAAATGAAAGTAACATATGGGTACTTTTTATTTTAATAGAAAGTCAATGGAGCTCTTACTAGTTAAGGCCATTTTAGAACCCAGAAATATGATGTTGCCTTTCTCAGTAGTCTTCAATTTTATATTCTATTAGTTTAATATAAAGACTTTTGGAATTTTCTTAAACCATGGTGGACTTTCTGATTCTTTTAGTAGAGCTGATATATTTTTAAATATTGAAAATTAATTTTTATGAGCTATAATTCATTAAAATATATGTATTTAAAAATAAATATAGTAAAATATAACCATTTTAAGCCTACAAGTTTTAACAAATTTATACTCCCAAGGAAATATTACTTCTGTCAAGATAGACTATTTCCATCTACCCAAAAAGTCTGCTTGTGCCCTTTCCCAAGCAATCATCTCCTCTCAATAGTGGCTGTAGGCAATTACTGACCGTCATCCTGTCACTGTACATTAAATTTATGTTTCCTGGAGTTTCATGTGAATGGAATCATATAGTAGGCACTTTCTGTTGTCTAACTTTTCCCGGAGTGTTTGTAATATTCACAATCTTCTTGTGTTCCTCAGTGGTTTGTTCCATGTTATTCTGTGAAGTAATCCATTCCTTGAATATATAGGATGGGGAAAAGGTAGCATTACAGTTGTTCATATGGAAAATAACAAAGTACTTAATAAATAATAATACAAGAATAAATTTTATGGTTTGTGTACTCACAACTCTAAGCCTATGATTGTTTCACCCTGTAACACAATTTGTTTATTCATTTAACTGTTGGTGGGCCTTGAGCTGTTTACAGTTTGGAACTTTAACAACAAAACTGCTAGAACAACCACATAAAGTCTTTGTGTTGGAGTATGATTTCATTTATCCTGGAAACATATCAAAGGGTGAAACACTTGATATGGGTGGGCCATATGGTAAGTATAGGTTTAAATTAATAAGAAACTTCAAACTGTTTTCCAAAGTGGTTGTATCATTTTGTACTTCACCAGCAGTATGTAAGGATTGCTTATAGCCTTGCCAAAATTTGGTATTGACAGTTCTCCTAATTGTAGCTAGTTTAATGGGTGCTAGTATTAACTACCTGTGATTTAGACTGAATTTTCATATTGGCCAGTGAGATTAAATATATTTTCATGTGCTTCTCTAAATATCTTCTTTTTTGAAGTGTCTGGTTTATATAGTTTGTCCATTTCTTAATTGGGTTTTCAGTCTTATTATTAGATTGTTAGTGTTCTTTATGCATTTTTCATGTAAGACCTTTATCAAGTATATCTACATTTTATTTATCAGAATTACATATATATATATATATATGCATATTCACATATCATAGGTATTTCCTTGCAGTATGTGGTGCACTTTTTACTTTTTTCATTGGCATCTTTGAAAAAGCAGAAAATTTTAACTTTTAAGAAGTCTAATTTATCAATTTTTTAAATATTATTTTTGCATTTTGTATCCAATCTTGAAATCTGATGATCTTATATTCTCCGACTTTGTTATTTTCTTTTAAAATTGTTTGTGTTATTTTTGGTACTTTTCATATTTATATAAATTTAGAATTGGCTTGTCAATTTCTACCAAAAAGGTAAGCTTAGATTTGAGAGGATTATATTAAATCCATGAATTCAATTGGGAGAGAATTGATATCTTTATAAACATTGAGTCAATCAATTTGTTATATCTTCTTTAATTTCTCTGCAATTTCTAAACTTTTACTGACTAAGCTTCAAACATTTTGAAATAACATATCCTTAACTATTTTAGGTATTTTTTAATTTATTTTTTAATTTTTAATTAAATTTGTTGGGGTGACATTGGTTAATAAAATTATACAGATTTCACATGTATACTTCTACAATACGCCATTTCTATATTGCATTGTGTGTGTTCACCCAAAGTCCAATCTTCTTCCATAACCATATATTTGACCCCTTTTGCCTTTTAGCAACCCCTTACCACCCTTTGCCTCTGGTAACCACCATACACTGTTTTCGGTGTCTACGAGTTTTTGCTTGTTTTCATAAATATTTTGCTTTTGTTTTCAATTGTCTACTGCTAGGCATTAAGAAACTATTTTGTATATTGAGTTTGCATCCTGGAAACTTATCCATCTCACTTATTCTAATAAATTCCTGCAAGTTTTTGTGAGATTACTTTGTTATAAGATTATGGTACATATTTCCAGGCTTCCAGTGTCTGTATTACAAGCAGAATTTACAGGATATAAGTTGTGAAGTGTTGCTAACGATGTTGCCACATCTGCTTTGCTTTTTTTGTTTAAACACCATTTTGCTATTTAAACGCCCAAAGACAGGGAATGGTCCCAAACCATCACTTAAGTCTGAGGGTCAGAGTCAAATCTTTTAATACTTACAGGTTTCAAAATATTTACTTTCCATGTGTTCTTTCTCAAGAAACTACAGAAGGAAGATCTCACCAAAGAGGAGATAAGCAGAGAAGATGTAGGGGGAAGATCTACTATAGGATTGAGAAGATTAGGAACATGATGAACTGAAGTCGTAAGACAGTGATTTTCCACCAGTGTACCGCAAAAGGAACACTGGTGTGACGCAAGAATTTTAAAAACATGTGATACCTGTTTTAGTTGGGGGCAGTGACCTCTTTTCCCTTAGAATGAATTAATTTACACCTTTTTTTTTTTTGTCTGTGTGTCACAGAATTTCAGTAATTAGCTTGTGTGCCATGAGATGAAAAAGGTTGAAAATCACTGTCCTAAGAGATACCCATAAATATTATCTAGTCTTAGAGAATGAGCAGTCCTGATTAAAGCAGGAGGATGACATGGTCTTAAAATCTGTTTCCATCTGAACCTACCCCTAATAGATCACATGAAGCGATAAATCCTGTAAGCAATCATATAACAAAGTGAGTTCTTTTGTTTATAGTTCATTTATTTAAAAAAAAAAGGATTGATAAGTAAGCGTCTAATGAAGCAATCATTAAACTGGGGTGGATGGTGGGGACATATATAAGGAAGGAAATGTAATCATAGTATGATATATCTCAGTTGTATCAGTTGTATGAATTATCATGTATTTCATAATAATGAAAAATAACTCTAATTTATCTACAATTTTGATATAAATAGATTGGGAAAATAACCAATACATGGCTTTAATGTGGAAGGAGTTAGTAAGAGTGGAATGTTAAAACCTCATTTTACTTATTAGAAAACCAATAGGTAACATGTATAATTGAAAACTAAATATAGTAGCCCCTCTTTATTCACAGGGGATATATTCCAAGACCCAGAGTGGATGCCTGAAACTGTAGATAGTACCAAAATCTATATCTACTATTTTTTTTCTGATACCCACACACCTACGATGAAGTTTAATTTACAGATTAGGCGCAGTAAGTGATTAGCAATAATAACTAATAATAAAATAGAATAATTATTATATAACACTATACTGTAATAAAAAGCTATATGAATGTGGTTTCTCTCTCTCTCTCTTAAAATATCTTACGGTACTGTACTCAACTTGCCACTTAATGGCTTCATAGCTCCCCTTCGGGGTATCTGAAATGTCAGCATCACTGCACTTGCACTTCGGAGCCATTGCCAAGTAAAATAAGGGACACTGAACACAAGCATTACGTCTCGACTGTCTATCTGAGAACCCAGGTGACTACTAAGTGACTAACAGGCAGGCAGCTCATACACAGAGTGGATACATTGGACAAAAGGATGATTCATATCCTGGGTGGGGCAGAGCCAGATGGTGTGAGATTTTATCATGCTCTTCAGGATAGCGTGCAAATTAAAACTTGTAAGTTGCTTGTTTTTGGAGCTGTGGAAAGCAAAATCATAGATAATGGGGGGACTAGTGTACACTGCATTAAAATTATGTAACATAAATATATTGGCAAATACCTCCTAAAATAGTTATAAATACGTTTCTCTCCATGAGTGAAAATAGGGTGTTGAAAACTGGTAGGTAGGAACTGCTGACTTCTATTATGTCTTATAATACAATGAGCCTAAACAATGAAAACATACTGCCAAATCAAGGAAGAAAAGAACGATAAATATAGTTGTTTAAAAGTTATCTAGTATTTTATCACAAACATAAAATCACATTTGGACACTGCGTATGCCTAAATAAATAATTAAAATCCATTACATCAAAGATAAAATCTCTGCTTGCCTGTGTCCGAAATGAGACGGTGGGGAGAAAGATAAAGAACGAAGACCAGGTTGCACTCGTGCCTGTGAATGTGATGCCTCCAGCACTTGCTTTGGACAGCACATATGCAGCTAAAGATGTGTGCCTGCGTCTAGCAAGGCTCGGCAGCACTCCTGCCGCATGCCTGCGGATCGTATTCACACCGCAGGTAATGGATGTGTTAGTTTTCCAAAAATAAGTGCTAGATTTTGCAAAGTTTATCTACCTTATATGTTCCCCACTTCTGGTCTTCAAGGTCCTGTTGTGCACTTTATCCCTTTAAGCGGTTCCTACAATGACCGATATGCTCTTTGGATTGACAATTAACAGCTTAAATAGCTTAAATAGCATTTACTCAGGACTTTTCAGCCTCGTATACAAACCTCAGAGAACAATGTTTCTTAGAATTTATTCCCAGTAAAGTAATACCACAAAGTGCTTCTTAAACATAGTCTTATGACAAATAATTTTGGAAAACAACACATTATACTCTCATCTTGAATACTGACCTAAGGGGCCTTATTTTATCCTCAGTTTGACTCAGCCTTAGGCAGGTCGCTTCTGGACGGTAGGCCCCTCACCTCCCTTTTCTTAGTGCATTTCCTTTAGAAAATTTGCCCCTTGTTCTTTCTTTGCCCCTTGGAGATATAAATCTTCTCTCCATCTCTTGCCAGTTTTACTGCCCAGAAATATCTTTCTCATTGTCTGGGAGCCATTCCTATAAAATGGGATCACAAGAAAGAGAGGGTCTCCGAGTCTGTGTGGAAGGTAAACGCCTAGCTTAGATAAGTACCACGAGAAAACAGAGAAAGGCCTAATCACATTTACCAGCTTCCTCACGAAAATCTCCTACTACTTTTCCACTAACTCACACAAATGCTTGAAAAGTCCTGCCTTAGGCTTGAGTTCAGTCTCTCCACTCCTTCCAATTGTCTTGAATAAAGTTTCCCTTGTCTGTTTAACTCCATCTGGTACAATATTTCTTTGGCAATATTTACAAAGTGCATTTTATATTAAATGTTTTGAGAAATACTGAAGAGAAACCTGCTTGATATTTTTTAATCCAAGATCTATTCTCCACTCACATTTTAATTTATGTCTTTAGACTTAATATTGTTAACACCGAGGCTGGAAGAGCGAGAAATGCTGGAGTGGGAAGCTCTGATGCTTCAGTACTAAGGCATGCTTAATGGTCACTGTCATGAAGATATAAAGTTCACTTTTCATAATGACATTTTAAATTTTTACATTTGCATAAATGTAATAAGCCTAAGAAATTCCCCTAGGTATGCATAATCAATTTTCCAAGACATGTTTTTATTTTCCGTTATTTGTGTTAATTAATGTTGTTTGTTTTATTTTTACATTGCCCCATGATGTATGTGCTGGCATCCACAGACTTCCCAGTTGGTTTTGTTAGAACGTTTTCCTTTGTCCCCATTTACCACATTATAGATGAGAACCACACCCAATATAATTATCACTGAATAAAATTTGAAATGCTTATCCCACTGAAAAGGATTACCAGCTACAAAAGGTTACTCAGTCTCATTTTTTCCAGAAAAATAAGTGAAAGAAAATGGATGTCAAGTGCCCGTGTTTTTTTCTGGAACCTTCTCCTAGAAAATATTTAGTGAACAAGTGAACCATTTGTCAGAGATTGTTTAGGGTAAATTTTGCTCTGAGACAGGGACTTGTCCACATGAGAGGCATTAGACACCCTGGGGAACCTGGACTCTCTTTGGAGAAACGTGTTTGAAGTTAGAAGCTGAAGACCATATTTACAAGCCTTAATCTAGCTGATATTTAAGTAAATATATTATCTCTGCTTTTGTATTTTCCCTTGTGTCTTGAAGGTATTCTGTGCACCAGTTTAAAAATCATCAGGGAATCCCACTTAGGTTAATGGGTAGGTGGAACCAAACATGTTGATGCGACTGAGACACTGATTGGCAGTGGCTATGCTGGCAAACACGTTTCTGTCTGCTCTAAATTCTCTATCATGCCATTTGCTGTTCTATTAGTCACATAGCTGCATGGAGGAAAACCCTCAGTTTCTATTTGCACTTGTTGTTTACTGTAAACTACTCTTGTGAAAATATTCCCATGGATTTGCATGTGCAACTGTGCATGTAATTTCATTTTGGCAAGAGTGCAAAAATACTTTCCTTTTGCAAATGAAATCTATGAGGTGCTTTCACAAAAGATGACATTTGCAGCTTGACTCAGTTGAAATTTCTTTTGTACTCATAAAACTGACAAGTTGACAGTCTTGTCATCTGAGCTTCTCCAGCCACGAGATAGGTACAAAACAGATGTTTCTAGGTTTTTCTCTGACAGTGAATCTTTTTCAGACATGCCACATGTAAAGATAAAGAGAAATCTCTTGTAAACCTCTCACACTCTGTAGTGGCCATGGTCACGTACCTCTCAACTCCCAAAGACTAAGTCATATGCAAATATATTCCAAAAGGTACTGTTGCTGTCCTAACAGGAAGGTGAATTGGAGGTTTCTCCCAGAATAGTGGCAGAAGGTTGACCAAAGAACTGCTGTCTGCTTCTGCTCATCAATAACTTATCAAAGGTGGCAACCCAGGTGATCAGCTCACTCATGAGCAGATGACAGCTGCCTAAAGTTTCAAGTCATTATTACTAAAATGGAAAATTTCTGACTTTTATATATAGTTTGATAAATATATAGCCACTACAAGAATATAGAAACATTATCTTTTAAAACTATATTATAAATATGCCATACAAGTTATTTACCTAGCCACATTTTCCTGCTACAATGTTCCGACCTAGACACACATAGTGTAAATATAACCTTATTCTGAATTTATTTGTAGCCTTCCATCCTCACTGCATGGAGGTCAATCACAGCTGTCCAGAGAGAACTGTCCAGTGACTCTTCCTGTATTCTTAGTTTCCATTTGTACTTAATTCAATGAATGTGTCGACCTCTTACCTAATTCTTCATAAGTAACTGGTCAAGCCTTTCAAGAGGCGGTTCCCTGGCTTAAGCTTCCTCACATTCTCCATTACGCTTTGCACAGAGAGTAGGCATCCCTGTCCCTTAGTAGAGTGTTTTATAACAGGTTTACTGGCAGTGAGATGTAATAGCTAACTAGTAGGAAGGATTCTTCTAGCTGATTAAAATTCATGGCTACCAATTATCACTATAAAAGAGGAATTAAAACAAAGGGTTATACATGTTGATATTTTTTAAAAAAACAAGGCATTTGGAGAAAAACATATAGGGCAACTGGTTTTACTGCATCACTGGTGAGTTTAAGGGGTTCTGAAAAATAGGACAATAGTTATCAAATCAAAGAATCAGTTTTAGAATTAAAATAGGTAGTATTATAATACACACTTATGTTTCTCCTAGAAAGTATATTTGAATATTGGGAAGAAGAACACCGAAGGTGGGGGGAATAGGCAGGTGCATTCTGACAAATATCCCTAGATGATTTAGAAATACTTTTTTCTGCAATTTAGAAATCTTTTTCTCCACAGGTTGAAAAACAATAACATAAGGATAGAGAACCATAAAAAGAAAAAATGTAATACTCATTAACCCCCCCAAGGCTATAAATATGATAATGGCAGTACTATTTTCAGAAAAACAAACAAACAAACAAACAAACCTTCACAGATAGTTGGCTAATGCATGTAAATATGGGTATGGTCCTGGGATGGGGAAAATTTGATTGACTGTGTTTAACCAATTTTATACTAAATTAATAATATAAATAACGATAATAAAAAAGAACCACAGACTATATGAATTTTTTTACCCATCACGTAATTCCATTTTAGGGCTAATAAAATGTTGCATAAGATATTTTTTAAATGTTACGTTTTTGTCTCAGCTATCTTAGAATTTTCTCTTTTCTAGAATAAATCTATCTAGCTATTTGAGATGTATATTTTTAAGTCAGTAATTGCTAAAGAAATTCATGCAACAAAATGATTGCTGATAAATTTGAGTAAAAAATAATTAGATGAATCATACCATTTAAATAACAATTCAAACATGTAGAAGAGAAAACCCCAAGAAGCATATGGTATGTTTTCAGATCGGGGCCACCGAAGAAGACTGATTACACCCAGGTCAAGGAGGCAGCAAAATTTGAATGGCTACAATAAATGAAGCCTGTCTGGGCCCAAATGAGGGCCAGATGTCCCATCTCCTCTGAGCCTAAGCACATTAGCAACTGTTCCAAGAGTTTTGCTTAAGGTTGAAATATGTTGTCTGCATGACAAAGGCAGATGTAGAGGAGACATAAAAATTTTAGATAGCAATTAGTTAAGATGGAATATTTGATTTTTATATTCTACAGAAGTTTTTCCCACCTGGTTTACAGTCTTTTCAAATGTTGATGAATTCCTTGAAATGATGTATAAGACAATATGTGTCTCTACTTTTTAAATTAGGCACCACGGAAATCCATTCTTTTTGAAACTCAGATATGAAATAAAAAACTACCCCAAATCTAGTTTTCCATGGGCTCCCACTTCCCCGGTAGTCAGACGTCTCCTTTCTCAGCTCTGGCGCTTCCATTTGGCCGTGGAAGCCGACCTCAGTTATTGCGCTCATCCTGTTTCCTTTCACATCAGACTTAACGGCAATAAGGGGAGTATCAGACACTTGCACATAATAAGTACTTAACAAATATTACCTCATCAGAATTTTTACTCTTCTCCTAAGTTTGTCCAATATTATTGTGCATCCAGATAATCACTTCACCTAGCTCCCTCCACTCATCTTGTAGGAGGCAGCTCTCCTCTTAAGCGGATCTCTTCACCATTCTGGGTTCAGACGTTATCAATGGAATGATGTGAGGCTCTCTCACAGTCATCTCTCAGGCTCTTTTCTTTCAACCAGTAGATCTTGTATAAATAAAATACGCTTTTAAATGTATTTAGTAGATGATAAAGAAATATGTAGGGACAATAGTTTAATTACATGCAGGTGGTAGAGGTGTAGTAGTTTAATTGCTTTTCCTGTGTTGGATTACCAGCTTCAGAGAAGAGCTAGCCATAGGCCAGTAATTGAGAGTCAGCCCTTTAGACTGGTAAGATACTTGTTTCTGCATTTAATGTCTCTTGTGAGCCATGCATATGTTTTTGAATTGCCACGTTCCTCTCTATATTTGAAATATGGAAAGGTTATATGAGAATGCTCTGGCTGGAATATTTTAAAAGATGCAAAAACCTCAGTGCACTCATTTGCCATCTTCAGAATCACCCCCACCACCACCACCACCAACAAAATGGCACTTTTCCCTTTGGCACTGTACCCTAAACATATACCCTGTTCTTGCAGTAGTCATAAAAGGAAGAGATGAAGAGATGAAGGAGGGCTGCAATATGGACATTCTATCTCCTTAAGCTTTCAGGAGATAATGGTAGAAATAGTTTTCTGGTGCAGTAAATGCTGTTTAACAAAGAAAGCACAAATGCCGTAAGAAAAACAATCTGAACAGAAAGACTTATTACAAATGTCAGAAGAAATTTCACAAATAACAAAGACCATTTGCGCTTTCAGAAAATGTGGGATTTAAGTATTTGAAGACATTTCTATTATTTCTGGTCTCTTTCTAGTCTTTAACAGAAATAATGTGGTATTTACTAAATCACTGTTTTCAAGAGTAGTCAATATATAAACAAACACAAGAAATAAACAGTATGTTACATATTTTAGTTATGGGTTTTATGAGACTCTAATCCCCCTTCCCCAGTGAAACCTCTTCCCATAAATAACCTATATGTAATTACTTTCAAATGGATAGTTTACATTCTGGGCATTTTTGAATCTTCCCTGCTCAATGCTTATGTTTTTCCCTTTCAATAATTTTTCAATTAATGGAACATGAATACCAAAAAAAGTCATTTTCTGAATTATTTTGTTTTACACCAAATGTCATACACGGTGGTTGACTACTTTCTTCTGAGTGATGGGATACTGGGGAAACAAATCAAAGTAAATATTTATTTTCAGTTTATAAATCTGTTTGATACTAGCATGGTGCTTAATTGACATTATCATCATAGTAGTTAACATTATTTTTTCCATTTAACTGCATTATAAAAGTAAAACTATTCTATTTCTTTATAGTGCATGGATTTTTATTGCTTGACAAGTTGTCATGAGGTGCAGTCTAAATTGTATTAAACTCTAAGAAACGCAGACCATGTTTATGGTGGTAGGAGTACAGCATAAATACAGCAAATACAGGATTTAGTGTTGCAGGATCATCATTTCTGATCTCAGCATACATAATCCAATTAGGATAATACTTGTATGCATAATTAATAATAGTATGTAATAAATGCTCAATAAAAATGTATGTTCATACTGTAGAAGTTTGGAGTGGTATAGACACTTCCTAGTGAAAAGATCTAGAAAGGCCTCTCTGGGGAACTGTAGTTTGATCTTACCTGAACTATAAATAAAACTTTTATAAGCAGATATGAAAGTAGAATGGGACAGAGGGACTTTTTTGGCACAGTGAACCAACATATATAAGCAGAGTAATAATTAAGGGTGATGACGTTTTTTAAATAAAATTGAATTGTCTATTCCCTTACTTCTTAGCTATGTGTTTAAAGTTTGTTGCTTAAGATTTATGAGCTCCCCTATTTTGATAGCAAAAGGGTTATTTTATGTAAAGCAATCAACACAGTGACTGGCACATAATCAGAACTCAATAAACACTCGCATCTATCAAGGTTATTATTTTGTTAAATTCAAAAATATAAAAGTATAAGAGCTGTTATCAAAGTAAATCCTACATGAATTTTCATGTTCATCAAAACAAATCATCACCTAAGTGTACTGAAGGAACAAAATTTCTGCCACCTTTGGCCCTGTCCCCCTTTCCTGCCCAAGAGATTTAGATGAAGAAACACTCTTCAGGAAGGAGATCTTAGGGTGATGCTTTAGCTTCATCGAATAAGAGGTCTTCAGACAGGCACCTGTTAGCTAGAGACCCCAGGTCGCATTGTTTCTAAGTCACCAAACAAGGATTTTCCTGCCACAGTTGCTCTGTTCTTCTCTTAATCTGATAATTAGCTCACGCAGAAGAACTTAGAAAGTGGGAGAAAAAATATTAATACTTTTAGCCCCCCAGTTTACTAGTATTAAGTACATTGTTTATATTTTTTTCTTTGCACAGTTGATTGACTGGTGGTGTTAGCACAAATAGCTAGTTAAGGAAAGAAGCAAATGCAATCAAACTTTAAGCTTAACAAACTAGGGAGCTGAATCAAACAGTAAACCTGATTACCTGGGAATCATAAGGGAGGAATAAACCAGTGGGGGAGATTCCTTTGCTAGATGCATGCACAATAGAGACTGAGATGGCACAAGGGGAGGTGAGCACATGGGCGGTGGAAACCAGGTGACAAAGCAGAACTTTGAGGCATGTGCAGTAGGAGCCAAAATGGTAACATAAAAGCGCAGGGTCTAACCGAGGAAAATCTGGGAAAAGAATCATATTGGATAATGGCTTGAAATCCTGAAAGGTCTAGGGAAAGAGACTGGATGGGAGGAGGGCCCAGCACAAGCCCAGGAAAACCCAGGAAGTAGGTCGGATGTTTGAAAGAAAGCCTGCTTGTTTCCGAAAACTAAGAAAATCTATGGAGGTTTACCAAGGATCTCAGAGCAGTTCCTAGTAGAGCCAGCCTGCCCTCTGCATTCCTGAAGGAATATTATTTCCTTTTATCCCAATAAACTTTACCACTACCTTTAAATGTCTCTCACATGTGGGTCCCTTGAAATCCTCCCTCTCCCTACACTGCAGGAACTCATTTTCACTGGTAACAGTGGTAAGTGGCATATTTACTCTACCAAATCCTTCTTTTCTCAGCATAGAATTGCCAACATTTCCACATAGTTTTAATTTTCATGTTAAGTTGCTAGTGATGTATGTTGAGTCAGTGGGCTAGATAAGAAAATTAATAAAAGCCAAAGGTATGATCATTGGGAAAGTAGTCATGATCATGTTTTTACTAGCAGAGAACATGTGTTTTGTTTTGTTGTTTTGTTTTAAATCAATTCTTAATTGGAAATTATATATTTAAACATTTTTGTATTACATCAGTAGAATTTCAGTGTCTGAAAATCAAATAGGGGATAAAAATGCCTGAGAATATTACATGGAATAATTGAAGTTATTTAGACTATAGTAGTTATCTTCATTACTGGATTGAAGTCGTCTACTTGCCTGTGCATCAAAGCCCATTAAGGCACAAACAGGAGTTTGTGGCAAAGAAAGTAAGGATTTATTAAGAAAATGGTGCCATGCCTGGAGCCACAGTTCTCATGCTCCAAGAGCTGGTTCCCGGATTGCTTCTAGGAGGTGGGTTTAAAGGAGGCAAAATTATTAATCATGATGACTAGGGGAATTAGGGTCATGGTCAGGGTCATGGTCTCTACTCATTGGTCAGTGCTAGGGCAGGGGGTAGTTGATTTTTGCATCTGCTTCTGATATCAGCCATGGCATCCCTTCGTCTGGTTTCAAGAGCATGTGTCTGCATCAGTGGGGTCATTCTGGAGCTGAAACACAACTGAGATGGAGGTATTATCTCCAGTTTGATGGAAATTCTGTCTCTGTGGTCAGCAGTCCTGAGGCTCTGTTTCAAAGACTACTGGGTACTCACTAGACCTTACGATCCTGAGGGCTTAATGATTAAGCAAGAAAGAGGAGAGTGGGTGAGTCAGGGCACTTGGCGAGGTCTGCTTGAGTCAAAGGAAAAAAAAATCAAACCAAAAGGGTACGTTTAAGAAAACAAGGTGTCTGTGAGGTTACATTTCTGTACTAGCAAACTGAGGTGTAGGCTTTAAAGCCTCTTATGCACATCAGCCATTCCTGACTGGAAGAAAAATAATACATTTTATATGTTTTTTTTAAACTACTAAGTTGTTTCCACTAAGGTCTCTCTCTAGAGAAGAAACAGTATTTATCACATCATTATCATCTTCAGCCAAGTGGGATTTGTTATAATTCTGCTGCTAGTTTGTAAATTGTCTCCCGAACTATTGTTATCTTTGTTCTCTGTCTCTGCAAATGAAAACTCTCATCACATTAAAATTCTCTGGAAACTGACCTTAAATGAAAACTGAAAAAAATCAATCTAACTTTTAGAGGTTTATTTACACTTTCTCTGAAGTTGTAGCATTTATGATTTACCACTCATTTGGCAATTGAGGCAACACGACATTTACCATGCTTTTGCTCTGCATAGTTAATTAACATTTCCTGAATCGAATCCCTTCCACCACCCCCTTCAGAAAACACTAACCCACAAAGAGCAAGAACAACAGCATCACTAGAGGGCAAAGGCTATATCCATTATTCTTCTAATGCTTCCCACAGTACAGAGAATAATGCTTCCTTTGTGTCTTCATACATAGATGTCGATGAAATGAAATCAGAGAGCCATTCTAGTGTTTATCAAAGCTCAGATCCCCCCACTTTCATCTCTTTTTATTCCAAAGCTGCTTGACACAATTAATGAGATATGATTTGATTTCTATGAAAATTGTGTCATTCTTATTTGATAATCATCACAAGTATACACTCTATTTTTATTCTCAAAGAGAAGTTATGTTTAGGGATGCTACAGACAAGTTCACAAGAATATATAAGTTGTTTTGCTTAACTACCTCCAAAACTCTAGATTGGGTTGTTCTCATGTAAATGCCAGGCTCTCTAATGAGTGTTTTAAGCTATAGGTTTTTTTTTTCTTTTATAGCACATGGGTAATAGACATAATAAATTATAATAGCTCCAATTATATAAATACATGTTTAGGAACATTTTGGAATGCATACTTTTGACATAATTCACCATAGCATCTGCTCAAAGCTGTAGAATCTATTTTCTCAGTCTAGGTGAGACAGCTTCTTCACATAAATTTTTAACTATTTTAACATTCATATTAGTCATAAAAATGTGTCAAACTTCTTTTTTGTCGCAATAATAACTTACAATGAAAATATATATGTCCTACTTGCATATCTCTAATTAGTGTTTTTTTCTTTTACAGTTCTTAAATGCATGTGTACAAAACCAAGACAGAAATGTCAACAAACAAATCTAGTCCGGCTCATAATTTTAAAGTTAAGTATCAAACACATTTTACAGTCTATAGTTCAGCAACCTGATTTGTATGTAGTTTAATCAAAAGCATATGGCTTTTAATTTAAGCTAAGTTAAAATACAATTATTTTTATATATTTGTATAATATCTGGCAGTAATGTTGTTAAAGATACACTACTTATGAAAAATGTAAACCATGATCTAAATTAAAAAAGCACACATGAAACAAAAGTTGTGTCTGAAGCCCTGGCTGGGTGACTCAGCTGGTTGGAGCGTTCTGTCCACTCAAGGTTTGCAAGGTCAACCCCCGGTCAGGGTGTGTATGGGAGGCAACAGATCAATGTGAGAGATAAACATCAACCTGTTTCTCTCTCACGTTGATCTCTTTCTCTCTCTCTCTGTCTCTCTCTCTCTGTCTCTCCCTCTCAAATCATGAAAACATATCCTCAGGTGAGGATCAATAAATAAAAGTTGTGTTTGGTTGATATTCTAAGAACTGTACCAACATAGCAATCAAATTCCAGATTTGATTCAGAGGGTACAACTTAAGATGCTGTCATTGAAGTACCCTCTAGTGATTAAATAGCTTTATCACTTTAGTTCAAATCAAAAGAGGTCTGAGATATGAATCCATTTAACATATGGATCACATTTTTAAACTTTCCCAATCATTGTTAATTTTCGGAGATTCACATTGTTTAAAACATGGACTATTCATCAGTTGCCTTGACATTTCACGTGTTAACACGCCAGTGCAATGTTCTGCTTCCAGGCACAGGAAGGGTTTGCACTTATGCTCCAAAGGTTTTTAAATTGTTTTCTTAATTTCTCAATTGTATTCCTTGTCCTCACTTCCCACCACCCCTACTATCATGCCTCCCCACCTGGAAACCAAAATATGGTTATCGTTGTCTGTGTAGCCCATGCAGTTTAAGAATGGTTCTACTTGGTCTGTAAGTCAAAATTGGTTTCAATGATATTTAAAGTGAGTTTATTTATTTATTCAACTGCACACCTCAGGGTTTCCCATGACTATAGTTCCAAAAAAGGATTTTGAAAATCAACAAATGTGGATTTTAATCCCAGTTCTGCCAGAGAAAAGTTAAATTCCCTACACATAACTATCTTTAAACATAGTGTTTGAATCTTCAAAATGAAGATAATAATACCTAATTAAATTGTGATGTGAGAATTCACTGAAATCCCATGTAAAACATGTAGTTCTATTTCTTCATGTCTGTAAAAAGAGCCATCAATTCCCTTTAAATTTCATTTAAATGTTGATATTTAAAAATATCATTTCCAACAATGTTACTAAATTTCTTTCCATAAATACTGTGTTTGTTTACTTGCTTGCTTATTATATGTCAAACCATATTACTTACATCAACTCTCTTTTCCTCCCAAGAGAAGGTAAGACATTTTTCCTCCCATTGAAAACAAATAAGTGATAATTGGATTTTGTCCCAAGACAAGGCCTTCTTGTTAAAAATCTCTCATTTAGAGGTCAATCTGTGCTTATGGAATTTAAGCTCCATAGTTTCAAAAAATCAACACAATAATCACCACCCTACCACGGTTCTTTTGTCTCATGGCTTAAAATCAGAGAGTAAGAACAGTTCTCACATATACATACAGCCCTGGACTCATGTTTTGCCTGTGAGAAAAACCTGGAAAACTGGAAGGGACATAACTTAGGTTACATGTGGCATAAGCAGATTTGAACTAGCTGATGCCACAGTTAATGGCTTTTATTCAGCATACAATTTGGCTTCACCGAAAATGTTTTCTGTGTTATGAATAAATACCCTCAAGCCCATGTATACACATACACAGCCTCTCTCCCTCTGCAAAGAAATCACTCTCTGGGTCACCATGATCAAATGTCTTCAAAACACAAAAACAACAACAACAAAACAAAGAAACAATGCAGAAAACGCTGTCATGCCTGTCTTCTGAAGCCTTAGCTGGCATTCGTTTGGATCAGGCTGAGCCCAAAACCAGGGATGAATCCAATGACCACAGACTCTCCAGGATCTTAGCAGTGTTTTATGGGTGAGGTATTTGAAAGTCAGCATGGCTGAAAAACACTATAACTGTCCAGGCTTATTGTCAAAGATAGGGACAAACCCCAAGAGACTTCATTCTACTTCCGGGTTGACAATTTGTTAATCTTTCTACCAATTGAAAAATTTAGTAAAGATACTTGTTTTGTGTTTTTGTAAAAAACAAAAATAACAACTTAGGACTATTATAGTGACTTGTTTATAGGTTTTTGTTTTTAATCTATGATATTGCTTCTGTTTAAGGAGTATTTACATAAATTAAAGACAGTGAAAAACAAAGAAAAGTTCTGTATCTCCCCTTACCCAAATCATTAAGTTTTGGGGAAAACTAGGACTCAAACTTGGCTCATATAACTATCAGAACTGTACTCTTTCTACATACCATTTTACTTACTTTAATTGTTCATAAAATGCATTAATTATAACAAGTCTATTTTTTGTTTCTAGTTGGAATGGTGACAGTGGATGGTAGTCACATCAGAACTGGATAATATCTGTCAAACCATCATATTTATTTATGGCTTAGACCAGGGGTAGACAAACTTTTTTCTGTGAAAGTCTAGATAATAAACATTTTAGACTTATGGGTGATTTACAAGTGCACCTGCCCACACCCTGCTGAGCGTTAAGCACTTTTTGATCCAAAATGCCATGACCTCCATGCCCCACCCTCGCTATTCACCTGATCTGGCCCCAGGTGACTTTTCCTCTGTTCCCCTAGGTGAAAAAAGTCCTCAAAGGGAAACATTTTGCTGATGTAGATGAGGTGAAACAAAAAACAACAGAAGCCCTAAAAGGCATCAAAATCGATGAGTTCAGCCCGGACTGGTGTAGTTCAATGGGTTGGGTGTTGTCCTACAGACCGAAATATCCCCAGTTTGATTCCTAGTCAGGGCACATGCCCTGTTTCTCTTCCACACTGATGTTTCTCTCCCTCTTTTTCTCCCTCCCTTTCCCTTTCTCTAAAAATAAATCTTTTAAAAAATGACAAGTTCAAAAATTGTTTTGAGCAGTGGAAAAAAGTCTCTTTATATGTATTGCATCTATGGAAATGCAAATGGAGAGTACTATAAAGATGACTGAAGTTTAAACGTGTAAGAATAAATACACAATTTTTTATTAATAAAGTCTGGGTTTTTTGGGTACACCCTTGTCTGATTATAAATGAAACAAGCTCACTAATGTGGGTGAGGAAATGAGGTAAATTTGGAAATGAGTAAATTTTATGAAACCTAAAGCCAAGAGGAAATATACATACACACTGTATTCTAGTTGATTTGGTTGATTCTCATGGCTATAGTTGTCAACAACCCTGAAACAACTATACATTCATACTGGAATTGAGCAACTAATTAAAGGTATGGGAGTCAGGATTCTTAGTGCTGAGGTGGTAGTTCACAGATAAGAAAAGCGAGGAGCTAGGAATGAGCATGTGGCGTAGGCGAGAGACAGCAGGGTAACTCACGTTAGCTTGATAGACAAATTCACATTTTAATCTAACTACTTGTGTCTGTATTAAGATAACAGCAATTCACCCCTACATATTACCCTTCCACCCTATATCTGGGTAAGGTGTTCCTTCTCTGGAACATTCTGGGAAGTTTAACCATGTGCAGGATACCTCACCCACCCAATAACCACCATAAAACCCCATGCCTGTCTCCATTTCTTGCTATATCAAGTTGCTTTTAGGTCTGCTTGGGAGCCACACCATCTTCTTCAGAAAGCCTCATGTGTGAAGCAATGAACCTTTCAAATACTGGTGTTCATGTGGAGTGACCATTCTCAGCGTCCAAAGCAAAGTTTGGCAGGAAGCAGTCTGTTTCTCTAGAGTGGCACAGCATGTAAACATACAGGTGAGTGTAACACACATATAATGTATATCGCTCTGTCAGTTGAGTGGACCTGGAAGTGACTACACCTCTGCAGCAATAAGCACGTCTCACCCACTGATCTTGGTTACAATCAAGATCAATAAAATGGACATAATTCCCCATTGAGAGAAACCAGAGTTCCTCAGAGAAATAGGTGATTCTAGGATAGCAGCAGAGTATATACAAAATGAACCTGGATCATCTCGTAACACCAAATCTGAGAAGTATACACAGACATACACACACACAGACTGAGGTTATATCAAAGGGATACAGGAATCAACCAATACCGCACAGTGTCACTTATATTTGGAACCAAATGCAGCTGAACTCATGGGAACTAGGATGGTGGTTATGAAGGGCTGGTGGTGGGAGAAATAAGAAGATGCAGGTCTAAGAGTACAAACCTCCAGTATTAGATGATTAAATTCTGGGGATCTAATGCACAGCATGTGGATTATGGTTAATAATCTAGTATTATATACTTGAATGTTTATAAAGGAGTTGATCTTAAATGTTCTCACCTCAAAAAAGAAATGGAATTATGTGACATGATGGAGATGTTAGTTAATGTTATGGTGGTAACTATTTTGCAATATATACATGTATTAAATTAACACTTTAAATTACCACAATGTAACATATCAGTCATCTCTGAAGAGAGCTAGAAAAAAATTAGAATTTCTAGGACTTAATGATGAAGTGGGAGATAAGGGAGACAGATATGTTAAGAAATGGTATTAAAAAGAATGTATATTTTGCTTCTTTGGGGTGAAGAGTTCTATACATATCAGTTAGGTCCACTTAATCTAATGTGTCATTCAGTTCCACGATATCCTTGATTCTTTGCTTGGAAGGTCTATCCATTTTTAACAATGGAGTGTTAAAAGCCCCTACTATAAGTGTGTTGTTGTCTATGTTTCTCTTGGAGTCCTCCAAGATTTTCCTTATATATTTGGGTGCTCTTATGTTGGGTGCATACACATTTACAATGTTTATGTCCTCTATTTTGTTATGCTCTCTACAAGAGGTCTATTTTATTTTTTATATTTTATTTATTGTTGTTCAAGTACAGTTTTATTCATTTCTCCTCCACTACTCCTCCTTCCCCTTCCATCCCCACCTCCCATCCTCTCCTACACCCTTTTGGCTTTGTCTGTGTGTTCTTTATACATGTTCCTTGATTATCCTCACCTCCTTTCCCCCGTTGTCTCTTCTTCCATCTCCTCTGGTTACTATCAGTTTCTTCTTTATTTCAATGTCTCTGGTTATATTTTGCTTGCTTCTTTGTTCTGTTGATTATATTCCACTTATAGATGAAGTCATATGGTATTTCTCTTTTGCCACCTGGCTTATTTCACTTACCTTAATGCTTTCTAGTTCCACCCATGCTGTTGCAAAGGGTAAGAGCTCTTTCTTCCTTTCTGCTACATAGTATTCCATTGTGTAAATGTACAATATTTTTTGATCCATTCATTTACTGATGGGCACATAGGTGGTTTCTAGCACTTGGCTATTGAAAATTGGGCTGCTGTGAACATTGGAGTGGATAGGTTCTTTTGGATTGGTGTTTCAGGATACCTTGGGTATAATATCAGCAGTGGAATTGCTGGGTCAAAAGGCAGTTTCCAAACTCTTTTTATGAGGCCAGCGTCATCCTAATCCCAAAGCCAGGTAAAGACACAACAAAGAAAGAAAACAATAGGCCGATATCACTGATGAACATAGACACCAAAATCCTCAACAAAATATTGGCCTTTGGCCCTGGCTGGTGTGGGTCAGTGGATTGAGCACAGGTCTGAGAACCAAAGGGTCACTGGTTCAATTCACAGTCAGAGCATATGCCTGGGTTCCAGGCCAGGTCCCCAGTGGGAGATGTGCAAGAAACATTGACATTTCTTTACTCTTTCTCCCTCCGTACTCTTCTGTCTAAATAGAAATAAATAAAATCTTTAAAAAAAAATTTGCCTTTGTTTTGAAGACTATTTTTTCTGATATAAGTATTGCCGCCTTGGCTTTTGTTTTCCTGTTCATTGCTTGGAATATTTTTTCCAGTGCTTTGCTTTCAGTGTGTGTAGTTCCTTTGTTCTGAGGTGGGTGTCTTGCAGACAGACTATGTGCAAGTCATGTTTTTTTATCCATTAAGCTACCCTATGTCTTTTCATTGGCACATATAACCCATTTACATTAAGGTTATAATTGATAGGTACTTATTCATTTTTCCCTTTGTACCTGCGTTCTTCTTTCTCTCAGTCTTTTTCCTCATCTTCTTAAAGTGGCACCTTTAGCATATTTTTCAATGCTGGTTTAGTGGAGGTGTATTTATTCTTTTAGTCTTCTTTTGTCTGGGAAACTCCTTATTTCACCTCCCATTTTAATTGAGGGTCTTGCTGGGTAGAGTAGTCTTGGTCGCAGGCCTTTGCTTTTCATTACTTGGAATACTTCTTGCCATTCCCTTCTGGCTTGTATGTTTCTGTGGAGAAGTCAGCTGCTGGCCTTATTGGGGCTCCCTTGTATGTTTCTTCCTGTTTCTCCCTTGAAGCCTTAAGGTTCTCTCTTTGTCTTTGATATTTGCCATTTTAATTATGCTGTGTCTTGGAGTGGGCCTCCTTGGGTTCCTCTTGATTGGGACCCTCTGTGCTTCCTGCACTTGTGTGACTTTTTCTCTCCTCGGATTAGGGGAGTTTTGCATCATTCCTTTTTCAAACAGGTTTTCTATCCCTTGCTCCTCTTCTTCTCCTGCTGGTATTCCTATTATACAGATATTGTTATGTTTCATGTTGTCATGCATTTCCTTTAACCCCTCTTCATTATTTTTTAGTCTTTTTTCATGTTTTTGCTCTCTCTGGAAGCTTTTTTGCACCTTCTCCTCCAGCTCACTGATCCGATCCTCTGCTTCATGCAGCCTGCTTTTGATTTCCTTCTATTGTGTTCTCCAATTAGAAATTGTATTCTTCATTTCCTTTTGGCTCTTGTTGATAGTTTCTAGGTCCTTTTACATGCTGATATAGTTTGCAGTAAGTTCCTTGTAGATTCCCCATCATTTTTGCTAATTCTCCCTGAGCTCATTGAGCTTCCTTATAACCATTGTTTTGAACTACACAATGATAGTTTCCTTGCCTCTATTTCATTTGGCACTCTTTCTGATTCCTCCCTTCCTTTGCACTGGGTTTTTTTCTTTGTCTTCCCATTATTTGTGAGACTCTTCTTTTTTGCTTCTGCTTCTTAAATTGATCTGTTTTGATTCCCTGACTTTGTGGTGTGAACTTCTATGATAGGAGACCTGTGAGACTCAGTGGTATAGTCTCCTTGATCTCCTGAACTTGATGCTCTTGGGAGACCATATTGAAATGCCTGCTGCCAACATCATACTCGACGGGCAAAAACTAAAAGCTTTCCCACTAAGATTCGGAACAAGACAGGGATGCCCGCTTTCATCATTTCCATTCAACATAGTATTGGAAGTCCTAGCTACAGCCATCAGACAAGAAAAACAAATAAAAGGCATCCAAATAGGAAAAGAGCAAGTAAAACTGTCATTGTTTGTAGATGACATGATAGCATACATAGAAAACAGTATAAACTCCACCAAAATACTTCCAACCTAATAAGCAAATTTGGAAAACAGTGGGATACAAAGTCAACATTCAGAAATTGAAGGTATTTGTGTACAACAACAATGAAATACCAGAATCAAAAGTCAGGAAAAATCTCATTTATTATAGCAACATGAAAAATAATGTACCTAGGAATAAACTTAACCAAAGAAGTAAAAAACCTATACTCAGAATACTACACAACACTGAAGAAAGAAACTGAGAAAGACACAAATAAATGGAAGCATATACAATGCTCATGGATTGAAGGAATTAACATCATCAAAATGTCCTTACTACCCAAAGCAGTTTAAAGATTCATCACAATCCCTATTAAAATACCAGTTTATGAATATTTCACAGATAGAGAACAAATATTTCAAACATTTATATGGAATCATAACCCTAAATAGCTGCAGCAATTTTGAGAAAGAAGAATGAAGAAGGAGGGATCACAATACCTGACATCAAACTATGTTATAAGACCACTGTAATCAAAACATACTGGCACATAAGAACAGACACACAGATCAATGGAACAGAATAGAGAGCCCAGAAATAAACCCATGTCTCTATGGTCAATTAACATTCTAAAAAGGGAACAGAAGCATAAAATGGAGTAAAAATAGCCCCTTCAACAAATGGTGT
Organism: Mormoops blainvillei; assembly: GCA_004026545.1. Classification (NCBI taxonomy): domain Eukaryota; kingdom Metazoa; phylum Chordata; class Mammalia; order Chiroptera; family Mormoopidae; genus Mormoops; species Mormoops blainvillei. Next base: position 62,308 of record PVJD01001049.1, read on the forward strand.
TGGGAGATCTGGACAGCTACATGCAAAAAAAGGAAACTCGACCACCAACTTATACCATAACCTAAAATAAATTCAAGATGGATAAAAGACTTAAATAGAAGTTGTGACACCATAAAAGTCCTAGAGGAGAACATTGGCAGGAAAATCTCAGATATTTCATGCAGCAATATTTTCACCAATAAGTCCTCTAGAGCAAGGGACATAAAGGAAAGGATAAACAAATGACACTTTATCAAAATAAGAAGATTCTGCATGGCTAAAGAAAACATCAGCAAAGTGAAAAGGAAGCCAAATGTACAAGAAAATATATGTGCCAACGATATCTTGGGCAAAGGATTGATCTCCAAAATATATAAAGAACTCACACAACTCCACCATAGGAAGACAAACAATCCAATTAAAAAATGGGCAAAGGACCTGAACAGACACTTCTTCAAGGAGGACGTACACAGGGCCCAGAGATACATGAAAGGATGCTCAGCATCGTTAGCCATCATGAGATGCAAATTAAAACTACAATGAGATACCACTTCACACCAGCCAGAATGGCCATCATAACCAAATCAACAAATAATAGGTGCTGGAGAGGCTATGGGGAAAAGAGAACCCTAGTACACTGCTGGTAGGAATGCAGGCTGGTACAGCCACTGTGGAAAACAGTTTGGAATTCCCTAAAAAAAACTACACATGGACCTGCCTTTTGATCCAGCAATTCCACTGGTGGGATTATACCCTAAAAATCCAGAAACACCAATTCAAAAGAACCTATATATTCCAATGTTCATTGTAGCACAATTTACAATAGCCAAATGTGGAAGCAACCTAAGTGCCTATCAGTTAATAAATGGATCCAAAAATTATAGTACATTTCCACAACAGAATATTACTCAGCAGAAAGGACGAGGGAGCACCTACCCTTCGTGACAGCATGGATGGAACTGGAGAGCATTATGCTAAGTCAAGTAAGCCAGGTGTTGAAAGACAAATACCATAGTATCTCACCTATAAGTGGAACCTAATCAAGAAAACAAACAAGCCAGCAAAATATAACCAGCAACATTGAAATAAAGAACAAACTGACAATTACCAGAGTGGATGAGGGAGGGGGATAATGGGGGAAAAGAAGGGGAAGGGTCATCAAGGAGCATGTATAAAAGACCCATGGACAAAGCCAAAGGGGGAAGGATTGAGGGGGGGATGTGGGGGTGGGTGGGGCAGGGAAAGTGGTGGTAGGAAAATGGAGGCAACTGTACTTGATCAACAATAGAAAAATTAATACTAACCACAGTATTTATTTAGAATTACAAAAAAAGGAAATCAAATGACATTAAGCTTCTTACCCTCTTGAGGAGCAAGAATTTGCTGCATGGCACACATTTTAAGCCTCCTGACATTGAGTTGAATCAGGAGCCTCTTAGACCAGGTTAATGATCTGTGTGTAATATTTTGATGTATATATTTAAAAGCCCATTTTATAGTAGGCCTTGAATTTGAGATTTGAAAATTCTCAAAACATCAAACATAATCTCTCCCATTCAAAGCAATAAGAAAAATTTAAATGTAGTAAACAGAAAATTGAAGATGCACCTTCAGAACCTGATGAACAGCACTAGAGGATGTAAAGCCACATTAATGTGGGATGCTAGGCAGTGGCCAAGCTATCACTATCTTTCCATACACATAATTCATATCTGCACCCCAATAAAATAAGTTACTTGAGGTTATGCATTTTTAACTTTTCATGTGACTAGTTAAAATATGAATATTAAATTATCCAATCTTTATAACTGTTATAGAAGTTAACATTCTGAGAGTTAAGCATTCCAATTAGATTATATTGAGGTTGATTATGACCCGAAAGTCCCAGTTGCCTCAAAGATTGTGGTGAAGATTTAAACTCCCAGGCTGTGTAAATTATTATGGCATCAAATTCTAATGCTTTGAGATGAACTGTACTCCACTTTCAGTACTGACTTAATGTTTCTCAGTGAAGGGAAACATGAAAATATATTAACCAAAAAAAGAAAAGAAAATATATTAACCAATTATTTCATCTCTCAGAAAATAACCTAACTGATGGCATTGACTCTTCTGTTGCTTCAGTGTATATTTTTTCTAAGCTGAGAAGTCAACTCCAATACTTATTCCTATATGACAATTTGTATCAGTGATTATTAAAAGACGAGAGTAAGCAAAAACACTGTGTAGAAATAGGGACTTGAAAAAGGATTTCTGATTCTGCCTTGTACTTTCTCCGTAAGAACTGTCTTGAGTAATTCATGCCATTTGCCTGGAGGCAAGAATATCTCTGTCCAAGGGCATGGAGCTCTGAATGAATTAGTCCAATTCTATTATGTTAAGCTGAAGAAATGTTGCCTTTAACTATTGAAAGATATGTAATTTATTAATGCCCCATGATGATACAATTCAGCTCCTTGAAATGGATCTCAGCTTGATTAAATGGGGAAAACATGGCTTTTCTGCAGTTAAATAAAGAAACACATTCATTAGATTGCCTAAACAGCAAGCATGTGAGTGTCTGTGGATGGAAGGAGATAAACTATTGAATATTCTAGCGATAGTTAATTTCTCAAAACAATGTTATATATTCAACTGTACATGGAGAAAATATTAATTGTGAAAGTATCTGAAAATATATTATGCACATGCACAAAGGAATAAGACTTTAAGAAGAACTATAATGTAACCATAAAATAACAGTCCTTTTGAATCACCATTAGAATCTTGGATGAATGCAGTTCTCCCTGTGGTTCAGATACTTCTGCCTGTGTATTGATTCAATTCTCTATGACTAAGAAGGAGAAGATAGAAACAAAAAACAAAAAAGAAAGAAAGAAAAAAGAAGATGAATGCTAAGAAAAGGAGGGAATCTGCAATCTTTGCAAGGGTTAAGAGAGTTTGGGAACTCTGACCCTTAATATGTGGAATTTTGCTGGGCTTAGGACTTGTTACTTCTAGAACCACCACTGGACAAAGTTCAAACCTCGAAGCTTCAGAAGATTACACCTTAAGACACAATTACTTGGTTGCTCTTGAAGTACATAAGAAATGGTAAAATGACCCCAGAATTGAAGTAGTTCTATGTCCAAGGTAATTAAACTCAGAAACAACTCGAGGATCTTCTGAGAGCCTACTCCTTTACTCCTATCCTCTAGTGTGGCAGTTTTATTTCTACCATGTTTGGGAGCCAATAGTTTATGCTATTGAAAAGGGATAGAAAGGGAGGAAAATAAAAAAGCTAAACTATAAGAACAAACACTAATCTTACTTTAAAAAGTCAAACTTTGATCATTTTATATGTCCACCTGCTTATTACCTGTGCTACCTCCACCTGATATTTCTGCCTCATAATGTTCACTTCCTCCCCACCCACATATATGCAAAACACTCATGTAAAGAAAACCACAGGGATATGGTCTCCTTTCTAGGTCCATAAACTATACAAAATTCTTTTAGAAACAAATATTCAGAAGAGAAATAGTCATAAACAGATTAAGACATAAGAAAAAATAATATGGCCCTGGCTGATGTGCCTCAGTGGATTGAGGGCCGGCCTGTGAACCAAAGGGTCACCGGTTCAATTCCCAGTCAGGGCGCACATCTGGGTTGTGGGCCAGGTCCCCAGTTGGGGGTGTGCGAGAGGCAACCACACATTGATGCTTCTCTCACTCTCTTTCTCCCTCCCTTCCCCAATCTTTAAAAATAAATACATAAATAAATCTGGGAAAAAGAATAATATGAACTCCTGTCATTTCCTTGCTATGACCTTAAGTCACCTAATTTCTATTTTTCTTCTCTAAGATAGATATAGACTATAGATTTATACAAATTTGATCAAAAAAACTCTATTTTTCCATACCATATTCTTCTGTAATATGTTTTCCCTAAAGATGACTGAAATTACACACTTATGAGGGAATCAAAGCATGATTTTTGAAGTTCTAGCCATTGAATCTGAGCTTGCAATTTGCCTCAGCATGTAGATATGTCCACCTCACTTTTCTCAGTTTGCAAAAACTCAAATATTCTTCTTGGTCTACATGGTAAAACCCAGTAAGGATAAAGCCAAATTGGAAGTTATTCTTCATTGTTCCAGAATGAATACATGCAGATCCTATCCCTAGAAGGCCCAAATACTTGCCAAAGTAAGTTGTCATAAGTTGTGTGCTCATCCACTCTAAACTCATGTGATAGTTTTAAAATAATGAAATAAATGAAGCAATTAATTTAAATGATACCTCATCTGTTAATAGTATTTGTGCCAATTTTCAATAGTTTTTGGTAGTGTTAATGTAATTTGATTTCTGAGCAATTAAGCAGTGCATTTAGTACTGGAAAAATGATTAATTAGAAACTTTGGACAATGTGCCAAAAAATTAACTTTTATTTTTAATGTAACTTCTTTTTAAAGCATTACAGAGTTACAAGTTTATAAAGCTTAAGGCATGGAATAGATCTTTGAGGTTGTATAGTCCAAATGACAATCTTGTGCACAATCCAGGTCTACATTCTGCTTGGATAGTAGTTGCTTAAAACTTACTGTAACATGTACTATCTTCCAAGGAAAACTTGCCCATTGTTGAAGGGCCTGACCCTTAAGAAAAAACAAAAACAAAAACAAAAACCAAAAAACACAAAACCTATTTACATTTATCTATGACTTAAAATGTTGCAGAATGCTGGAAATGCAAAGCTGATTTAGGCAGTTTCTAGTCCCCAATGAATTTGCAGTCAAGGAGGAGATTAACAGGTAAAACATAATCATGACTCATTACAGTAAATGTTTGAAAGAGGTATTCACAAGACATGATAGGAGACTAGTGGACAGAAGTTAATAAAGTTTCCAGGTCAAATAAAGGTTTCTAAGGGCTCAGGTCTGTTCTGAATCTTGATGAAGGATAAACGCTTACAACAATCTAGTCAGATATGTGCAACAAACAGAGGGATACATAGGCTGGAATTAAAAAGGCTGGAGATATAGATCTGGGAGTCATTAGCACACAAATAGAACTCAAAGTCATACAGGGGAATGAAATTGCCTCATGAACGTGTCGAGAATGAAGAGGAGTAGACCACGAAAGGTTGACAGAGAAGGGGCCTGTGAAGAAGGAATAGTCAGTACTCCCTCACCCGAACCTATGTAGAGACCAAGAAATAGGTATCTAGAGTAGCACCAAGCAGGGTCTCTGAGTGTTAGGAAACTGTCCAAACGCAGGTTACGAATTCCATGGGATTAACTGAAAAGCCAATCCAGATGCTAAAGAAAATATCAGCAAAATGAAAAGGGAACCAGCCATAAGGGAAAATATATTTGCCAATGATACCTCAGACAAGGGTTTGATCTCCAAAATATATAAAGAACTCACATGACTCCACCATAGGAAGACAAACAATCCAATTAAAAAAATGGGCAAAAGACCTGAACAGCCATTTCTCCAAGGAGGACATAGAGAGGGCCCAGAGACACATGAAAGGATGCTCAGCATCACTAGCCCTCAGAGAGATGGAAATGAAAACCACCATGAGATACCACTGCACACCAGCCAGAATGACCATCATAACCAAATCAACAAACAACAGGTGCTGGAGAGGTTGGGGAGGAAAGGGAACCCTAATACACTGTTGATGGGAATGCAGACTGGTGCAGCCACTGTGGAAAACAGTTTGGAATTTCCTCAAAAAACTAAAAACGGATGTGTATATTGACCCAGCAATTCCACTGCTGGGATTATACCCTAAGGATCCCAAAACACCAATTCAATAGAACCTGTGCACCCCAATGTTCATAGCAGCACAATTTACAATAGGCAAATGTTTAGAAGTAACCAAATTGCCCATCACTAAATGAGTGGATTAAAAAACTGTGGTACATTTACACTGTGGAATACTACACAGAAGAAAGGATGAAGGAGCACCTACCCTTCAAGACAGCATGGATGGAACTGGAGAGCATTATGCTAAGTGAAATAAGCCAGGCAGTGAAAGTAGATACCGTATGACCTCACCTGTAAGTGGAAACTAATCAACAAAACAAACAAGCAAGCAAAATATAACCAGCAACATTGAAATAAAGAACAATCTGACAGTTAGCAGAGGGGAGGAGGGCAATTCCTCCCTCAGATAATGGGGGAATTGAAGAGGAAGGGTCATCAGGGAACATGTATAAAGGACCCATGGACAAAGCTAAGGGGAGAAGGATTGAAGGTGGGTGTTGGGGGTCAGGGCAATGGGAAAGTGGTGGCAGGAAAATGGAGACAACTGTACTTGAACAACAATAAAATAAATTGAAAAAATAAAATAAAATAAAATAAAATAAAATAAAATAAAATAAAATAAATAAATAAAAATAGAACTTTTCATCTACTGGGGGAAACATTTTATTTGTATCTAAAAACTTTCATTCTGAGAAGGTTGAAACTTTTATATCAGTCAAATAATTGGATAATTTATTTTTTTCTATTAATTTGTGTTTTGAATTCTATGATGTAAACAATTTTAATAAATGGATTCCAGAATTCCTCATAGGGAGCAAACGCTCTTTATTTACAGAAATTCTTCAATGAGGGATTAAGACAGAAAATTATGCCTTGAATTCTGGGGAGATGGCTGCCAGTGAAGAATCAGAGAAAAAGGTTGATAAGGAAATAAAGAAATGCTCTTGTTTTTTGTTTTTCCTGGGGGGAAAGAGTAGCATTGAGGAGATTTTTAAAAGGTAGTAGATTTAAAAAAAAAAACCCAAAAGACTATGGGATATTTACACAATGGAATTCTCCTCAGCCATAAAAAAGAAAATTCTATCCTTTGCAACAAAAGTATGGCTAGACCTGGAGAACATTATGCTAAGTGAAATAAGCCAGTCAGAGAAAGACAAATATCATATGATCTCACTCATGTGTGAAATCTAATGAACAAACTCAACAAGCAAAATAGGGACAGATTTACAAACAGAGAACCAATGACAACTAGTGGCGGGGAGAGATTAAGGGGTGGAGGTATTGAGCAAAAAGTAAAAATGACGGATGGACATGGACAATGTATGGTGATTGGTGGTGATTAGGGGTATATAAGGAGACTAAATGATAAGGGAAAAATACAATAAAGATTAACTTAAAAAAAAAGGTAATAGAAAAAAAGATGACAGAAGGTCTATGAAAGACCTGGAGACAGACGTCTATGGAAGGATGAATAGAGCCGTCACTTGGTACATGGGCTACGTAGTGTTTCAGAGAATAGAAATTTCTAATAAACTGTTTTATTTTATTCTTTTCTGTGAAATGTATGTTTCAAGTCCCATGCAACCATTGTGTGATTTACTTCAGAGACCAATGAAGGTGAAAGGCTGAGTATTTTGTCTTTTTAGATTTGGTACAAAAGTGGGGAATCCACATGGAAGGAGCTACTCAGAGGGAGAAAAATAAGCTGTAATGGGAAAATGCATAATTTAAGGATTGTCAGGCTGTCACTGGGTATGACATAGGACATATAGCTAAAATGTTAAAGTTAACTTGATTTTACTGATAGCTTATAATCTAGACCAGTAAGTAAATCCAAACCCATAGGTAGATTATATTATAGAAATAATAACTTGTAATATTACTTAGTTTAGAGTTCTATTTTTGGCAAAAGGTCAAGAATTGCTGAATTTCAACTGGTTGAATACACTTGAAATCTGACTGGCCCATGACTAGTGAGTCCTGTTTACATGACTGCAGGCTGCAATTTTACAAGGTACAATTTACATTTTCTAAATTTGTTTTATTGGTTTGAAAAAATGTTTAATAATATCAATTTCAATGGATTCTGAAATTAAATTTCTTCCAAAAAACCCTCAAGTTTAATGGCTAAAATTGTGTCTATGTCACATAGATTCTAAAAATTGTATTGTGAATATGGAGTACAAACCTGCTCATAGTCAAATTCTCATTCTCATGTTAGGCTGATGGTCTACCAAAGTTCCTAGTATTATATAATTCAAGCCCTAGTCTCTGACTTATCTTCCATACAGCCCAATTTTGGTAGGCTTTTTGTTTTTGTGGTTATTATTTTCTTTTGTGTTTTTTTCCTAATTTTTAGAAACACAATTTAGCAATTATATTCTTTGTCTTTTTAGGTTGATTCAGCCAAAGTCGTAACATTTTTCAAATAACTTAAGCAAACATAATGAATGTATATCATATTATTGTTGTTTTCATTAATGTTTCTATATCTAAGAAGCCTTTTAGAAAGTGTTAAGCTCTGTCTACATAGTATAATTACCATGATGGAGTGTAGAGACCCACATTTTTCTTCCAGGGATTTCTTGTTCAAGAAGGGAATTACACCAAGTGGAATTGAGCTGGAAAACAATATATCTGAACCATTTGCTCATCTGGAAAGCCATGTATTTTTATAGAACAGTTAACTTACAAAGATTTGTTTCAGGTTCTCATTTTGCTGTGTCCACCAATCCTAAACTATTATATTACAAATGTTGCCCCATCATGATCAGGTTCTCTCCTTTAAAGACCCACCTTAAACCACATAATCCTAGATACAAAACCTTTATATATAATTTTCTGAGCCTTTTAAGACACTACTAAAACTGTCAAGGTAGTCTTCTTGTAATACTAAGTGTGTAATAGACTTGACTCTGGTTGACGAATAGTTTTTCTGGTGGTCTTTTGTGGATATGACAGTCATCAAACCTTAAGAAGGTATTTACTTCTCTGTGTCTGTTACACTTTTTGTAAACAGGAATCCTAGTATGGTTGGCGTAACGATTACATGAAGTAATCTAAGTAATATGCTTATGATAATTCTCAGGATATAAGAAATATTCAGTAAACATTATTATTAATCAAAAGCACAAAGCAGTCCCATTGTTCTTAAAATACATGTGGACACGATAATAGTTTTATGATGAAAATATTTTTAAATATCAATAATGTTAAGCTATTTCTCAACCTCTTTTACTTTAATATGATTTTTTTATACCAGGCTACAGCTTGATATTTTAATGGACACGAGGTGCAATTTCCTTAGATGGGTGATAGATTTGAAAAGAAATAAAACACTAAAGAATATTATCTCTATCATCCCTTATGGGAGATGACCCAGGAAAAGGTATATGAATGTTTCTGGGAGAGAAATAACCCTATGGGAATATGAAAGCATGAATCTGGTTGAAGCTTACTAACATCTAGAGCATTTTAAAAAAGAGAGTAAATAATAATTAGTCAGGAGAAACATGTTTCTCTTTCCCTGTTAAAATCTGCCTACAAAATTAACTTGGCATTATGTTTTCATTGAAGTGTTAAATTATGGTAACATTTTTATTCTTTTATTAAAAGCATTTTTAGTCACAGGTTTAAAGGACAAAACTGGCATAACAATAAAGCTTACATAAACATGTGAGAGTCAGTCTGATTTTGGTTGTCTTAAACCTGAATGCCATTTTTTGTTTTGTACAAGATGTATTTTCACACTGTATGAAATCAAAGCTTTTTTACATATTGTGAGGAAATGCATTGTAGGTAACTTCAAAAAACTGAAGCCATTTCCCTTATTAACGTCAACTTCAAACTGGAAAAATGCTTCATAAAATTCTCATGCTGATGAATAGAACAATCATCATTATTCCATAATTACACTAATGAATTTATTATCTAATGTGCCATAAAAATTTTTGTGTAGGGGCCTTTATTTTATTAAAATTTTTTTATTATGAATCACATGGGAAACTTACCAGTCCTATAAAACAAGTTATAGGACTTGTTTTCAATGTATCTTTAATGTGATGGGGAAATATTTGTATTTTCTGGAGTTCTCACCTCTACAATTTTATAAATTCCATTTTTGCAGTTGCCTAAGGATTGAGTGGTGTGTTTATTGGCATCACAAACATAGCCATAAAGGCCAACTTTTGCATTATTTAATTTATTTAAAATAGACAAATGTTGGAGAAGGGAGAGTAAAACTTATTACTTACTCATCTTCTCCCTTCTCGTCCTCTTTCTTCTCCTCCTCCTTCTCTTTTTTTTCTTCTTCTTTATATTTTTAATTCTGCCATCAGTCCAAGGATCACTCTTCTTAGGGTAACATTTTGAAAATGAAATCAAGACTTTTCTAATTTCATAAGAGTTTTTTAATGTTATATAAAAAGTGCATGGTAAATAAAGCCAAAAAATAGACATGGTAATGTCTATTTTTGCATAATCAGTTAATTTTACTCATTAAGCCAGTGTTCATCAAACTGTGTCAGGATGTCAATGTAACCAGCATTATAGAAATATAGTTATGTGATAAAATGTATCATAATAAGCAAATGGATCTTACATAGTAACACAAATAAAATGTTACCTGATTATTGTAGTCAACTCTCATCTATATCAGCTAAATTTTATAGAAGCCCCCATCCCGTGACTTGTTCTTGATTTAGAACCATTAATTAAGAAAACTTCAAGTGAGATTTGGAAGGCATAAGAAGAGGCATTGTTTTCTGGTGACGCTTCAAACAGACCCATAGGCAGAAATTAAACTCCTGAACATGATCTCTCTGAAGGATGTAGGCAATTAAAATTCGTGGCAGTACTGGCCTCTCTTGTGTGCCAGACCTTCACATGGTCTCCAGACTGGAGAGGCTAAGATTAACCAGCTTCTTTCTGTCAGAAGGTAAGCACTGTCTCTAGCATCTTCCTCTAAACTCCTGAGATTCATGGTAGCCTTCAGGTGAGCGAGCGCCAATGACTTCTAGAAGTTGTTTATAATTTTTTTTTAAACTAGCACTTCCGAAGGAATGTGTAAATCATTATTATAATTCCTCTGCTGATAATCCTCCAATAGCTTTCCAGTCTTTTTTATAATAGAGAACTAAATGTTTACATGGCCTGTACTATTTTGAATGATGAGCCCTGGCCCCTTCTCCTCATGCTCTACTTTGCATACACTGGCCTTCTCTCAGTTTCTCTAATACTCCATTTTCTTTTTTTTCTTTTTTAAAGATTTTATTTATTTATTTTTAGAGAGAAAGGAAGGGAGAGAAACATCAATGCGTGGTTGCCTCACAAGTGCTGCCTACCGAGGACCTGGCCTGCAACCCAGGAATGTGCAGGATTGTACATGGGAATCGAGCCGGCAACCCTTTGCTTCCCAGTCTGGCCCTCGATCCACTGAGCCACACCAGCCAGGGATCTAGTACTCCATTTTCTTTCCCCAACTAAAAACATTATCGAATTGTAATTTTCTTTTATCTAGAAAGCCTTTCCTCCTCATTTTGACTCATTCATTGCTATCTTCATTTATAACCTAGGTAATGCATTGTTTCTCCAGATAAGCCTCTTATGATCCCCCAAATAAAATTAAGTTTCCAAAGTTAATAGGCTATCATGGAACCCTATAAGTCACTTTCACAGCTTATCTTACAAGTATAATTAAATGATCAATTCCATAATTATGCAGAAGATATGCTCTCTCGTCTATCCCACTGTCTATTACAATCCTGACCCAAATCAGATTCTCAGTAAGTACTTGAATTCAAGGAATAAATAAGGACCCACACAGCAGCTTTAGATACATAACAGTTCAAATTTATCCCTTAGCAAAATCACAATTTTTATATATCAAGAAGCTTTCAAGCTGGCAATGAATGGTTAACACAATTTTCAAATTTCTACGGTATTTTTAATGGTGATAAAAATAAGGATTTAACAAATCTTTCTTTTTTTAATGATTTTATTTATTTATTTTTAGGGAAAGGGGAAGGGAATGAGAAAGAGAGGGTAACATCAATATATGGTTGCCTCTCATCCACCCCGTACTGGGGGCCTGGCCTGCAACCCAGGCATGTGCCCTGACTGGGAATCAAATCTGCAACACTTTGGTTCATAGGCTGGTACTCAATCCACAGAGCCACATCAGCCAGGACAGGTTTTAACAAATCTTATGGGTTTGTCTATGGGGTATGGCTTTGGGGTATCCATTGAACAAATCTATAAGATACCCCAAAGCCAGTTCCTGTACTCCTGCCTTTTTCTACTGTAGATTGCTTTGGAGTTAGAGGTGAAAGTCTCTGGGGAAGATGTTCCTTGTTGAATACAATGACAAAACCTCAAGAGCAGAACAGAATGCTTCTGGTATTGTCTTTCTCTTATATTTTGTTACTCCTGACTGGAGTGCATATGTAATGCCTATAGGTATCGATGCTGTTTCGCAATTTGATAATAAAATTCACATACAGAAGATGTCAGAACAATAAGTTAGAGTCTATTTCTTTTACATCATTAGCCACGGTAGGAACCTCAGATTGCCTACTTCTGAACTTCTTTTTTGCATGATTCAGAGAAACCCCAAAATTACATAAGTCACTCTTGTAAGGTGTCTATTCCTTGCAGTTGTGCAGGTTAACCTGGCTGAGTTCTATGTAAAACCAGAAGATATGAGTAAAAAATACACTGACACAGTTGATACACTGGGATGAATAAGTATAAATATGCCTCTGTTAATTGACATAGGAGTACAATTGCCATAATGCCATAAACACTATATAAATTAAGTGGGTTTAATTGAATTAAGTAGGTTTAACTGAATCTGAAAAACATGTTCAGAAGAGTTAGCATTGACATAAATTCAACCTTAAGAGGTTGTGTATGAATGCAAGCAATTGTCAGAGAACACAGAGTTCTTACCTTTATCCATAAAAATAAGTGATTTTGTTGCTACCAGCCATCATATCACAAGAAAATGTATTAGAAAGTCATAAAAATAACACAAATGTCATCATGAGGGCACGAGACAAGCCCCCAAAATACCCAGGTAAAGTTTAATGGAACTGAAAGAGTAACTTTTTAAAGCTTACATCAAATACGCCTCCTTACATCAAATATGAACCTGTTGGTGAAAATTTTTATTATGTTTAGATTCATAATGTTTTCTTATAGGTATCTTATATCAATTTTGGGGTAGAAAAGTTGGTGGTATTTCTGTAATAACCAATTATTTTTATGGCTAATTCTACCAAAACTACGAATTCATAAATTTCTTAACCTTGTGCAAAATATCTAAAGACTTGATAAATGTTAGTCAAAGGGATTTCAACGATGCATAAAAAACATTCCTTTTATTTTCTAAAAGTAAGTATTAATTAAACAGTTTAAACACTACAACTGGGCTTATCAGACCCTCACAGGTTCAAGACTCTTGATGTCAAAAGATTTTTAAAATCAAATTATATTGAGCCCTAGCTGGTGTGGCTCAGTGGATTGAATGCTGGCCTGCGATCTCAAGGATCGCCGGTTTAATTCCCAGTCAGGGCACATGCCTGGGCTGCAGGCCAGGTCCCCAGTAGGTGGCACACGAGAGGCAACTGCACATTGATGTTTCTCTCCCTCTCTTTCTCTCTCTTTTCCCCTCTCTAAAAATAAATAAAATCTTTAAGAAAATAAAATAAAATTACATTGAAAAGAAATAATCTTAAGTAGAGAGCAGAGAGAGTATATATACTCATATGAAAATAAATAAAAATTTACTAGTAGTTTCAGTCACTATGTTGACATATCTTTACTCCCTGATATCAAACTTTTGCAATCCTTTTTTTTGGGGGGGTGGGTTCTTGAGATGAATTTGGATACAATGAATTCTCCAAAGAAGTATCTATTAATTTTATTTTTGTACAAAATTTGTACAAGGAATCTGCATATTCCCATCATTAGTCTTCCTCAGAGGTTAACATCACATTTAACAGAGCAATTAGTTAAACAAGGACATAAAATTAATTTGATTCTATTAACTAAACTACAGAGCTTTTTGAAATTTCACTGACTATTTCATGAATGTTCTTTGCTGGCCCGGGATCTAATCCAGTATCCTACATTGATTTAGTTGTCACATCCCTGTCGTCTCTCCCAAACTGTGGCAGCTCCACAGCCTTTCTCCATCTTTCATGGCACTGACACTTTCGAAGAATACTGCCCACAAATCAGTTTGGTTGATTTTTCCTCATGACTAAATTCAGGTAATGTTATTTAGCAAGAATGCCAGAGTGATGTTCTGAGTTGTGACCTTACTGCATGACAACAGGTGGCACATGACATCAATATGTATCATTATTAGTAATGCTAATTTTAATAATTTGTTGAAGGTGGTATGTGCCAGCTTTCTCCACTGTAAAGTTACCCTTTTCCTTTCTCTTATTAATAAATGTGTTGTGGGAAGATATTTTAAGACTATGCAAATATCCTGCTTATCATCATATTTTTGCTCACTAATTTTAAAATACAGTGATGATTCTTGTTTGAAACAGTAATTACTGTACTCTTTGCCAAAAGACACTTTTCTATTTTGGACATTCTATATTTATGAAATTAAAGTTTTACTTAAGGGTTTTCTCCTCTCGAATTATTTATAACAGTTATGTGGGCAGTTCTTTTATTCATATAAGAATGAAATCATGAGTATTTTTTATTATTTATAGTGTCTCAGATTGGTCAGTGGGAGTCCCTCAAATTGCTTGTTGATATACCTCCATCATTTGTGAGCATTTCTTGCTTCTGTTACCACCAGATGTTCCATTGTGATGCATTTTGCACAGATGAATATCCTGCTCCTTTGCATGCTCAGCAGGGTCTTAATACAAATGCATGGGTTATTTGGGTTATTTCTGTCTCCATTGGAGGATCTCCACAACAAATCGCTGGATGGAAAGAACTGGTGATGTTGCCTTAATGTATGCCACCAGAAAACAAGTCATCTGGGACATCTCAGCTTTCAAATTTTGCTCTCTTTCAATGATTGAAGTTTTATTTATCTAAGCATACTTTCTTTCTACATTTTTTCATCAAACAATTAACTATAATTCTAATGTTTTACTTCCTTTTTCCTGTATTTATTATAAATAAGCCTCGCTATATGTTTACAATTTCAAACTATTTATTTTGGTGCTTTCCTTCCCAGCTTTACCCACACTTTCCACAGGACCTGGAAGTCCTCCTTCTTTTGCTTTAAGCTCCAACCTTTGTCTTTTACTCTATTCTCCGGGTTCTGTCTTGCAGACTCTCCTGCAGTGAGACATTAAAATAATGAACACTTTGAGAATTTCAAAGTGTTCACCATGCAAGTAAATTCTAGTCACTCTTCTCCCCACGAATACTGAATGTTTACTTCTTTTTCCATCTCCCTATGGCTTTATTTAGAATATATTTAAAGTTCCCAGGTTATCCCCTCATAATAACTCAATTACTTTATAATATGTTTAATAATTATAAAAGTATCACACATTGATTTTCCAGGTATTTTTCATTCAAATTTGTCAAAATGTTGTCATCTTCTAGTTAATTTCATTATTAAGGAGTTGTTTCTTAACTGCTTTTATAATTGATTTCTGATTAATACCTTAAAGAGGATATCTCTCTATAGACTTTGGGGTCTCAGCCCCTCTGAAGGCATTGATTAATCTGGCATCAGAGATCCTCTCTATAAGTTTTGTTACTCTTTAATTTGTTTCTTTGTTTGTTTTTAGCTCTACTGACTCTCCTAACCAATAATAGCTCAATTACCTCCTATTCTTCTTAGTTGTATCTATAAAATAGACCTCCTTTTCCTTTGTATAGATGGGCAGATATACAGAGAGACAGGTAGATAACCTGGTCTCTAAAATCTCAACCTTTCTTGAGATAAAATTGCTTCCTTCCATCAAGCCAACTGAGCGTCTTCAATTTTCAATCATTTTCCATGTTCTTGTTTGGATGGCAAGATCATTTTTGGGCTGCAACTCATAACATTCATTCTTTACAAAACAAACGGCACCTAGAAGCTCTGGGTTTAAGTCTTTTTAATTTTCTTTCTACATTTTATTTTTGTAGAATTACATCAAATTTTTCCTCCACATTCATCTAAGAAAATCACATCTTTCCATATAATAAGGATTCACATTTATTTTATCTGCTTATTAATGAGATTTACTATTTTAACATAATTAACCTATAGTCTAGACCTGTGAATTAAGCAACTATAAGCTTAAGAAATAAACAGAATAAAATTTAGATCATATATATGTGACAGAGAACAACTGTCTGCATCCTAGTGAGGGCACAATGACAGGGAGAATGAAAAGCACCCAGACAAATCTCTCTAGCCAGCTACACTTAATAAACCTATATAGTCACGTTCTGCTTGTTTTGAGGTAAGTCTTGCCTGGATATAACCAAAAATGTTTCTGACAGTATTGCATCCAGAACATCTGTGGTCACTGCATAAGAAGCTACCGAATGTTCAGTTTATTTCTTGCCTGGCCTAGGACTGCTAAAACCAGTTACAGCTACTGTGCCCAAAGTCTGACTCCCTACCCAGTACTTCAGTTAATTCCAAATCAGTGTCTGTGCCCATTCATAGAATTTTTTGCCAATCCCTCAATATTATGCACTGGTTGCGGGAGGTATAAGAGTCATTTCTTCTAGCTTTGGGTTATGACCTATAAAGAATAGACCTAATGAACTATACCTGGAATGATACAAATTAAGGAGCAATGTGTTAGTTTTACTAACTAACCTGGTAAGAAACCAATAGCTTACTACGCTGAAAGAACAAGGCCATCTGATCTAAGCTAAATTGGAGAATGGAGCTTGGCTCAGTAATCAAAGCGAGGGTTTCTTACTCTCCCCTGACATTTAGAACTTGATGATCATTAGTGAAAATAACTGGGTCTGCAGAGATATTATAGTCGATGACATTGAATATTATAGACCTACTTCATCAAATAATTGCTGGCAGAAGATGGAGCATGAACGAAGGGGAGATGAGCTCACACTGTCACCTTAATGCAGCAATCCGCAACTCCTAGAAACTAAAAGAAGGACGAGAAGATAGATTTAGAGCTGTAGCTTTCAATCTTCAGTGCATGGAGAATGATTGGCAAAGAATTTAATTCTGATACTCAAGTCACATTTCTGCCCAACTACATCAGAACTTGTAGGAGTGGGAATAGGATCACTGATTTTAAAATTACCAAAGTGATTCCAATAAGCAGCTAAGATTGAGGACCTCTGACATAAAGTGCATTTCCCAAACATGTTCTATGGAATACTAGTTCTGACATATGCTACTTGAAAAAATTTAGACATTCAAATGGTTTGGAGGAAATTTCTCCTCTGTACTCTTTTTTATGATTCAAAATATAGCATAGAGCCTGAGAAATCCCATAGTTCTCTTGTTTTTTTTTTTTTTTAAACACCCATTCCACATTGTTAATACAGCATTTTCCCCAAATTATACCCTACAGAACTCAAGTTTAGTAAATCAAATCTACTTTAAAATATTGTGGTCTAGCCCTGGCCATTGTGGCTTAGTTGACTGGAGCATCTTCTTGAGAAACCGAAAGGTCGTGGGTTTGATTCCCAGTCAGCAGGGCACAAGCCTAGGTAGTGGGTTCGGTTCTGTTTGAGGAGCGTATGAGAGGCAAATAATTGATGATTCTCTCACATCCATGCTCCTCTCCGTCCCTCTCTCCCTCTTTTTGCCTGTCTCTAAAATCAATAAGAATGTCCTTAGTTGAGGATTAGAATATATATATGGCCTAGGGAAAATGGTTAAAGATGAGATTATGCATGGACATTTGTAGATGACATTAATACCTTCTCTAAAGCAGGAAGTAGGGAAAACAAGATACATCATGTTCTAAGCTACCATGTGGTGAATAAGATTATGGACATGAAGTCTAGGGGAAAAGGTCTCAAAGAGTAGACATTGTGAGTGTTATAAAAAATCAGAATAAGGAAGGGGTGCTAACAGGGGTGTTGCTCTTAACCTTGCTATAAAGGTAGCATGACTTTTTATGAAACAAGACTACATGGTGACAGTATATCTTCATAAGTAAAGTGAGTTCATAAGTGGTTAAGTAACTTAGCCAATGCCACACAATTAATTTACATTAAATTAAGAATCTGAAACTAACCAGGATATAAACAAATTTAAGTTTCACTTAAAATTTTTCAGGATTAAAACAAGAGTCTCATTTACTTAGATACATATTCCAGATGTAAAAATTACAAAAACACAAAATTGTAAGGTGTGATTATTATTCATGTGTTTTATAATAAATATGGGAATAGTGTTTTCTATATTTTTAAATTTTGGCTATTAGAGAATTTTAGGGGCACAGAGTCAATGATTTGTAAATTAATACAGGATCCTGCTGTGCATATTTTATGGGATGTGACATGACACCGGAACATTCAAAGCAAGCTTCCCTAGCTTCCTCGGTAGTACCTTCCTGCTACTGTGTATTTATATCCTGTTTCGGCACTGAGGTTTGGGGAAGCAATTCAATGATTATATTTTTTGAAGTTTCAACACTAAAAACAAAATTGAACTGAGCATATGCACTTGTGATTTATTCACTTGGCTTTTGCCAATAAGATAGTAAAGCTATTTCTTCGGTCATGAAATTTTATACCCCCCACCCAAACAAATTTACCAAGCCGAGAAATATACAGAATAACCTCAATAGTATAATTTTCATGGATTTCATCCAAGGATTGTCCATTAACAACAATTCTTGAAGCTTTTTCTCAAAAGATATTTTCAATAATGCAATCAGCACTCTCTTAACTGTTATCGGACAGGGGGAGGCAGGGACAGGGAAATTAGAATTTTCTGCTTATTCAAATGTTGGATTTTCATCAGCTATTGAGTGCCCATTTTTAAAGGCATAAGGGAAAATAAAATACATCGACATCATCTCAAACACTCTTTACTCTCTGGTATGTGGATAACTAACCCACTGGTGTCAGTTGCTTCAGGGTTTCTCAAAGGCATCGATTTTTAGCACTCTCTAGAGGCCAGGTGAAAATGATTGTGCCTGATAGAATGCTAGAGAAACTTTATCCTCAATAGAAGTAAGGGTAATAATGGTCCTATTTAACTTCTTTTACTGTAAAATATAAATTATAGTATGAATCACATCACTGGATGATTTTGTAAATATAAATCAAGCCATGTATTTAAAAATAATTTACGATCTATTATGTGCTATTCAAATACAAGACATTTTGAAAGCATTACATGGATTTTTTAAAATATTTCCTGCTCGCTCTGGATCTTAAACTTTAAAAAAGAAAAATATGAGACAAATTTGACAAAATTGTATCATGGAGTTAATGTATCACTGTTCCAAAGTGTCCTGGAGCACCCAATAGTAATATAAGTGAAAGATACTTTTGTGAGACACACCAAAAATAAAAATAAAAAAGATAGATGGGAGACTTCCAGCCAAGATGGAGGTGTAGGTAGATACACTTTGTCTCCTTGCACAACCAAAAGAAAGACAACAACAAATTTAAAAACAAAAAATAACCAGAACTGCCAGAAAAATCAAACTATATGAAAGCCTGACAATCAAGGAGCTAAAGAAGAAACATTCATCTACACCAGTAGGAGAAGCGGAGAACGGCAGCCGGAGCGGGCAAGGCAGCAGCTGGTGGACCGCGCGGTCCCACATTTGCCTGTGGATAAACCGGGAGGAACAGCTGGGGAGTGAGAGAGAGCACGCAACCCAGGGCTCCGGCACACGAAAAGAAAGCCTCAAAACCTCTACCGATAAAAACCTGTGGTGTTTGCAGCACTGTGAGAAACTGCCAGTCTCACAGGAGAGCTCTGTTTGAGAGACCCACAGGGTCCTAGAACGTACACAAACCCACCTACCTGGGAATCAGCACCAGAAGGTCCCAAAATGCTTGTGCTTAGCAGAGGAAATGAGTGAAAGCCTGCCTGGAGCCAAGCAAGCGGCATTGTTCCCTCTTGGACCCCTCCCCTACATATAGCACCACAAGGCAGTGACGTGATTGCCCCGCCCTGGCAAGTACCTAAGGCTCCACCCCTCACAACAAAATAGGCTCACTGAGACAAAAAAAAATATGTGGCCCAAAGGAAAAAAGAGATCAAAGCTCCAAAAATAGAACTAAGCGATAAAGAGATAGCCAACCTAAGAGATGCAGAGTTCAAAACACTGGTAATTTGGATGCTCACAGAACTGGCGGAGCATGATTGCAAAAGGGAGGAAAAAGTGAAGTCTATGCAAAGTGAAATAAAGAAAAATATACTGGGAACAGAAACTGGGACTTGAATCAACAATTTAGAGAAGAAAGAAGAAATAAACATTCAACCAGAACAGAATAAAGAAACAAGAATTCAGAAAAATGAGGAGAGGCTGAGGAACCTCTGGGACAACTTTAAACGTTCCAACATCTGCATCAGAGGAGTGCCAGAAGGAGAAGAGGAAGAGCAAGAAATTGAAAAAATAATGAAGGAGAACTTCCCCAATCTGACAAAGAAAATAAACTTCCAGGAAACCAAGGAAGCTCAGAGAGTCCCAAAGAAGTTAGACCCAAGGAAGCACACACCAAGGCACATCATAATTACTTTAACCAAGGTTAAAGATAAGGAGAGAATCTTAAAAGCAGTGAGAGAAAAGGAGACAGTTACTACAAAGGAGTTTCCATAAGACTATCAGTTGATTTCTCAAAAGAAAAGTTACAGGCAAGAAGGGACTGGAAAGAAGTATTCAAAGTCATGAAAGGCAAGGACCTGCATCCAAGATGACTCTGTCTGGCAAAGCTATCATGTAGAATGGAAGCAGATAAAGTGCTTCCCAGATAAAGTAAAATTAAAGGAGTTCATCATCACAAAGCACTTATTAAATGAAATAATACAGGGACTAATCTAAGAAAAAGAAGAAGATCAAAACTATGAACAGTAAAATGACAACAAACTCACAACTGTCAACAACTGAACGTAAAAAACAAAAACAAAAACAAACTGAGCAAACTGCTAGAACAGAAACAGAATCACAGAAATAGAGATCACATGGAGGGTTATCAGCAGGGAGGAGGAGGGTGGAGAATCAGGGAAAACATACAGGGAATAAGAAGCATAAATGGCAGGTACAAAATAGGCAGGGGGAGGTTAAGAATAGTATAGGAAATGAAGAAGCCAAAGGACTTATATGTACGACCCATGGATATGAACGAAGAGGGGAAATGCTGATGGGAGGGCGGCATGCTCAGCAGAGAGGAATAAAGGGGAGAAAAAAAATGAGACAATGTATTCACATAATCAATAAAATATATTAAAAAAGAAAAAGGTAGATGGTAGCAGGCTCCTCTGGCACATGGTTAGGGCCAGGACTCCACTCTGAGAACGTTTGCTACCTTCGTACTCATCTCTGGGGCTTACTGCAGTTCTATGTTATTAAATCTCATGAAGGGGATCAAAATATTTATCTATGAATAATTCCATAAAAGTTTACTTGGGAGCTTTTTACGTAAAAATCACAATTTACTGAAACTCCACCACAAAAGAGTAATTAAACACTGGGTCCCTTCTGCAATTTTTCATAGCAAACTTCATGTTCATAGCTACTTTGTAAATTTTTACTATAGGCAATAGCAGAAGAATTTCTTCCTTTAAACTGTAAACAAAATCTGTAGAATTTTGTAGTTGAATGAATTCTTTACATGTGACAGTTATTTCACACTCTATAAGAGTGTCATTTTTTTAAAGTATGTAAATTCATAAAATGTGGTTTCAGCCGCAACATTTCTACTACAGAACATTTCTTCTTAAGGGAAGATGAACAAATATTGAAAATCATTAATATGTTTAAATATTTCTAGGCATTAATTTTGAGAATGTGTGTTAGAGTGATGGCAAAAGGAAACACAGATGAGGGGTATGTGGCATTAGTGCCCACAGCCACTTGAAGGATAGGGAACCCTCCCTTTGGCCACACGAAACGCAGCAGTAGCCTCAAAAAGAGGCCAGGCAACTATGGCATGGAACCACACCCTTCTATTCTTCATGACCTGCAAACATTGGTGATAGAGAGGGAGGGCATTACAGTCACTCGTGTGAAATGCCGAGGCCGCTACGAGCAAGGACAAAGCACTGGAAGGAAAAGGTGCTTCAGAGTTAAGTATTTCCCAATCACGTCAGGCCAGGGCTCTGCCTAGAGTCTGTGTTTTATGATGGTCAGTTCCTGTCCTACTCAAGACCACATCTATAGGCCTCTTAGTCTGTAGCTGCAGACAGGGACCAATGGCTCCCAATTTTATTTTAGCCATTTTGCCACTTGCACCCACTCCATCATGCAATCTGTTCAGAATGGCACCTCTGGGGCATGGGCTCTCAGTCGAAGCCAAGTGAATACTTTTATTCAAGAAAGCAAAGGCTCTTATCCAAGAGAGCTAAGATGTAGTAACTCAGGTTTTTGCTAGTGCTTTATTCCTAAGTACTTGTGTGGCTTTGCTAAGGTGTGACCAATGAGGAGAGGCAAGAGAACCTATTTGTATTTCCAGGAGTCAATCCTATGCTATTCTGTAGTTCGGTGACTGATTAGAGGGCTCTAGCCAGGACAGTGGAAGATGAATGCATGGTGATTCAAACAAACATCTTCTCTCTGACCCCAGAAAAGCTGGCTCCAGAAGAATGGGATCAATCCTGAATGTTTATATGTTGCATTTATAACATATAACAAAATAAAAACCTTTCTGGGTTTCCTAGTGGTGGTTGAAGTATTCCCACCTGTGGTCATCACAAAACAAACTATTCCTCCCACCAAGATGAAATAAACTCCTTAATTTGTAAGGTGTAGGAGTTCATCCTGCTGTGTGCTTCAGAATCCTCCCTTGCCTTATTGTTTTATAGCAGTGAAATGTTTCTTGATCATGTCCAAGTGCATCTTTCACTGTGTCTGATTTCTGAATCGTGTTCCAGCTGCTTGGTCCTGCCACTTGGGCCCAGTACTCAATGTGAGCATAACTACTAAATTATTTTCCCAGATCAGTATAATAAAGGAGTGATGTACAATTAAAAAAAAAAGATATGATTGCTGCTTCCATGGTTTGGCAAGCATGAACAAAGCTGCTATGAGTTTTTAGGTGCAGGTTTTTGTGTGGACAAAAGTTTTCTATTCAGATGAATAAATACCTAGGAGTAAAAAATGCTTACTCATATGGTGAGACTGCTCATCTTTGTAAGAAATTGCCAAAATGTTTTTCCTTTCCAGTAGTAATAGGAATTCTGGCAACTCTGTGTATTGTCAAACTTTTGGATTTTAAGGTTCTAATAGATTTGTAGTTATAGTCACCCTTGATTTAATTTGCATATCCATAGTAAGAAATGTTGCATATCTTTCCATTTTATCATTTGCCTATCTATATATCTTAAGGGTTAGGTGTCTATTCAGAGCTTCTGCTCATGTATTTACTGAGGTTGTTTGTTTTCTTATAGTTTAATGTTAAGAGCTCTTTTTATATTCTGGATACAAATACTCAAATATGTGTTTTGC
Organism: Mormoops blainvillei; assembly: GCA_004026545.1. Classification (NCBI taxonomy): domain Eukaryota; kingdom Metazoa; phylum Chordata; class Mammalia; order Chiroptera; family Mormoopidae; genus Mormoops; species Mormoops blainvillei. Next base: position 85,640 of record PVJD01001049.1, read on the forward strand.
AGACTCTTTCAGTTTGCTGCGTGTATAGTCATTCTCTTAATGATTTCTTTTAAAGCAAGCAGTCTTTATATAAAAAATAAGTTTAAAATTTCAATTTCCATTTACCATTTTCTTCATAGATTATGCTTTAGATTTTGTACCAATAATTCATGTTGAAACTTCAGTGTATATGTATTTTTTCCTGTTTTCTTCTAAGACTTTAATAGTTTTGCATTTTACATTTGGGTCTCTGACCTATTTTGAGTTAAGCTTTGTGTAAGGTATGAGGTCACTGTTCAAGTTCATTGTTTTGCATATGGGAAAATCCAATTGTTGAAAAAATCCTTTTTTCCATTGGAATTAAAGTTGCACCATTATCTATAATTAGTTGACTATACTTCTGAGTCTGTTTTGGCCTCTCCATTCTGTTTCATTGATCAACTTGTCTATTGTTTTTTTGTGGTATTTTTGCCAAAAAAAAAAAAAATAGCTGTCTTGATAACAATGTCTTCAAGATAAATGTTCAATTTTATTCTTGTTTATTCTGTTATAGTTGCTCCAATTTTCCCCGCTTTGTCCTCTTCCATCCCACCCACCCTTACTCCCACGGTCCATCTGCACACCTTTGTCCATGTCCATGGGTCATTCATGCATTTCCTTGACTCCTCCCTTCCCCTTCTTTTCCCCATTGCCACCCTCCCCGATTTCCTCTGGCAGCTGCCAGTTTGTTCCCTGTTTTCATGTCTCTGGTTCTGTTTTGCTCATTAGTTTATTGAGTTCATTAGATTCCTCTTATAAGTGAGATCATATGATATTTGTCTTTCACCTTCTAGCTTATTTCACTTAGCATAGCAGTCACAAGTTCCACTCATGCTGACACACAGGTTAGGAATTCCTTCTTTTTTCTTTCTGCTGCATTGTATTCCTTTGTGTAAATGTACCACAGTTTTTTAATCCATTCATCTACTGATGGGCATTTAGGCTGTTTCTAACACTTGGCTATTGTAAATAGTGGTGCTATGAACATCTGGGTGCAGAAGTTCTTTGAACTGGTGTTTCAGGATTCTTAGGGTATATTCCCCAGTGGAATCACAGGGTCAAAAGGTAGTGAATTTTTTAGGAAATTCCATATTGTTTTCCACAGTGGCTGTATCAGTCTGCATTCCCACCAACAGTGCACTAGGGTTCCTTCTTCTCTACAGACTTGCCAGTACTTGTTTGTTGATTTAATGATAGTCATTCTGATAGATGTGAGGTGATATCTCATTGTGGTTTTAATTTACATCTCTTTGATGGCTAGTGATGTTGAGCATCCTTTCATGTGTCTATGTGTCATCTGCATGTCCTCTTTGGAGAAGTGTCTGTTCAATTCTCTGCCCATTTTTCAGTTGGATCGTTTGTTTTTCTGGTGTTGAGTTGTGTGAGTTCTTTGTATATTTTGGAGATTAAACCCTTGTCTGATGTATCATTAGCAAATATTTTTCCCCATACAGTCAGTCCCATTTTCATTTTGATGTTGGTTCCTTTAGCTGTGCAGAAGCTTCTAAGTTTGATGTAGTCCTATTTGTTTATTTTTTCCTTTATTTCCCTTGCCTTAGGAGATATATCATATAAAATATTGCTACATGAGATATCTGAAATTTTACTGCCTATGTTCCCTAGGACTTTTGAGGTATCATGACATATTTAAGTCATCAAGTTTTAAGAATGAGGATGATGACTTTCACATTATTTACTTGTTGGAGCTGAAACTAGAAGCTTCCTTACATTAATTTTGCACATATCCTCATTGACATTGTTTAACACATCTCCACATCTAATTGTATTCTACATTATACCGCCATTTTCTATTTTTTAGGATCTTAATTTATAATGATGTTTCATATGACCTTAAATCATCCTTGTATCTGAGACAGTAAGGTAGAACTAATTAATATATCCTTGTTTTTCTAAAACAAATGAAGACACAGGGAAAGCAGCTGATATATCTGGATTTATGCAGCCGGAAAGTTGTAGAAATGTCATCCCTATAGAACACTGAAATCACATCTTTTCAGGTGTGTGAGAAAAATAATTTATTACCAAAATATTCTAAACTCATTATGTCATGCCAAATAAATTCTAATTAAAAAAAAAAACCTGAAGTAAAAATTCTCAAGCCTTACAAAGAAGTAGTGCCATTACTTTATAGTTAGAACCCACACATAATCACTTTTCACTAAGTTTATTCTGTGGCTACAGCAACAAGTTAAACATAAGAGGGTAGGTTAAATTTTTAGGGGGTTAATGGAGATAATCACCATTGGTTTATATTCATAAAAATCCATTTATTATTTAAAATGTTTACTCTTTCCTGATTCTGAATTGCTGTGGATTATTCTCTGGTGGTTAGGCATAGAATGCTGGCTGAAGTATTGAAGCTTAAATTCACATCTTGGCAATATTTGTAGAGAAATTGGATTCACATCACATTAGTAATTTTGAGCCCTCAAGTGCCTAGATATTATAGGTTTTGTATGGAATTGGGGAATAAGGAACCTTGTGTATGGCCCTAATTCATCATGACATGGCTTTGGCCCAACTGTAGGAGTTCTGTCCGATTAGCACTTTACCCAGAATAGTAAAAGCCCTTCTACACTTAGAAATAAATGGTTTATATGACCATTTTGTTTAGTACTTTTGTTCAAGTTCACTACATACATCAGTGCATCAATGTAATATAACTCCCAAGCTTATGGAGGGGCCATGTTTGAAATGCCGTATATAAGTGTATAAAGTTCAAGGTGTAAGTTCCAGGCCTGGTATCCCAGTGCCCCATTCTGGCATATAGTCTACACCTATTAAATATTTTCAAAAAGTTATTTGGCATAGTAGACATCATCTAAAACCCCACCATCTCTCAATTTTAGCAAGAAGTTGATGAACAGTTTTCAAAAACCAGTAAGCAGAATCTGTGTTTTATGGAAGACTCACTCTATGAAAACTCCAGTTCTAGTCTTCTAGGTATGTACTCTCAGGTTGGAATATAATAATTATAACTGGATAAAAAGAAAACTACAGAAAAAATAAAACACTGAACCAGAGATGCAAAACAATTTTGGAGACTGGAGTACTTTAATATATATAATGATGTTGTTTAAATTGATGGTAGATGTAGGATGAAGTTTAGAAAGACGTAAGTTTTACCTGGGTGTGCATTAATAGTATATAAAATACTATTAATATATAAGTATATTATATAAGCCATTTTTTAAACTTTCTTGTCTGCCATCGTTTCCTATTGCATTTCTCCCTTGAGCATCAAGGGATCAGAGATTATTTTGTCATAGAAGGAAGACAAAGAGAAGAAATCGATATGTACCATTACATTTTAAAAGTAAGCTCCAATTGCTCATTTTAGAGACTGAGATTGTGAAACCCATAGTTTACTCTGAGGAAATTTTGTTATTGTTGTTTCTCTGTTTGTGTTTTATTGTTGTTTTATGTACCAAAATGCTAAACTCCAAAGAAAAAAATTTTTTTAAATATTTTATTTATTTCTTTTTAGAGAGGGTAAGGGAGGGAGAAATAGAGGGAGAGAAACATGAGAGTGTGGTTGCCTATTGCATGCCCCCTACTGAGGACATGGCCCGCAATCCAGGCATGTGCCCAGACTGGGAATCGACCCGGTGACCCTTGGTTTGCAGGTTGGCACTCAGTACACTAAGCCACACCAGCCAGGGCAAAAATGTTTATTAGTAAACAAAGGATTGAGTAGATGCAGAGAGATGAGAAACAGCTCTCAGGAAAGCATTATGAAAGTACCAGTTAATGCTAGGTTCACCTCCTCTCTCATTTCCCAACTCAGGTGGAGGGGAAATAAACTAAAGGAATAAAGGAAATGTACAAATAGTCTAATCAAAATTTCTTTGGGAAAAAGAAAGAGAGCAGGAGTCAAACAACAGCTTCCCTCCTTAACACAGTTGGCTGACCGGCAATGCAATCCCTTCTTTTGGGTCTTCTATCTGCGCTAACACCTGGGCCAAACAGACTGAGCTGCCATGCATTAACTGTGAAGACAGATGAAACAATTAAGTATCAGCTGCTCTCCTAGAGAACAACTCATCACCAGATAAAGGATAAAATGTTTTCGGTACAATACACCTAAGAAGCGCGGTCTCCCTGATGGCAAATCACGAACAAGTGGCACTCATTATTCATTGAGCCACCTTTGAGAAGTCACCAAAAACATCATAACATTTCAACTGAGCTTCAGCTGAGAAAAAATATCCATTTTATTGTCTTCTTAAGTATTAGTGAATGAGAGAGGAGAGGAGAATTTAACTGTCTGCTATTATCTGTTTATAGCCTTTAACAGAAGTGGAACCCCAAGTAACACAATGACACAAAGGGGCACTAAAGTTATATGAGGAATGCTTGCATCCTGTTATTCAGGCTCCATTTTGAACAGATGCCTCAGCATCTTCGAAGGGGATTTAGAGCATTACAGAGCAGGATGGCAGTGTAGCAGCCCAGGTAAAGACAGATCTGTGAGAAGTCAAAGTCGTAGAAAGATCTGTAGAAACCTGAGTCAACCCAAGTGTTATTCCTAATCATCCAATGTGCTGGCTAAACACATATCTTTATCATTGGGATTGATCTAGAAAGTCACAGATAATTTACATAATTTATAAGAAGCTTAAATTATGTAACAATCTAGCCTACTGCATGAATAACAGATCACTTTGCCAGAGTCTAACAAGTCCAGTGATGGGACAAAGAGGTGGTAGTGGCATTGAGGGTAGATTGAAGAAAATCCAGCAATCATTCTTTTATCACCACACCCCAGTAACCTCTTTATGTTCATTATGGGAGGGGGGCGGGGGAAACCCTAGGCATCCCGCCAGTCTCCTCACCCTGAGGAATTATGCTCAGTTCTGGGCCTTTAACATAAGCAGATTGGCTGATTAAATTTGGAAAAAGCTGGAGCTCAGCTTAAAACATTTGGAGTTCACCTTGGAGGAAAGTCTTTAAAAAATTATAATCCTGAACATTTACTATGTCCTATTGCTACTGAGGCTTGTTGCCTCTGTGGGCTCTACTTTAATTTTTATTAGTTAGGGTCATTACTCTGGTTAAGTTTAAAAATTTTTATTTACATACTGAAGATTAAAAATAGTAAACATTTCTATTGTGATTGTTATTAAATGACTATTTATACAAAACTGCTTGGCACAGTAAATCAGAAAAAGATAAAAAACTATATGATTTCATTTATATGCAGAATCTAATTAACAAAATAAACTAACAAAATAGAAACAGACTTATAGATACAGAGAACAGACTGATTGCTGTCAGTGGAGAGAGGGAAGGGTGCTGGGTGAAAAAGGTAAAGGTCTTAAGCAATAAAGCAAACAAACAAACAAACAAACAAAAATCCTCATAGACAAGAGTATGGTGATTACCGGAGGGAAAGATCGGTGGGAGGAGGTAGAAGAGGGTAAAGGGAGGGGAAATGGTGATGGAGGGAAACGACTTGGGGTGGTGAACACACATTGCAGTATACAGATGTTGTATTATAGAATTGTACCCCTAAAACCTATATAATTTTATTAACCAGTGTCATCCCAATAAGTTCAGTTAAAAAAAACAACAACAAAACAACTGCTTAGCACAGGGACATGGACATAAAAGAGCTATTGACATTATTATTACTAATTATTTTAAAAATTCTATGCTACTATAAAACATGACTTATGAACAGCCAGGAATATTATTTTTTATGCCAATCAGAGTCCTACCTAAAGACAGTCAATCCTTTCTGAATGTTGTATTATCCTTGTGGATATTTTAAAAATGAGTATGCTGATTCTATTTTTTGTAAAGGTTATGATTCTGTGGTCTTTCCAATGTGCTTGGAATTTCATAATGTAATATAGCAATTGTAGTCTGTGGCTTAGCAAAACTTCCAGGATTATCTGAAGTATCTTTGCATGTGTAGTAGCTTCAGTAGTAGTAGTAATTTTTGTAGTTATATTAATAGAGTGTTTCTATTTGTTCCCAGAACAGGAGAAAAAAATGCCTCTTCAATTTAAGGGGTAAAATAGGAAAGAATAGAAAAGAAAATGCCATGCAAGTCAGTAGAATGGACTGGAGAGGGACATGATCAGAAATAGCTTTGGGGGCTACTCCTTTTAATGTAGCCCACCATGTACTATCAAAATCAATTTCTTTTCACTGAGAAATCTCAGAAGCAAATTTATGAAAGATGCCACCTATAAACCCCATATATAATGTGAAACCAAGTGAAACCTTTAAAGTGTTCTGGCTTTTCTCCCCTCTTCTGTCTCAAAGGATCATGTACACTCTCTCCACAAAGACAAAAATAATGGTGAGAAGAGATGCAAAGAGAAAAGTTCTCAGGACAAAGAAGACCCTTGCCAAGAAGAGCCATTAGTCATCTGAAGCTAGCATCATATAGCAAAGAAAACACTGGTTAGAAGACCAGAATGGTAGCTAGAAAAATTTATTCACTTTGCTTTGATGCCATTATTATTTTTGTTAACATTTCCAATTTTTAGTAGATGCAAAATATGCCATTTTCCATTCTAATGTGTTTAATACTGCATATTCTTCTTGCATAACTGAAACTTTATACCTTTTGAACAGCTCCCATATGTTCCCAGCCCCTGACGGTCACCAGCAGACTCTCTGATGAGGCTGACTACTTTGGACACCTCATGTAAGTGGGATTGTGAAGTGCCTGTCCTTGTGTAACTGACTTGTTTTACTTAGCACAGTGTCCTCCAGGTTCACCCACGTTGTTGCATATAGCAGAATTTCCTTGTTTTTTAAGGTCAAATCACACTCTCTCAATATACCATCTTAATCCACTGAACTGAATAGGTGTTTAGATTGTTTTCATAGCTTGTTTGTTGTGCAGACATCTCTTTGAGATCTTGATTTCAATTTTTTTGTATATATACCCAGAAATGAGATTGCTAGATCATATGGCAGTTTTTTTCTCCATGTTTTTAAGGAACTTCGACACTGTTTTCTAGAATGCCTGCAGCATTTTATAATCTCACCAATGATGTACAATAAAGGTTCAATTTCTCTACATCCTTGCCAACAAATTTTTAAAAAATAATAAGCCATCCTAACAGGTGTGAGATGTATAACGTGTGGTTGTGATTTGTGCTTCTCTGATAACTTGTTATGTCAAGCATCTTTAATATATCTCTTGGCTTTTTGCATGTCTCCTTTGGAGAAATGCTCATTCAAGTTCTCTGCCCATTTTAATTTTTAAAAATTTAATAATTTTTACTATTTTTAGTGTATAAAATTGATGTATAATATTGTGTATGTTGACAGTGTATAGCCTGTTACTTTAATACATTTCTATATTATAGTATGATTGCTGATGTAGGTATACTTATCACATTACATAATTAAAGCACAATGCTATCGTCCATGTTGATCTGACACCACATCACATCTCGATGGCTTGTTTACTATTCATCACAAGGCTGTGCTCTCAAATACCATCACTCTAATGCCTCCCTTATTCCCAGTAACCACTATTTACTCTGTGTGTTTTATAGGTTTAACTTTTTAGATTCCACATGTTATATTATATAGCAGTATCTCTATCTGACTATCTCATTTAGCATAATGATTCAAAGGTCAATCTATGTTGTCACAAATGGGAGGATATCTTCCTGTCTCATGGCTGAGTAATATTTTTTTTGTGCATATATTCCAGATCTTTTTGATCCATGCACCTCCCGATGGGTGTTTGGGTTGTTTCCATATCTCAGCTACTGTGAATAATGCTGCAATAAACATGGGAGTGCAGACATCTCATAGAAGTCCTGTTTTTGTTTACTTTGGGTATACACCCAGAAGTAAAATTGCTGGATCACATAATAGATCTATTTTTATTTTTTGAGGTAACTCCAGACTGTTTCCTATAGTGGTTGGACCAATTTATATTCCTACCAACAATGTAAAAAGGTTTACTTTTCAACACATACTCAACAGCACCCGCTGCCTCTTGCACTCTTGATGACAACCATTCTAATGGGTGTTAGGTGATATCTCATTGTGGTTTCGAGTTTCATTTCCCTGATGATTAGTGATCTTGAGTGTCTTTTCATGTATCATTAGTGATCCAGGGTTGTCAAACCCACAGCCAGCAGGTTGCATGCGACCCAGGATGGTTATGAATGCGGCCCAACACAAAATCATAAATTTACTTAAAATCTTTTTTTTTTTTGCTTGTCCATTTTTGTTAGGGTTTGTATATTTAATGTGTGGCCCAAGACAACTCTTCTTCCATTGTGACCCAGAGTCACCAAAAGGTTGGATACTCCTGTAAGTCATTTTCATGTCCTCTTTGGAGTAATGTGTAGTTCTTCTGCCCATTTTTAATCGTATTATTTGTTTTTTCTTATTGAATTGAGTTCTTCATTTTTTTTTCCTATTGTTAATTGGGTTGTTTATTTGCTATTGAGTTGTATGAGCTTCTTATATATTTTAGATATGAAGCTTTTTAAAAAGTACCTTAACTTTTATTGACTATGCTATTACAGTTGTCCCATATTTTCTCCCCTTTAACCCCACCCCCAGCCCTGCACGCCTCTCCCTCCAGCATTCTGCCCCTTTAGTTCATGTCCATGGGTCGTACATATAAGTTCTTTGGCTTCTCCATTTCCTACTATTCCTAACCTCCCCTGTCTATTTTGCACCTACCAGTTATGCTTCTATTCCCAGACATTTTTTCCCCCATTCTGCTCCCTCAACTGATAACCCTCCATGTGATCTCCATTTCTTTGATTTTGTTCCTGTTCTAGTTGTTTGCTCAGTTTGTTTTTGTTTTTCTTTTTTAGGTTCAGTTGTTAACAGTTGTGAATCTGTTGTCATTTTACTGTTCATAGTTTTGATCTTTTTCTTATGTATGTCCTTTAGGAATCATGTATAATAAAGGCTTGGTGATGATGAACTGCTTTAACTTTATATATCTGGGAAGCACTTTATCTGCCCTTCCATTCTAAATGATACCTTTGCTGGATAGAGTAAGTTTGAGTGTAGGTCCTTGTCTTTCATGACTTTGAATATTTCTTTCCAGCCCCTTCTGGCCTGTAAGTTTTCTTTTGAGAAATCAGCTTATAGTCTTACGGGAACTCCTAATGGGTAACTCTCTTCTTTTTTCTTGGTGCTTTTAAGACTTTGTCTTTATCTTTAATCTTGGGTAGTATACTTATGATGTGTCTAGGTGTATTTATCCTTGGATCCAACTTCTTTGGGACTCTCTGACCTTCTTGGACTTCCAAGTCTAGTTCTTTTGCCAGATTGGGGAAGTTTTTCTTCATTATTTTTTCAAATAAGTTTTCAATTTCTTGCTCTTCCTCTTCTCCTTCTGCTACCCCTACGATTTGGATGTTGGAATGTTTAAAGTTGTTCCAGAGGTTCCTAAGCCCCCTGTCATTTTTTTGAATTCTTGTTTCTTCGTTCTGTTCTGGTTGCATGTTTATTTCTTCCTTTTATTCCAAATCATTGATTTGAGTCCCAGTTTACTTCCCTTCACTATTGGTTCTGTGTATATTTTGCTTTATTTCGCTTTGTATAGCCTTCATTTCTTCCTTTATTTTTTGACCATACTCAATCATTTCTGTAAGTATCCTGAATTCCAGTGTTTTGAACTCTGCATCTAATACATTGGTTATCTCCTCGTTGCTTAGTTCTTTTTCTAGAGTTTTGATCTGTTCTTTCATTTGGGCCATATTTCTTTGTCTAGGTGCATCTGTTATGTTGTAAGGGGTGGAGCCTTAGGTATTCGCCAGGGCGGGGCAACACACTTTGCTGTGTTGCGGTGCTATATGCAGGGGAGGGGCCAGAGATGGATCAATGCTGTTTGCTCAGCTTTCTCCTCTCTTTCAGTCACTTCCCTCATTTCCCACAAGCAGAATGTGCCTTTTCAGATGCTGATTCCTGGGCATCTGGGCTTGTGTACATTCTAGGATCCCATTTGCCCCACCAAAGAATGCTCCTGTGAGACTGGGAGTTTCTCCCTCCACTGCTACCAACCCAGGTTTTGAGGCTTTAGCTTCCCGTGCTGGAACCCTGGGTTTCACCGTCTGTCTTACTCCCCGGTTGTTCCTCCCAGCTTATCCATGAGCAAATATGGGATATCCTGGTCCACCAGCTGCCGCCTCGTGACATCCTTGCCACCCCAGCTTCCCATTTCTGCCCCTCATACTGGTCTGGATGAATGTTTCTTCTTTATCTCCTTGGTTGTCAGACTTCCATACAGTTGAGTGTCCTGGCAGTCCTGGTTCTTTTTTGTTTTAAAACTGGTTGTTATCCTTCTTTTGGTTGTGCAAGGAAACAAAACTTATCTACCAATGCCTCTATCTTGGCCAGAACTTCTAGATGTGAAGCTTTTATCAGATATAGTGTTTGTAAATATTTTACCTAGTCTCATAGGTGACTTGTAATTTTTTTTTTTTTGGTTCCTTTTGCTGTGAAGAAGCTTTTAAGTTTGCTGCAGACCCACTTGTCTATTTTACTTTTTTGCCTGGGCTTTAGGTGTTATATCCAAGAATCGCTTTTAAGACCAGTGACAAGAAGTTTTTCCTTATGTTTTTTCTAGGAGTATTATAGCTTAAGCTCTTGAGTTTAAGTTTTTAACCCATTTTGAGTTAATTTTTGTATATGGTATATATATATATATTTTTTTGCATTGGATGTCAATTTCCCCAATACCAATTGTTGAAGAGACTGATCATTTTTTCCTCATTTTATATTTTTGGAACTCCTATTGAAGATCAATTGACAATGTATACATGGGTTTATTTCTGGGTTTTGTATTCTGTTCCATTGGTTTATGTCTGTTTTTATACCAGTGCCCTGCTGTTTTAATTACTTTAGGTGTGTAATATGGTTTGAAATCAGGAAGTGTGAAGCCTACATTTTGTTTTTCTTTCTTAAGATTGTTTTGGCTATCTGTCATTTCATAGGAACATTAAGATCATTCTTTCTATTTCTATTAAAAATGCCAGTGGGATTTTGATGAGGGTAGATTCCTTTGGTAGTATGGATATTTTAACAATACTAATCCTTCTGATTCATGAACATGGGTTATCTTTCCACTTTTTTGTGTGCCCTCTTCAACTTCTTTACCAATGCCTTATATTTGATATAGTGCAGACATTTTATTTCCTTGGTTAAATTTATTCCTAATATTTTATTCTGTTTGATGCTATTGTGAATGGAATTATTTTAAATTTCTTTTTTGGATAGTTAGTTGTGAGTGTATAGAAATCCAGCTGATTTTGGTATGTTGATTATCTATCCTGTACTAAATTCACTGATTAGATCTAATGGTTTTTGTGGAGGCTTTAGGGTTTTCTACTTTGTAATATAAGATCATGTCATCTGCGAACAGATAAATTTAAGCTTTCCAAACTGGACTTATTTATTTATTTGGCCCAATTGCTCTGGCTAAGACTTCCAATACTATGTGGAAGAGAAGTAGGGGAAAGTAGACATGCCAGTCTTGTTTCTGTTCTTAAAGAAAAAGATTTCGGTGTTTCACCATTAAGTATGATATTAAACATGGCCTTGTTATACATGGCCATTATTATGTTAAGATATGCTCCTTGTAAACCTGGCATTCTGAAGGTTTCTGTCATAAGAATGTACTTAATTTTATAAAATCCTTTGTCTGCATATGTTGAGATGATCATGCAATTTTTACTCTTTATTTTGTTATGTGGTATATCGCACTAATCAGCTTGTATATACTGAACCACCTTTGCATCACAGGGATACATTCAACTTCATCGTAATTGCCTTCCTGATTTTATTTAATTGTTTGTATTCTCTTATAACTCACCAATCTTAAGGTGATTATTGTGAATTCTTTGTCAGACAGTTCATAGATCTCCATTTTTTAGTGTCATTTACTGGAGATTTATTCTGTTCCCTTGGTTGTCATATTTCCCAAATTTTTGTGTTCCCTGTTGTTTTTGTTGATGCCTGTGTGCTGAAGAAATAGTCAGCTGGGTCTTTATAGGCCGTCTGCAACAAGGAAAGACCTTTATCAGTTAGTCCTGCTAGAGATTCTGGTAGTTTCTTGAAACTCTTTAATAGATGTGCATGTTTCACTGCTCTCCTTTCCTCCTGGGAGACGTGTCTTAAGGTTGTGTGCCTTTTCCCAACCTCAGACTTGTGTTGGCCGCATAAACCACATTTCCTTTTCCTTAGGGCCATGCCCTGAAAGGCAGGGACATTGGATACACACACAACTCCCCTCCCTCATTCCTGATGAGCAAATTTCAGGGTTGAGTGCCTTCTCTCAATATCACAGGATGACACTGTTGCTTAGAGCCACCCTCCCCTTTTCCCTAGGACAGTGCACTAAAAGTCTGGAGCACTGGATTGAAGTTCTGTTTCTCTCTCTCCTTCATGAAGGAGAATTCTCAAGATTATATATAAACCTTCTCCCTATTTTGCAGAGCCAAGTCAGCTGCTGAAATCTGCATGCACTTGGCTTTTTTTTTTTTTTTTTAGCTGTTTTGAGTGTTAGAACTATGCCAGTTCTTTCAGCATTCTGGGTGAAATGAGACAGTGACAGGTCTCTATGACAGTGCTGTGAGATTGGATGCACACTTCAATCTCTCTTTTCCCCCAGGAGAAAATTGCAGACAGAGGAGATTTCTTTCTGTGCTGAGCTATGCTGGCTAAGGGGAGGGGTTGACATAGGTAAAATGAAACTGTATTTCTTAACCATTATATTGTGGCTATTCTCAGTTTTGTGCTCACCTGGGGTACTGCAACTTTTTTATTGATTTTTAAAGAGAGTGAAAGGGGAGGCAGAGAGAGAGAGAGGGAGAGAGAGAGAGAGAGAGACATCAGTTTGTTGCTCCACTTATTTATGCATTCGTTGGTTGATTCTTGCATGTGCCCTGACCTAGGAAAGAACCTGCAGCCTTGGTATATCTGGATGATGCTCTAACCAACTGAGCTACCTGGCCAGGGGCAGGTACTGAAACTTCTTAACTCAATCTGGAGTTTTCATTAATGCATTTGGGTTCTCAGAGTATTATTAAATTAATGCTTATGTGCGGTCATGAAGACAGGAACTTATTATTCTGCCATCTTGCTGATGTCACTACCTCTAATCTAACTCAATTTCTGCTCGTTCAGTCAGAACAGAGTCAGAGAAATGTCTGTCAGTAGTGAGATGTTTATCATAAAAAGTTAGATAAAATAATGTTTTATTTACTTTATAATGTTATGTTATCAAAGGTAGTTTTAATAGATGTTCATTTTAATCTTCTTTGAGTCTGTCGATAGACTGTATTCCAGGCTTTTGATGAAGCCTAATTGAAAGTTATCCTACCCATTATTAGAAGAACCACCATTTTTTACCCTAAGCTCAATTTTGAGGTAGAATAACACCTTTGAAAATGTAATCACCCAATATCTCTTGTAAGTGGAAAAGCTCACTCACTCTTTTGTTCCATAAGCCATCTCAATTGCATGATCACTTATACATTTGAGAAGTGCATTTACACATTTTTGATACTCCCTCTAAACATACCAGAACTTCAAACATGGAAAATCATATTTCTACCCATAGCACCCATAGCACCTCTAGATCTATATAGATTATTTTAAGTATCAGAGCAAGATAGTAAAAGTGTTCTTATACAATGTGTACAAGGAAAACGGTTGTACATTTACAATAAAGGATGAACCTATACCCCTTTAAAAATACAAAGGTGGAAATCTATGTATGGTAAGCATCAATATGGAAGAAAAATTCATGAAGTCATATGATCTTTTATTACATTTTCTGGACTTAAAGGTATAAGGGTTTAATTAATAAGTTTCTGTGTAAGATGACTCACAGCTCTGATAGCCCCTGTTATGGACCAGTGGGTCCCTGGGATACCTCAGATGCTTCAGACCACCACATTGTGGGGAAACTGGATTTAAGCTGGAAAATGGACTAAGCTGGGACCTGTAGACAAATCAGTTCCATCTTTTTGCATTGAATTATTGAACAGGGTGCTCAATGATTCCACTTAACATTTTTTAAAAAAACAAGAAGAGATGTCAAGAAAAAGCCATGTTTTGGGAAAGTAGAATCTACTTTTTATTGTTAATTTGAATTTTTTATTACCAAATTTCTTGACCTCAATTCCAATATAATAATCCACTTAGAACAGATTCAGTAATTCGAAAATTAAACTTTAACTATAACCAGATTAAATAATTTATTTGGTTCAGGTCTTAAATATTTTAATTATTAAAAATGTTAAAGAATCTGCAAAATACAATGTCTTAGAAGAAACAAATTCAAGAACTCTTTGTCTAAACTATGTGTAAAAGGCTGTATCTTCCACCCACTTGACTATATCCCCTTCCACTCCAAACCCACTTGCTACCTATGCCTGTCCCCCACCCATTCCATTCTCTACTCTGCCAAGTTTGAGAATCAGACTATCTTTTGAATTTATAATTATCAGGACTATAGTTTATCCCATAAAGAGCAGTTAGCTCTTAAATATACTACCAAGAACTATGCATATTTATTTTTCTACCATGTAAGCATGCTAGGAAAGTCTTCAAGGCATGGCCCTAATGTGTTTTTGTATCTTAAGATGATACCTTTCTGAAAGTTTGTGGAAGTCAAGTAGCACACTTGTATTTGGGAAGACCCTAACCGAGAGACCAGTGACGCCAATTCTCATCCTGGTTGGGCTTACATATCTGCACCCTCTGTGGGTTAACACAGTTCTGTTAAAAATAGCTGAGTCATGACAGTGTTCTTGCTGGTGCCGTGGTGCTCTCCGTGAAGTCACTTTCTCCACCTCCTCCCTGTTACCTAAAGTAGTCAAGATGCTCATAATTGGTCAGTACACTGGTGGGTCAGTGCACCACTCAATATTAGGCATGGTTACCAGGAGTAAAAGTGCTAATCTAGTTGGAAAGACAGGCATAGACATATGTATTTTTAACTTATGGAAAGCAAGTTTGAGGTGCTATGGGTCAGAAAAGGAGCATTTTTGCTGGCTATTTTTAGTTTTGGGGATAACCAAGAGGACCTTAATGTTTCCCTCAGCTTGACTAAACTTTAGACAGCTTTTTTTCTAACTATAAGTCCTTGATTTATTTATTTTTCCTGCATTTACTTAAGAAAATGTGCAATTGTAAATCCCTTCTCTGTCCCTATAAGGTGTAAATATACTCACAGGCCTTTCACAACCCATGTAAGTCTTTGTCAAGGACCTGGGAGCCATCCCTTTGAAACATGATCATCAAGAAAGATCGAACCCCTGTCTCTTATTCTCTAGAGGAGTAGGAGCCTAACAGAGATCATCACCCATTGGCTGACACAGATGACCTAATCATATTGACCAGCCTCCATATAACATTGTCCAGCCTTTTTCCTCTAGCTCACACCAGCATTTAAACTCTCTCCCACTTTTTATTTCAGAGGAGTAGAGTTTAATCTGTTTCTATTATTGCAGTAGTCTTGAATGCAATCTCCCTTCCCTGTTTAACTTGTCCAGTACAATTTTTCTTTGACAAGAGTCACCAAATATAGGACACCAGAACAAAATTAGAAACTATTTGAAGCAAGATAAATAAGCACTATCATGGGTGTACGGATCTGGCAATTTCTAGGGGCTGGATCTTGGTCTCCTGCTTTTCTGGGAAGGGCTAATTACTCCCAGAACGACGGTATCCTTCCCAGCTCCTATTCACAGCATGAAGAAAGTCTCCAGTATGACAAGGAGACAGCATGCTTAACCCCTCCCCGGATTTTCTCTTAATATTCTCTCTAAACATGTATTCGTTCCCTTTTACAATCCAATTGTAAAACTCCCTTTTACTAAGGGGGTTTTTGGCCTCTTCAGCCTTTCCCTTCTGTAAATTCCTTCTGTGTTTTTTTTTAATTTGAGCAATTCATTAAGAGACATTGTGCTTTATTATATAGCCTTTGTTTTTTAAAGCGCATTCTTCAGCCTCCAAACCCCTATTCATAATGCATCCCTTTACTCTGGTCCTTTTGATATAGAACACAGTGTAAACAATTCCAAAGCTTGTTCACATTGGTCTTTTCTGGGGGACAGATTCCAGGACATGATTTCTGAAAGCAATCTCAGACAATTTACTCGTTAGAGTTAAATTCTCTCTGCCTCAGGGGATCTCCATTTTGACTCCTTTTTTCAATATCACCAACCCTAGGACAATACTGTCCCTTTCTCTTTTTTCTCGAATGGACAAAAAACACAAATGCTCCTCCTTTTTCCCTCATCAAATAAAAGACATTGTATATTACAAATGTTCCATGGAAAACCAAAATAGAAATTAATAACAACAAAAAATTAAACAGGATATAGCTATTTAGTTTTTAATTTTCATATTTAAATTTTATCAAAAAGTATAAAACCTGTAGAAATGGATTGTTTTCACTGAAGCCAGGCAGTCTAGAGACCTGCATCCTTCTTGGTCTTTCTTGTGTCTCCTGCTATAGTTCTGAGACTCTTTCATTAAACTTTAGGTCTTTGAGAAACTCAAATTGAAAATTATTAATCTAGGAGGTTGGAGTCACAGTGGTTGTCAAATGTCAGGGTGCATAAAATCATCGGGAATCTCTGGGGGAGAAGTTTTAAAGTTAAAATGGACCAGACGAAAAGTAAAGTAGATAGCCACAAAAAATCACTGATTAGTTAAAATAGACTCTAACGGTTAGCAAGTTCATCTTCAATTCTGCTAAATAGTACTTATTTCTCATTTTGAGTTCCAGGGATTTTACAATACTACCTTTTCAACGTCAAAAGAATTACTTTGGAAATATAATTAAGACATCCAACAAAAAACAAGCATCTTTTATTCTTTTTTCTGCCTGTGTTTCTGTGCTTTAAAAAAATGTCACTGATGGTTGGCTTGCCATCTGTTCCAGCAGGGCAAAAGTGTAAAAGTTTGTGATATTTTCAGGGGAAGCAGTTGATTATAGATAACATATTATTTTCAGAAAATACATCTGTTAATGTCTCATTAAAACATTAACCAACAAAACAGTTGGTCTGAAAAGAAACCTAATGATTACAGCTGGCACAGTTGGCCTCAAGGTATTTACCCTGGTAATTTTTTTCCATGTTAAAGCTACTTCAACTTTAAAACATATGATTGGACAAAGGAGAGGGATAGTAGAGTGTGGCACATTTATTTTACAAGAGTAAAATATATTTATTCAATATAAGGTTTCTAAAAAGTTGCATTTAAGTCAAAATCCTGCAAATCAAATCATATTTTTTCCCAATTTTGAGCAATTTATTTTTTTTAATTGTTGCTTTTTGCAAACTTACACTGTTGACTACATAGGCTAAGGCCTAACAGGCTGTTATTATTATACTAAATATTATTATAGTGGTGGGACCGTGACAACTGGCAAACTGTTGGGAGATAATTCTTTGGTTGCTAAATGAGAAAATGGAAAATGTTTTGAAATTCCTTCCAACATCTTTCTGTTATTTTATATACCTGGGAAATTTGCGCAGTGAATCCGCAGTACGTCTCCGCAGTCCGCAGTCCGCTTCCTACGTCTCCATGTTCTCCGCTATACAGTGGGGATAGCCATAAGCACCCGCCATTCCTGGCACACAGCACCTTCACCCTTGTATGAGGGGAGCAACCGATAAATCAGCCTTTCTAATCTTTCCAGTAAACTCTGAGAAAGGCACTCTTTATGTGCAGTTCAGGTAGGTATATGGCGCCAAGAATTCCACTGTCCAAGTCTGGTCATCTGGCAAACTACGTCAGAGGAACCTTATTTAAATGCCCCATAATGGAACAGAAACTGAGAAGACTCTCAACAAATATTAGTGCTCAGCCCACCTCACCCATTTCTTCCCATTATTAGCTAGTCTCTATTTTCTGTTAATTTAAGATAACATTAGTATCGAGTTATTGTCATAATAATACTTTGAGAAAAAATTTATTCTGATTACCAAACCATCTTAGACTGATGCAATCATCCAATTTTTCATGTCCTTGTACAATTCACCAGTGACAACTTTCTCTTTCTTAGATAAATTTTAAAACCATGGTCTATTACCAGAATTTTTCATATTGGGATGTAAGTGTGCCCCCTCTTACTCTGTTATCAGGGCTGACAGTTGACAATTTTCATGGCGGGTCTCAGCAAGATTTCAAAATGTATCCCTTGCCTTTAGTTAATTATAAAATAAGCACTTCTCTTCCTTTAAGTGTCCTCCTGGCCATCAGGGATCATGCTAGAGGAAACCACTTTCCCAGGAGCCACTCCTGCATCTCAATCTCTCTCTCTCCTCTCTTTCTCTCCCTCTCTCTCTCTCTCTGTCTGTCTCTGGGTTAGTCTCCACTTGTGTGACTAACTTTGCCCTCCAAGTTGCTTCTCTCTAGAACAATACCTCAATACCTTTTACCTTTCCTATCCAGCATTTCCCCCCATGCTTTTCTCATATTCTCTTTATACAAGATGTCCAGAAATAACAATCATGACTAAACAAAGCTAAGTGTTATAAATGTAAAATTAATATAACATTTCTCAATGTTATATGACAAAATAGTTTTAAAATGTTATTTTTCTTTCCTTTGAGAAGATTCAAACTCAGAAAATATTGTATATATTTTTGGTTATACATTATTATTTTTTCTCTAACCAGAAATAACACTTACAATGTTTTTAATCCCTTGCAATAGATACTATTCAAGAGCAAGATTGTGTAATTTCTGTCCCTGTTGACCTTTTGAGTGTAATCTAATGGTTTATTTATTGAAAAAAATACGAATCAGAGATAGTTAGTCTTTATTAAAGCCTGTTTGCTCAACAAAGGTGTAATAACAATTAAAAAGAAATCTAATAACAATGGAAGTGAAGAAAAGGAATCAAAATGTATTACTCTGCTAATGTGCTATCATTCCCTAATGAAGACAAAGTAAACTCTTCCTGGCCAACCAAAGGTCAATGTTAGCTTGAATCTTGTAGTTATGTATGTCCCTGGTACCTATAAGACCTTGAGAGACTTGAAGGGATGACTCATGTTTGTTTGTTTTTTATAGAATAAAGTCTAATGACACTATAAATCTTACTTCCAACCCTATGTAACCAAGACATGAAGTGAAGATAGACTTATATAATTTTTGTTCACTCTCTACCAACACAGACTGGCTGCCCTTATACTCCTGTAACTCTGTTACATTTAACATTTAAACTACCTTCAAATGCCTTAAATATGGACTTAAAATTTATAGAAACATACACAAGTCTATATGAAAAAGTGCTAAAGGGCATACACAAACATTTCACATTGGCTTCTCAAAAAAGAAAAGGAAGATGTGGAGTATGTGAGTGGGAGGAGGAGGTTAGCAGTCATTTGATTAAAGGGAAGCATAATTTTTAGTGTAAATACTTCAATGTGGTTTGAATTATTTTATATTGATCTTATATCAATGCATGATTTGTATAATTTTAAAATAATATAAACCTATACCTTTGAAAAACATTAATATTCTCTAATAGCTCAAAAAATCTCCAAGAACTGGTCAAAATATTTACCAGAAATACACTATTCATTCATTCTAGATATTTGTGTTTCTCTTTTTTTTTAGAAGACCTTTATGAAAATTGAAAACTAATAGAAAAAATTGCATTTTAGATGTACCTGCATTCCCCAAACTATTCAACTTTAAACATCACATTCCTGGAAATAGCAGGAAAGAAAATTATCATATACCCCAGATCAAGTCAATCATCAGAAATAAAATAATAAAATTCTGGTCACATTATTTGAATATTTGATCTCAAGACTTAGTCTGTCAAATTCACACTTTCTGTCTCAGGTTATGTAGCTTTCTCTTAACAGAAAAAGTTATTACTAGATACCTTAAAATACTGCCTAATAAAAATGAATTTTGTTATTGTTCCCACACCATTTAACTGAGAGGTAGGCCAACATTCCACCAAAGCAATAAACAAAGTGCTGCCTTCAACTCGTAATGTTCCCTGCCTCAGAGCTCACTGAGCAGGTTCCACAGAACAATGATCACATCCAATGGTCAAATAAATGGTTTTCAGGGTTTTAGCTGAACAGTGGCAGGACCATCCCTCTGGTGGTTGTCATTCTTGGTGGTATCTTCTTCCAAAGAAGATTAAGTATAGTTCTCTTATAAGAAGAGGGACTTGGAGAAACCAGAAAGAAACAGAATGGAAAGCAGAGGCAGCAATCCTCTTGGAATTATCTTGCAAAGCCAATCTCTGAAGAAGATAATTTCCTTGGTGAAGCTTCATGGGAAATCTTATTTCCATAGATAATTCTATGCTTCAGCTATGGTTGATTTAAATACTACTTGAGAGGTTAAGGTGTTTGAAGTCAGAGCTTCTCATACCACAGGTAGCAAATATTTGAGAAAATTGAAAAATTATTGTGATAAGTCCAAAAAACTCTATTGTAAAAGACTCCATTTCCTGTGGTGGTTGAGTTCCTTTTTTGGTTTTATTACAGTAACATGTCCATTGACTTGATAGACAATTGCTGACTTCCTGAACAACTGTTACTATTTCAATTTTTCTTGGGTTAGTTATACTTTATTACCATTAACTCAGAGGTGGCTTGTAGCAAAAATAAAGAATGAATCAAGAGGGAATCAAGAATGAAGAAGGGGCAATGCATTATGTAGCTCATCTGCACTGTTCTGTGAGTGTGTTGTGTGTTTTAACCCTCTACCTTCACTTAAACTGATCCTTATGACTAAAGTCATATTCTTTCTACTTCTACCAGCCTAAATTCCACTCATACTATAGACCATAATTCAATATTTTAATATAGCCTCCTTGAATCAATCTATTTTCTACATTGAGCGGCAGCTTTGTTTGTTTCTCGCTTTCAATTAGTCTCTGTCACATTTTGCCCAGACATCTTTTTTTTTTTAAGTATCAATTTCTGGTTCCCTATTTTGAGATATTTTTGAGCAGGAACCATACGTATTCCGTGGCTGGGTCTTCCATAGTAATAGCAGAGAACCTAGTAACATTCAGCAGGTTCTCAGTTTGTGTTTATTAATGTCTTCACTTTATTACATAGTCCTGTCTATTCCCCATAGTCATATATTTTATTCTGTCAACAAAACTAACACTTGATCATTTCTCCCTATTTGGAACAATTTCTTTTAGGACACCACAATTTCTTATTTTCTGTTTCTCTCACGGGCCATCATTTTCATTGGTGTCTGGTTTTGGCTCATCCAAAGGTGGATGACTGAAGGTTTAACATTGTCAACTACATTCGCTTCTTTGGGATTCTGATTCTGTCTCATGGCATTAAATTCTGCCTATATTCTGATGAATATTAAAATTATATTTCTAGCCCAAACCTTATTTCAGACTGCAGATAGTCCTAACCAGAACTCTTGATTTTTATCCTGAATTGTTGTTCCTCTATAGTCTTTTTGAAAGCAGTAACTGGCAATGTTATCTTCCAGAAACTCAGGCCATAAAACTTGCAATGATCCTTGCTTTATATATTTCATTCACAATCTATATATGATTTATCATCAAATTTTGTCAGCTCTTCCTTTTTCTAACATCGTGCAAACACCATAATGTCTAATATGGATTATTGAAATAATCTTCCAACTTGTCTTCCTGCTTCTGTCTTTATTCAATCTATTCTCAGCACAGTAGTCAGATCATTTTAAATAGAACTGGTATTTACAACCTATAAACATGAACTAAGTAAGAGGTGTGGGGTTGATGGGATGGGGTGCAGGGCTGAGGGGATAAAGGGGAGGAAAAATTGGGACAGCTGTAGATACCATAATCAATAAAATATACCAAAAAATTATCACATTATCTACTTCAAATATATACAATTTTATGTCAGTTATTCCTGAATAAAGTTAGAAAAATAAATATATTAATATATAATTTTCGTATGGATATTTATAATTCTTTAGTGAAATAAGCAAAGTCTCCAGCTTATTGAATTATGTTATTTGTCTCATTATTGTTATAATGGATATTAAATTTTCTGCATGCCCATCATTTATCAGATATATGTTTTCAAATGTTTTTTCTGTGCTCTCACTTGCATTTTCACTTCATCAATTAAATCCTTTGACTGCGAATAGTAATAATAAATAAATATAAACCATATTAGGCCACTCCTTGGCTCAAAATCTTTCAGGGATTTTTGGCTTAAGCAGGGAGAAAAAAGCCAGAGTCCTACAAACCCTGTACAGTGTAACTTCCCAGACATCATCTTCTCCCACTCTTGTCATTCATCTGCCTCAGGTCTACTGGCTGCCATTCAAGTAAGCTTCCACCTCAGAACTTCTACATTGCTTCTTTACTTTTTTGAATGCTCTTCTCTCAAATAAGCATAGCTCGCTCCCTTTCCTTCTGTTCTCATCTTTCAGCCATCACCATTTAAAATATTTATCATCTATCTCTCATAGCCACATGAAGACAGAAATTTTGGTTGGTGTTGTTTAACTTATTGCAAATAAATAACAAAATTTATTATCCCAAACACCTACAATAGCACACAAAAAATAAAAGGCACTTAATAAACATTTCTTGAATAAAAGAATAAATGATTAAAACAACATGTTTGCTTGGCTTATCTATGTGTTCTTAGTATCAGGTAGAAAGGAAAGCCATGATTGAGCTATCCTCAAAATATGCTCAAACAACTTGCAAACATAGAGGATGAATTCATCTTGTGCTTTGCAATATAAAGTTAAGTATTCCTTTCTAAAATCCTGGGGCAAGTTGATCTGTAGATGATAATTTAAATATGAAATGAATTATGCAGTATATGCATGGATGTTGTAAATTTATATTTTTATACAATATATTATCCATGATATTTAGAAAATGGACAAAGAAAAATAGTGATTATAAAAGATTATATGTGGCCTTTTTTTTTTTTGAAGAATGGTGTAGAAAGGAGAATGAAAATAAAATATTTAAGGACTATAGGCCAACATATTACCAGAAGCTTTCTCTAGGTAGTAGTTATTTTTTTTACTTTAGTTTTCCATTTCTTCATTTTTTTACAAAGCTTGGAACTGAGTTGTGTTAATCAGCAAAAAAATGAGAAAAAGATTGCTTAATACTGCAGGAGATTAGACTTGTGACTACATTCTTCCTATTTAAACAATGTTGAAGGGAATAGCTAGTTGAACAGGCCTTATTCTTAAAATAAACTGAAAACAGGTCCTTCTAGTTTTTCTCTCATTTATATTGTTGGAATCTAACCAAGCCCACTTATACTTTTTTTGTTTTTAAACTTTGCGCTGTGGTAGGAAGGATTAGAAGTTGATACATAGTTCTTTCGCTCCCTGTTTCTATCGTTTATATCTAGTTCCTTGCTATAGGGATGGTTGTACTTCTTGTCAGTTCCATAGTTCTCCCTCAAAAACAAAACAAAACAAAACAAACCCCAACAACATTAAAAGAAAAAACACTAATAGCTTTCTGACAAAACTTTTTTGAAATTTATTTTTATTGTATTTTATCCATTACTATTTAGTCCCCTTGTACTCCCCTCCCCCCAGCAATCACCACACTGTTGTCCAAGTCCATGAGTCCTTTTTAAGACTCTTTTTTTTAACCTCATACTTGTTAAGGCAGGGCCTGATTGTGACAAGAAAAAATTAATCTCTAAATAACTTGAGAACCCAGTTTGCTTGAATGGTGCAAAACAAAACAACCATTGTCTGTTTATTTAATGCAAAAATTTTTGTTTAAACTCACTTTTTATTTTTTTTAATTTTTTAAAAAAATTAAAAAGACTTTAGAAAGAGGTGAAAGGAGGGAGAAAGAGAGGGAGAGAAACATCAGTGTGTGGTTGCCTCTCATGTGCCCCCTACTGGGGACCTGGCCCTCAACCCAGGCATGTGCCCTAGACTGGGAACTGAACTGGCGACTCTTTGGTTCACAGGCCGATGCTCAATCCACTGAGCCATGTCAGCCAGGGTCACCTTTTATTTTAAAACAATATAAAAGTCTTTTGAAATTTCACCCATTAACATAGACCCCATACCAAATAATTAGTATATTCTGTGTGGCATTTTTTTCTCTTTTCATCATTTCTCTGTAAAATTTACTTTCCATTGTTCTTTATACTTTTTTTTGTCTTTTCTCTCACAAATTTTAACATCTTTATTTTCATGTCAATAAAGAATAATTGTTAAGTGGTTTTATTTGCTGGACCACACTTTTACTTGAGGAATGAAACACTACTGTTTATCACTTGAATCTCTTTGGATAGTTAGGTAATAAACAAAACTAAAATACCAGAGGCTTACAAAAATGAAAGGTTATTTCTTGTTCTCTCTCTCTCTCTCTCTCTCTGTCTCTGTCTCTCTCTCTATTCACACACACACTATATATATATATACACATGCATGCATAGCTCTAGAGCAACAGGTTGTCTTCGCTCCAATGCCCCAGCTGATGGAGGCTCCCTTATTTGGGAACATGACTGGAGCGGTGCTAGAGGGAACATATAAAAGCCTACAGTAAAGCACAGACTATTTCTTAAAATTTCTGCCTGGAAATGACACACATCATTGGGGCTCACATTCTATTACCAAAGTAAATCAAATGGCCACTTTCAAGTTCGACAAGATAACAACGCATAATACTCGCACAGGAAAAAACAATACATTTTAATTGTTTCATTACCTATCATATCACTTCATCCAGAGTTGATCATGTGTATCTTTCTCAAAGTTAGAATTTTTATGTAGACAACAGTATCTATTTGAACACAAAGAAACAGAATAAGTTGGGGTTTGAGAAAAGTGAATCAGAGAGGGCATCCTAGAGATGGTGAACTTCGAGTAAGAGTTTTTTAAGGGTCAAACGTCATGATATAAAGGTCGTACGTAAATGCAGCAGGGAGTTACGCAAGGAGGGCAAAAATAGAGAGTTTTGCAGGCATACGATGTTCTAGCTTATAAAAATTAGGTGGCTGAGGTGGTCTGTAAAGAAATGAGAGTTGTAAGAACTCAAAGGTTAGCAGTAGACCTGACATAGAGAGAAAATGGAACTGCAATTATCTTTTGATATTGAGTTGATATAATTTTTAAATAGTCCTATGATGTACATGTCTAATTTTGAATGGACCTTGAGAGTGAAATCGAAGTGCTCGTTTAGCAGCCTGGTGACCCTTAGCATGCTGGGCAAATGTGTGCATACATGTGCTTCTGCATATGTAGTGTGAATCTGGGGTGGGGGTGTGTGATACATACATACTACTGAGTGATTGCTGTGGTTATGAAAATACTACATTGGTCCATGTTCGAGGTTTTAAGGAACAGAAGCTGACTCAGGACAAGTCAAGCCTAAAATAAGCTTACTGTAAATATATTGGGCAGCTGAAATCAATGGGAGTGCTGGAACACCAGATCTCGATGAGCAGCCAGGAGAAAAAGCCCCACCACATTTCAAACTGGGTTTTATGTGCAAAATTCTTCTGCTTTCATTACCTCCACCAGCAAGCAACCACCTGGGCCCTTGGTTTTTGCTGCAGTTAAGTCCAGAGACAAAGGCCAGTGAGTGTGTGAATGAGAGCCAGTCGGTGATACCTCCTGTGCCTGCCTTCAGGGGAGTCTAGATAAGCAAGTGTTCGGCATCCCTCTGTTTAGAGGAAAATCATCTTTCCCATGAGAGATCAAACTCCAAGAGTGTGGAAGCCCCAACTGTTGAAACAGGTTTTGATATTGATTAATCAAAATTAATTTTTAAAAATGCCCATACAACTAGAAAGAAAAGAAGTAACTGGTATGAACAGAAAAAAGAGTAGTTGGAAAAGAGTGACTTTGAGAGATGGCAAAAGAAGAACTTAAAATTAGGTTTTAGGAGTGTATGTAGCTAGAAAGATACACACAGTCGGGTGGCAAGAAAAGAATGACCTGTGGAGCCAAAGAGAAGAGAATTTAAATCCTTGTCTTGAGTTGTACCAACTCTGTGGTCTTAGTCAAGTTAGTCCAGGAACCTCAGTAAATTGGAGGTAACGATATTAGTATAAAAATAAAATAAGATATCTGGGTAAAGGCACTATCGTGCTATCTACCATACAGTAGGTGCTCAACAACCATTTTCTAGCTGACTATTCTCCACAAAGCCTTGGGTTAAAAGTGATGAGGACAATGAGCTCAAAGATTTCCATGTTGTTCCATCATCTATTGTCCTGAATTCCTCAGGAGGTAATGATTGATAAAGCAAAAAGCATAAACAAAATATAAATGTAAATTGTGCTATTGATAAGGGATAGCATCTTTTTTAGAACCTGGCTGGATCACACTGTATCCTATGACTGTTTCCAGTTTCTCTCAACCACGGTGCCGCAGACAGACCACTCCTCGAACAATCTTAGTGAGCAAGTCCTTCAGGTTTGCTCCCTGGACTTTCCTCTGCTTTACTACCACTTCTTTCCAAGTAGAACTGGATTCCCACCCATTCTCACCTTCATCCTTCCTTTGAATCCTTTCTAGAAGGAAAATTAGAAAAAGTTGCCACTCTAAAGCTAATTCAACTTAAACAGCATTAGGAGTCACAAAAAGCATATAAAGGGGCCTGAATTCAAATATATTAATAAATTTTACCATCATCCTTGGACATAGCAATAGACGGTAATGGGTAGCTAGGCCTGAGAATTGTTTGACCTCCTAAAGGCATTCCAGTAGGAACTGTTTTAAACCTCAGGCAAAATAAAATGTAAATGAGGGCAGATAGCTGCCAGGTTAGAAGCTGCGGCCTATATCTGGGGCTTCTTATCTTTTCTGCACCCTCTTGCCTCTGAGGAAAGAGAGAATGGAAGACCCAAGGTAAAGGCCTTCTGGTTAGAACTCAAGCAGCTTGACACTCATCTACGGTTTATATTGAGGTTAGAAAAGATATTGTTTGAAAACAGGTTTCTGTGGCTAAAAGGGAAATCTTCATGGTGAAGTTCCCTTATACAGACTTTCAAAACTCTCATCAGATTTGTTGTGAATAAACTGTAAATTTACTTAAGTGATGACTACATTTTACTATTTCCAAAGCACTTCCACATATACTCTTTCTTATGACTCTCTCAAAACTGTAGTGAGGAAGGAATACCACTTTAGTATTTGTGATCAAGAATATGGCTGCTTATAATTTTGATTCAATAGAATAAAGTATTATAATCTTTTCTTGAAAACTCTAAAGGGAGATTAGCTTTTGCTTTATAGTCAGTAGTTTTTACCAAGTCCATAATGGCTCCATTATTCCTAGAAAAGACTAGACTTGGAGTTGGGAAAATCAAACATAAAATGAAAGTGTTTTGGGGATATGGGCACTTACTGTGGCCTCAGTAATCGTCACATTCCTGATTAATAAAACCAGTGGGAGTTTTATTGTCACTTAATGTTATAATCCAAAACTTAATCATGTTCTAATAAAGAAGGTATTTTCATGGCTTTTTTCTTTCCCACCCTTCTTATCAGATCTCCCAGAACATCTGAGAATTATGGGATCCAATATTAAAAGATCTAATGGTATTTGAATTGTGTTTTCTCCTTATGTCTTGAGGTAATGGGCAAAAAAATGTCTCTAGAACTGGCCATTTCATTCTCAATTATACCAATTATTTAAAGTGTCATTTATATACAGACTCTGCAGCT
The DNA here is from genome assembly GCA_004026545.1 of Mormoops blainvillei. NCBI lineage: Eukaryota > Metazoa > Chordata > Mammalia > Chiroptera > Mormoopidae > Mormoops > Mormoops blainvillei. Next base: position 113,318 of record PVJD01001049.1, read on the forward strand.
ACATCAGTGCAGCTGGAACTTAATATAATATAATCATTTTACTAATTTGTTCAATTAACATTTAGTGAACACTTAAAATGTATGCCTTTATTGCAGGTGTTCTAAAGTTGTGGAGAAGCTGGGACCACCCAACCAATCCTAGCAAGTATGGACAACATAAGCAATGAACCAGCAAGTAGTGGGTAGTTCAACTATGCTGCTGCCACCTGTGATAATTAAATATCCGACACTGTAGATAACATTCACAAAGTACAGATAACACAGACTTGCTTTTAAGAAACTATTGGGAATTATATATTTTATACACACACACACATATACTAGTTTATGTAGACTTTCTCTAGCATTTGTTAAAATACATACATTGTGATATTGTTGCTATGACATCACTACTCAAAATCATATGGGTTGGGTTGTTCTTCCTCTGAGCCTCAAGTTTCTCACCATCTGGTTTGGCTAAGATGAATTGTTTTACAGAATTTTTGTGAGGAATTGGATAAGATATAAGAAACATGTACCACCATGCCTGATGTGGAGTAAACTATTCAGTAATGGTTGGTGTAGGAATGATGTTGAGGATGATGATAAAGATACCTGTTAGTGGATTTATTTTATGCAAATGTGAAAAGAAAACAGCATTCAAGAAAGAGAGACATATCAACTACTCAATAACAACAAAACATTTTGTCTACTGGTTTCTCATCAATGGTCATCAATAACTCCATTTTAGAGATGTTTTAATTATATAATAGTAGTTATGTGCAAAAGCATGTCGATCACAATAACTTTAGTAGCCTTGCTGAGGACCATAGAACTGCTACTGTATCAAACCAAGAAGAGATCTAAATGAAGCAGAAGAGAATGAAACAGGTTTATGGCAAACATACCCACATATATTATAATATTTATTTTATAATATATGCTAATATTTGACAATCACACTGAGTGCTTTCCATAGTGCATTTACTATGGACCAGGAACTGCATGAAATATAATATTTTATAAGTATAATTAATTTATGTGCATAATTAATTATTACAACAGCACTATGAGGCAGTTATGTTTATCTCTATTTACATTAAATAAATTTGCTGTCTTCAGTTAGTAATTTGAAGGGTACACAGTTTGCCTGATTCAGAGATAAGCTCTTTTTTTTTGTATATTTTATTGATTAGGCTATTACAGTTGTCTCATTTTTTTCTCCCCTTTATCCCCTCTCCCCTGCACCCCATCCCATCATCCCCACACCTCTTAGTTCATGTTTGTGGGTTGTACATATCAATTTTTTGGCTTCCCAATTTCCTGTACTATTCTTAGCCTCCCCCTGTCTTTTTTTTTTTTTTTTTTGTCAACATTTTCCCTCCACCACTTTCCCCAGCCCCACTCCTCCCCAACTCCCTCCTTCAATCCTTCCTCCATTTGGCTTTATCAATGGGTCCTTTATGCATGTTCCTCGATGACTCAGAGATAAGCTCTTAATCATTGGTGTTTCTTAGTAGTGTCTTTTCAGGGTGCTTAGTATTCTTCATCTGTACGTAAAACCTGACTCTTCTGCTACTCGCCATCTGTCTTGAGCAATTTATTTAAACTTTGACCCTCAGTTTTCTCAACTGTAAAATGGAGATGATGATAATATCCACTTTAAAGAGTGAAGAGTCAATGAAGTTATATTCATAAAAGCATCTAACATAGTGGTTTATATTTGGCATATGGACAATAAATGTTCCTAAATTAAGATAGGTTAATTAAATAATTTCTTTTCATTGATGCGAGTAATTAGAAAAGAATATGTTACAGAAGCTAAATAAAACCAAAATATCTGCAGGTATAAAGCGAAAGATCTCCTTATTGAGTCCATGGTGCCTGTGGTCGAGCTCTAAAAATGACGAAGGTTAGCTCTATAAGGCTTATGGTATGGATAGCATTCTAAGTGCTTTTAAATACAGGCATACGTCATTTTATTGTGTTTTCCCTAATTGCCTTTACAGACATTGCATTTTTTACAAAATGAAGGTTTTTTGCAACCTGCATTGGGGCAAGTCCCCCAGCTCAAATTTTCCAGCAATATTTGTGTCTCTGTGTAACATTTTGGTACATTTCACGATATTTCAAAGGTTTTCATTATTATTATATGTGTCATGGTGATCCTGATCAGTGACCTTTGCTGTTCCTGTCGTGATTGTTTTGGAGCACCGCAAACAATGCCCCTAGCAGAGAGCCAACTTCGTCTATCAATGTCGCCTGTGTTCTGAGTGCTCCGCCAACTGGCCGTTCCCCTGCCTCTCACCTCTCGCCCTCTCTCTCCAGGACTCCTGACTCCCTGAGGCACAACAACAATGAAAATAGACCAGTGAGTAACCCTACAATATCCTCTATGTGTTCAAGTGAAAGGAAAATGCATGTCTCTCCCTTTCAATCAAAAGTTAGAAATGATTATGCTTAATGAGAAAGGTGTGTTGAAAGCCAAGACAGGCTAAAAGCTAAGTCTCTTGTGCCAAATAGTAAGCCAAGCTGTGAATACAAAGAAAAAGTTCTTGAAGGAAACTAAAAGTACTACTCCAACGAACACATGAATGATTAGAAAGTGAAACAGCCTTATTGCTGATATGGAGAAAGTTTTAGTGGCTGGGAGAGCTGACCAAACCAGCCACAACATTCCCTTAAGTCAAAGCCTAAGGAAAGGCCCTAACTCTCCTCAAGTCTGTAAAGGTTAAAAGAGGTGAGGAAGCTGCAAAAGAAACATTGGAAGCTAGTAGAGGTTGGTTCATGAAGTTTAAATAAAGAAGCCATCTCCGTGACACAAAAGTGCAAGGAGAGGCAGCAAAGGATTTAGAATAGTTACGTGGACTTGGCTGATAAAGCAGCGGCGGGGTTTGAGGAGACTGATTCCCATTTTGAAAGAAGTTCTACTGTGGGGAAAATGCTATCAAACAGCATTGCATGCTACAGAGAAATTGTTCAAGAAAGGAAGAGTCATTTGACATGGCAAACTTCATTGTTGTCTGAATTTAAGCAATTACCACAGCCACCCCCACCTTCAGCAACCACCGCCCTGATCGGTCAGCAGTCATCCGCCCTGAAGCGAGACCCTGCGCCAGCAAAAAGATTCTGACTCACTGAAGGTTTGGACTATGCTTTTTTTTTGTATTGTATTGTATTGTATTGTATTGTATTGTATTGTATTCCTCACCGTGGCCAGCTGTCGCCTGGCTATTCCCTTTCTCTCTCCCCAAAAGCTGTCTTGCACTCCCTCCATCAGCCTGTTTTCTGAGCAGAGAGTGTGCCGGCCTCCCCCAACCCTTCCGCCAGGAGATCTGCACTCTGCGTACAGCGCTCCTGCCATCCCTCTTCACCAGTAAACTCCTACTCGTTCTCCTGATTTTGGCTGAAGCCGCACTTCCTCAGAGCCGCCAGTTTTGGATTTCTTTAATCAGGTCAAAGCTCCTAACATTAGGCCCAGGACACCTGTGTGCTTCACCTTTGCGGGAATTATCAGACATAGAAATCGGCACTTTTGGTCTCATTCTTTAATTAACTCCTATTCCCTCTGTTAGTCTCTATGTTATTTAAGAGGAAAGATTGTTTATGATGTTGCATTCCTAGTACTTAAAAGAATATCCAACCCGTGGGTCTTCAATATCTGTTGACTGAATTAACAAAAATTGGCTACCCTCTGCCCTTCTCTGACATGCTCATGTTCTCCTGCTTCAGATATTTCTTTCTGCCTATTCCCTCTATAACAGGACTTTCAGAAGTCCATTTTATGTATTTTAATCCTGAAACTTATAATTGTACACATAATGGTAATGGTTAAACCTTATATTGTGTTTACCTCATACCAGACATCATTCAAAGTACGTGACATATATTTAACTCATAACAATTCTCATAACAATTCGATGTGGTGGGTTGTGTCATAATTCATTGATTCTGAGAAGCATTGACTGGAAAACACATCATTATGTTGTTAATTGAACCCTGGAATGTCATCTCTATTTTATGAATGAGAATTTTGAGGTAATGAGAGGTTTACCAACTTGCCCACAAAAGCCGGCGCTAATGACCGTTGAGCCAGCAAGCACACAAGCCAGGGTGAAGCCAGGGCTCACGCTCGTGGCCATGGTGCCATCTTGCCGCCCAACAATGAGGGCTACACATATGGGCTGTGTCCGCATTTCTCCAATCATCCATCCCAGTAGATCTCAGAGGGTATGTGGAGGAAAAGTTTAAACGTTATGCCGCCCACGTGACCATAACTCTTTGACAAGAAAATGGAAAATTGCCTTTATAGTAAAATAAACCATACTTTATTAAAATAAGCATGGATTTGCTAAATCGTAGCATGGAAAATATATCCAAAGTTATAGAACCTAAGATGTGATTGCTGTTCAGTTCCTATGCCTCCTATTTTCTGAATGCCTTCCTCTGTGGTCAGGAGTACGGCAAAGGAAAATTTGGAGAGGCACTGAGAGCTGTAGGTGCCTCTTGTTTTTACAAAGGGCAGGGAAAATACTATGCTCATTCTTCTGAGGATTTGGGATTTGAGTTAAGTGACTTGGAGGAGGAGGAACTCTATCTGCTTTCTCTACCTCTTGTAAGCTGACTCTTCCAACTGGCAGTAGGACCAAAGCTGATCAGAATAAGAAAACAAGTTAATGTTGACACTAACAGACATATAGGCTTGTCATATCTGATCTTATCACAGGGGAACCTGAAAATGTTCAGGGATTTGGTGAAAAGGCTTACATATGAAAAGATGGTGAAAAATAAAAATTCCAATAAAGACAGTAGAGACTAAATTCAGACTTCATGGGCTCGGGCTCAAATCCCAGATCTGCCACTGACTAGCATGGTGATGTCAAATTATTTAAAATGGTGTTCACTTCCTTATCTGTCAAGTGGAAGTAAAATAGAGTATACATTGAGAACGGTGAAGAGTCAAAGCAATAATGCAACTAGCAGGTTTAGCATAATGTTGGGCACTTAGCAAATGAATATTACTTATATTCAAATATTTATCATCCATAGGAGAATATATGATTTTTTTTTAACAGTTGGTTATTCTTCATGTGATCAAGTGTGCAGGACACAATACAATCCGTTGCTTAGCGCTAAGAGTCATTACTGTTCATTTGATGCTTGCTAGCTTGTTTTGGCATTTTTTTTAATCCTTCACCCTATAATTTTACATAAACATTTGTTTATATTATACAAGATAATTACAACTGATTTTTGCTAATGGCTTCTCCCGCTCTGAATGCCCTATTCATCCTGCATTTCACTGTCTAACTAGTCGTCTCACAATTTCACTTGTATTAGAGAACTTACTTGGTAGGAGACATCCCCTATTTACAAATCAAAGCCTTAGCACCTACCTTATCCAGACATTGAGATCCTCTGGGATCTAACTCACGCTTGTCTTTCCGAGCTTCCGTCCTACCGTCGCCATTCAGTATTCTTCACTCCAGCCCGTTCACTCCTGCCTGCGCCTTTGCTCTTGTCTTTCCCCGGAGCCTGTTGTCTTCGTCCAGTCTGCTGAACCGTCCCTTCCTATCAGAACCTTTACAGAGGCGCCCCTGCAACTTGCATTGTTTCCTTGCACCAGGGGTGTGATTGTCATGAGCTACATTTTTAATTTCCCTTCCTCTATTTACTTTAATTAACTTCATAAGCTCAATTCTTGATTCTAAAACATTCACGCTTCTTTATATCACCCACAACACCTTTGCATATAACAGTCTTTCAAGAAATATTTTTGAGTGTTGAATAAATAAATGAGTGAAAACACCTGTTAGTATTTCCTCATCAGTGACTTTCGTTTATTTAAGGCACCTGTGATAGTTTGGGAACCATGGTAGGAAAAATAAGGAGTTCTCCAGTTGTGTTCCTGACATTAGTTACTGTCTCTGTAAAGTTAAGAATTACCATACTGTCAGAATTTCCGATTAGGCAGTTCAGAGAGGGCCCAAATCACAGAGAAGTGGGGTTCTGCATGCATTCATTTGAAATAAACTCATTGATGAATTTTGTCATTATTTCCAAAAAATATCTGTTGAGCTACTTCTATGCCAGTCACTGTTCTAGGACTGGAGATACAAAAGGAAAGATAATGTGATCATTGCTCCAAAGATTTTAGAGAATAATAGAAGAATAAGGAGCGCAAACACTTCTCTGGCACGGGGAATGGATTTGGTATGTGGGCCTTCCACACTTAGGCCTCAGAGCAGTAAGCCTGAGAGTGACTGTCACATGATAACTAGCTCAGAGGCTGGGGGAATGTTGTGAGCACTTAGTGGCAGGATGGCGACCTTCCAGATGCCAGCTGTGGCACCCCAGCACTGTCACAGAGCCTTCCTCTGAAGTCCAGTGAAGAGAAACAACAACAAATCTCTGTTAGTTCTCTGGCCACACCACCAAGGAGGAAGATAGAACCCATTTTTGTCCCTCAGACATTCCCCTGAGTGCTGCTTCAATAACTGTTAGAAAATTGTCTTTTATACTCTTACAAAAGGTGATGGGTAGGCTTTGTCTGTACACCTGACATTCTGGCACCACCAAAAGCTGGAGAAAGTGATCGGAAGTCGGGGAAGTTCACAGCTGTGAAGGGATTTCTCCCGCCTGGCTTTGGAGCTCAGACTAACAGATCCATGCCTCCAGCCTCTCTCTAGGACCCTCTGGGACAAAGGGCGGTTCGCGAGAAAGCTGGGTGTGAGCCACTCTGCCCGCACCCACCCTGCTCCTTGCTCCGTGCCGTCGCCTTGGGTTTGACATTCCCTAGTGCTTTCAAGAAAATTCACTTCTCTGGGCCCGTATCTCAAGGAAGCCACTCCGCCCCTTCCAAAACAGGGCATTCACATAGGACAGGAAGCCAGAGTTACTTGTCAACCAAGGACAGCAGCTTTTCCCTCAAAGGCATTGGGCATGCAGTCTCAGTTACGTCTCCTGCATGGGACGTTTAATGGGGTTGCCCAGGAAATGTCAGAGCATCAGCTTGGGCTCCCGGCAGGAATAGACTTTTCTTGCCAAGAGAGCTTTCCGTTCCCCTTCCACCCCCAGTCTAGCAGCAGGAACAGATCAAGGCGGAGAGAACACCAGAGCAAATGTTGGCTCCTGGGGCTGGGGAGAGACCGACACCGAAAGATAATCCCACGCTGGTGTTTTCATTAACAAAGATGCGGCTGGCATCTGGCAGAACCAAATGAGGGGAAGCATGGCGTTTCATAGGAATTAAATGATAAAGACTACACTTACAGACTACAGTTTGAGGAACAGACCAGGACACAGCAAGAAGCGTTCTGAAGCAGCAGGAGCCTTGAAAGGGGAAAATGATGTCTCAGAACAGACAACAATAGTGCGTAAGTCTTACAAGAGTATCCAGGAACTATCCCCATGGAATTCGCACTGAAAAAAGGATTATCACCAAGGCAGAGGCGAGGAAGCCAAACTGGGTGTTCAGAACTTAACAATATTCAGATGCAGAAACATTGGTAGAGCCAATGGTAGTCCACGCTCACTATGGAGCACGTGTTCAGACACCCTCAGATACATCATTATTTTCCATGATTATTGTGAATAATTCCCATTATTGGTCATTTTCATAAAGTTCTATGCTAAAGAACAATGCTTCAGATACATAGATATGACTATTAAAGTCAGAAACCTAATGCCCATTTTGGACCAAAAAGTTATTCATTTAAACTAAGGATTAATTCTATCAGATGTGATCCATGTTATTTATGCATGCAGTTGTTTTTAAAAGTCCCCTCCCTGAACTGTAATACAGGGTAGCTGAAGAAGTGTGGGAATGGGGGTGAAGGTGACACCTAGAAGCACATGGTTCAACTACTCAGTGACTCATTAACTTCCTTTTTTCTCCCCACCCAAGACACATACCACCAAAGATAAACACCGAATGCATAACCAGCCCTTTAATTTTTATTGCTTTAACATACATAGTTTATCAATTGAGCAAAGTATTAACAAACTACAGAGTGACATGGGTTGAAATAAAATACTGTTTCAAATAATGGAACTTCAGAACAAAACCAGTGTTACATATGTGAAAGAAATCAATTGTGACTATAATGAAGAAAGTCTCATTAATTCAGTTAAACACAAAAGGCATGCAAAATCTCAAAGAGATACATGGGCTTCTAAGTCAATGTCATGAAGGTTTTAAAGAGTTTTTCCTATTCCTGGATAAATAATTCATTTGTATTAATTGGATAAAAATGGACCAGAAAGATCCACAAATGCTTTTGCCAAGGTTTATCTATAGCCAAGCCCTAAAAATATGTTGAATGAACTATTCCAGCGCTGAACCCCACTACTATATTCACTTGGCCATTCTGCCTTCTGCACGGCAGGGTGCGACGTACAAAGCAAGGTGATCTGAGACATTGCAAATGCCACTAAACTTAAGTTCTCAGGATATTGCTGCAATAAAAATGAATATCATCAGTTGCTTACTTTGATGTCGTCTCAGATGTAGTTAAAATCTACCTTTATCCTGAATTATAATGTACATCTGGCCTTCAGAAATGTCACTAAGTTTGTCAAGTTACTGCTTATAAAAGTACAGAAAATAAAATGATTATTTTATTTTATTTTTGCCAAGTCACTATGGAACTAAAAACATAATCAAAATAGAAAGCAGGGGCGTGTGGAAATCTTTCACTAGAATTTTTAATTCATACTTAATCACTTCACTTGCCCAAGATAATTTTGTTTTAAGTCCCAACTATTAGGTACTAAATTGGGCATCACATACGTCTACTTCTGTTTTCAGGAACTTGTTAGTCACGGATACAGAGGGAAAATCATTGTGCTGTCATATAGGCCCAATGAAATCTTCTTTGGAGGGACTGTACCACACAAGGAACATTTTCAGAATCAGACAGAAGCACTGCCTAACCCTGCAAGACAGTTGCTGAAACTCTCATATTTATATCTCCATGGAAATATTGTATACCAACCCAAAGAAGACAGAGTCATAATGATATAATTTGGTAAGCAATGGTACGCTCTCCCTAGAGTATTTTTAAAATTAATTTTATGTTTAAAGCCTCAGGAAGGAGGAAAGTTCTGTTTAATGGAGACCATAAGCTAACACCTCAGTTTCGCCCCTTTGCTTTATTAATAAACACGCTAGTTCAAAATTGCTATTAAAAGCGCAGGTCCAGGAAGCCCATCAGTCTAAGCTAGACTCAGCGAATGCCATGGAGAGGTTCTGATAGTTCACAGAAATGGGAAACTCATATGACTTGTCTACGGTTGAACTGGGATTGTGTAATATGTGGCTGTTGGAATAGGAAAAAAAAAATTATCTGCAGACTTTTGAAATCTTGATTTCATTTATTAAGACAGGGCTTTAAAATTTTTAAAGAGATGCTGCATGCCTTCAAGATCAAATAACTGGGACAAAAAATAAATATTCTTCTTATACATGCAAAGAAATTAAAACTTTAGAACTAGAAAATTTCTGGTTGGAAATGAAAACACAGGAGCCACTGTGTTAATGCCATTTAAGTGGCTTTTGTATATCTTACATTTAAGAGATTTTTATAGATGATGTTAGAATCTGAGCCTTTTTCAAGGAGAATTTCCTTCTTCGGAGCTTCCTTTTCTTACAGTTGGAAACAGGCACCATCACAACTGCCAGGTACCCAAAAGCGAAGACCCCAAATAAATAAATGCATTCTCAGCATGACGATGACCTAAGGCTCCCCTGTCAGAAAGCCATTCAACTCCCCAGGCCTGAGATATAGAAGCATGGCTAGCAATGTGGGCAAAAAGAATCTAGCCGTTAGTTGGCTCCAGCAAGAAGCTCATATAAATTCAAAGGGCTAAACTGACCTGCAGTCAGGCACGTACCACATACATTTGAGATCTCTATAAAGAGGAGTACACATTTGCCAGGGTTTGAGTCAGTTTGGAATACAAAGAAACTTGAGAGTATTCCAACTTTGGCCATAAGTTAAACATACAAATACACATTAGTAATAAAAAAGGAAAGAAATGATACTAACAAATGTTTTCACCAATCAATGCTAAAGATGGGTTGAAACAGGTACTTTCATTGTATTTTTCTCCTCTGTGAAATACAAGTAATTTGGCAAGAGTTTTTATCTTATTTCAGATCATGTAGATGAAATATTCACTCATATACTCATTTGTTTTATACCTTACATTCAGTTATCAGAGGTAAAAATATGCAGCTAATTATTTATGTACTTGTCTTTTATCTGCTTTGAATAATGTAGGTATGGATTAATGGTATTCTATTTTAGGGGTTTTTTTTGTTTGTTTTTTGTTTTTTGTTTGCTATTACATAGGAAGCTAGCCAGCATTTGAAATGTCTCTTATTTTCAACTGAAAAACCAATCTCATTTTTCCAGGAAGTCTAGATGATGTGCTGACTAAAATTGCTGACTCTGTAGAGTGCAACAAAGTCAATTTTAGAGCCAGTGAGTTTTTGAGAAAGATTCTTATCTTGTTTAAGCCTCAATTTCCTTATCTATGGAATGGGGCTAATATCTTTTATTCCATAGAATTACTGAGAGATTTTAATAAAGTAAGAGCATTTAACACACAGCTGGCCTATGAAGGCAAGGATCACTGTTTTCTGTGTTATCAGATGTACCCTAAGAACCCATAGCAGTGCCTGGACCATCACAGTTGTTCAACAAATATTTGTTAAATATATGGATGTATGATTGTCCTGATTAGCTCTGACACTGGGAAAAATTTCAACCTTTGTCAGTCTAGAAAACTGGCTGAATTTCCATTTCTCATCTTGCAAACAATAATACTAAACCATTCTCAGCTGCTACATATTTCATCCTCCTGCCTCCAACATGACTTCACACAAACCACCAAAGACAAGTGCCCCATCACATCCTTAAACTCTTCCTCAGGAGGAGGCTGCCTGGTCTTCGTACAACCAAAACTTCCTTTCCTCTGGCTATAAAAGTTATCTGCTTTATCAACTACCTTTCTTATTTTCTCCCCTACCTCTGTCACTTTCTTACCCATATTTCTTTAGAACTGCTCTGTATTTACTGATTTTTCTCCAAATTGTCCAATTTATTTTGAAAGTCAATCCTTGTGCTTGTTCCCATAAACCAATGGGGACCATTGGATGACACAAGCCAGCCTGCAGCCATGGAACATCTCATCCTGGGATCTGCATGAAGGCCATCACTACCTGTAGCTAGGTTTCTAGTAAGGTTGGGTTCCATTTGGAAATGCTGTTTTCAGTCAGTATTAATTATCTTCTTTTCAATTGTTCAGTTATAGTTCCTGTCTATCCTGCTGGGTAGGAAAAAAAAATTATTCACATAAGAAATAACTAATGCTGTAAACTATTATTTCTTTTGCTTTAGTAGAAAATATTTTTGTTCATGCGATGTGGTTAAAAATGGCAAAAAAATTAAGGTTTTAATTCTTCTCACTCTCAGTTAGCTGTCTAGGGTAATGTTACAACCTTAATAAGGACATCTCTAGTTGCACACACCTGATTTTAAAAAACATCCACATTTTCTTTCCTAATAGAAACAAAGGACCAAAATGAAAACTTAAAACTACTTTGTGTATAGATATTTCTGCCATTAAGCCTAGCTTGTTTATTTTGGTAGTAACAGGTAAAATACTAATACTGAAGGTACAATGGTTGGACAAAGAATTATGATGAAATGCATAGGCTTTTCATTTGAATAAGTGTTGATTCCTGGTATATGATAATATAAGAAAAACTGATATATAAATAAAAGTTCCCAAGTTGCAGAAATTTTCAAGTTTGCTTAAAAAGAATTATTAAAATAATATGCGAGTTACAGTCTTTTAACTGGGTGTCCCTAAATTTTCTGATCAAGTCAAACAGAAATATTTTTGACTTTTCCAAACCAAAAAATAGCTATTTGATTCTTAAATATGCAATAGGAAGGTTGGATGGCAGAAGACAAGCTGACAAAAGAAAGTGCAGATTTCATTCAACTTGATATTATGATACCTGCTTTGCTGAGCTAAAGAATTGCTTAAAATGATACTGAAACAAGATGGCAATTCTGCAATGAGTTCACCAGAGAATGACAGATATCACAAGGAAAAGTCTTAGATCTCATTCGACTCATTCTGCCACTACTATACAAAAACCTGTATCCATGGGAACCACAATCCCTAGGACGGGAGTGTGCATTTGACACCAAAAGGAGTAAGAATTTTTGCTGGAATAGATTTAAAAAACACACAAAGAACAATGGTGCTGAAAATTAAAATTCATGAGTTTAACTAGAACACTAATGGAATATATTTTTTAATTTGTAAGTAGCATAGACACCTAAGCAGATGAGAAATAATTTTGGTGCATGGACCAGGAGGCAAGGACATTAATTGGAGGTAACTGACTGGGATGAACACTCCTGACCATATTGTTCTGGTGGAAGAGTGTCAGCAATTACTAGGCAGATACCTAGCCCAAGGATGGGTGAGACAAAAGAGCTATCCTGAAAGCGAAGGTGTAGAAAGCCCCTGAAAATGCTTTCTCTGGTCTCAGGTATTAGTTTTTTCAGCCATGCATTACTAAATTTGAGGAGCACTAATTACTGGGTTTGAGGCCCAAACTAGGCACTCAACTGTGTAGTCACCATCTTGCTGTGGTATGACTTGAAGAGCGACATCCTTTGATGCTGTTAAACGTGTGAGAATGGGTCTTTCTGTGTAGCTATGGTGGTTCTTACCCCTTAAACGGGAGAATTTCCTGGGGGACATATGTTTATATTAATGCTAATAAGTTAAGCAGTTTGCAAAAGCCAGAAGGCACATTTAAGGGTATCGTATTTTCTAACACATTTATAGTTTTCACTCATGTCATAAGACAAACAGAAAGGGGATAAGTAATAATACATTACTGTAGACATATGTTGTTTAAATTTTTTTCTGACCTATTCATCGAGTTATAACCCAGAGGCTCTGTTAGAAAGAAACAGGTATTTTAATCCAATAACTTTCACTTGTGATATATAAAAGGGAGAAGTGTATATATCTCATCTTTCCTGTGTGATGAAAACCTTCAGTTTTCATAATTAGAAGAATCTTTCGTGGATTATGATTTCATGGATATTTTCTAACTTATCGTTCTGATTCCAGTCTAATGTTTGACAGTGATGCTGGTGGCAAACCAGGGTGAAACTGTCCTTGTACGTGGTCTAAACACTTCTCCCTCTTCCAAAGAATTTTTTGTTTCCTTCATAAATGGATTTCACTAAAAGAAAAAGGTGAGTTTTGATTAGCAGGAAAAATCAAATGTATCATCAGAAGAAACACCGATTTCTGTGATGTGATTTGAAAAGTTGCATAGATGGACCACCAAGGTATCATTCTCATTAAAGTTCTGCCATTCTCCTACAGAAGAGTGCTTAAATATAAATATATCACATACATTCATACTTACTGATTAGATTCATTTAACTATGCTTTATAATGCAAAGGTTTATTAATATTTTTGCTGTTAATTTTTCTTGTGTGTAAGCACTTAGATCAATAGCAAATTTGAATTGGACTAAATCTTGAAATATTGCCAAGTGCAAAAATTCACTCAGGTGGACAGATGCCTTTCTCAGCTCTAGGCATCCTATTCTTATTACTCCTTTGATTTCTATGGCAGACTTTACTCCTGGGACATTTTCCAAGTTAATTTTTAAATTAAGTTTTTTTAATTATAAGTTGTTTACTTTGAGCTTAGCTGGAAATCTACCTACTTTGAAGAGGAGGCCTTGTTCACATCTCATTTTGTGGGAAGAGTCAGTTTTTAAAAAGATATAGAGGTTATTTGGTAATTGAATAATTTAGAGTTATTTCTGTTCTTTCAGCATCTAATGCTTCATTCTAAATCCCAACCTGTGGAAAGCTGATGCAGGATCAAACAGACATTAGATTTTCTAAATGGGACTCTTGTGATTCTTGAGCATGTAGCTTTAGGAGCTAAGCTGTGTATCTAGAAGTATGGTGATATCATAAAAATTTATTTTCTCAAATAAATTATAAATTTGCACTTCTACCTGAGAAAAGGACGTGTCATAGATGTTACTCTCATAGCGTCTACTCTTAGAGCAGAAAATCATGGTAACATTTCAATGAAAGAAACTCCCTATTTTGCCTCATTTATCTAGACAGTTCTGGAACATAGAATTATCTGAATTTCTTAATTCCTTTTGGCATTGCCTTCTTTTTAAGGGAGAGGACCTGGTCCAGAATAATGACTGAGGACAAGCACATGGTTCAAGACAGGGGGAAGCTTATTGCTTTTACCTCCTAGAAAGTTCATGTACTGAGCCCAGGGAAACCCAAATTTTAGAAGAATAAAATAATTCATTAGGATAAAAGGGAGTTAACAATTTTCCCACAGTTAATAATAACCTATTAAATAAATGCTTTTCCCATACAATTTTGCTCAAGATACCATGCATATCATGCTCTCGACTTTTATACATTTTTATGTTTCACACATTCTTATACTCAGACTGATCCTCCTAACATCAACTGGTGCTGCATGTTTGAATTTTACTTCATCAAACGAAGATGACAAGGTTATTAAAACAACTCATTAATGGCAATGTTGTACAAAATTCAGTTACAACTATGGTATCATTTTAATAGGGAAGGCATGTTTAAAATTCTTTGAATGGAAGCTCTATGTGTGAAAAAAAGTGGAACTGAAATTTAAATCCTCCAAGGAATGAAGAAAGCACAAAAGAGACAGAGAGAAAAAGAGAGAGAAAAGCAATGCATTGGACTTCTAAGATGAAGTTCATTGCAACCTTGGCAGGGATGAACACAGTGATTGGGACCGTGCATAGTGAGCACAGTTTAAAAAAAAAATCTCAGTGACTTTTATTTAAAACAATGTTATTAAACATCATTCCAGCTTCATTACCATTAACTCTACTTCATAATTCAATGATACAATTTACACAGTTTATATTTTACTCAATGCCAAATGTTTCTCAAACTGGTCTTTTCCTTTTAATTATCATTGCAAGCTGATACAAATGAATTTTTAGAGTCATGCAGAGCTACTTACACTTCTGTTGGCATAATCCACTCAGGGATATAGTTAGATGTCCCATTTCACCAAGTGGGTAATAACTCTTCCTCCATGCCTCAATTATGATGAACCCATTTAAAACCAACTCTCAATGTGCAAAACTGCTAAATACAATGGGACCCTAAAAGGCACACTTTTGGCATCAAAATTCACAGTAAGCTTTATAATGTTTATAAATTGCTTCACTAATAATCGAGGCTGATCTTAAAAATCTAGGATGTAGCTTTACTGCTTAAGCTTGGTTTGTTTCTGATGGGTGTTAGCCTAATCAGTTGACAATAGATATAGACATGTAGAGATTGATTTTTTCCCCATAGCAGAAACCACACATCTCTGTCAGGTCAGGTTAAGTCAGTTCAGGTCAAGAAAGATTTAACAGGGAAATATATTATGGGGCCTTTTGTTTTCATCGAAAACCAAGTCAAGAGCTTATGTCAATTTTTTAAATTTAAAAGTGAAAGGGTGAATGAATGTAATCAAGCTCTTACTGATGAATAAGACTCACTTGAATCTCCTATGTTCATTTGGTAATAAATGTAAGATATTCTCTGTGATGGGAAAGGCAGAACGGCACCTGAAGTTTTCATTCATTCAACAAGCATATACTGATTACTTACTAAGTATACAGAGATGACAAAGACATGATCCCAAATATATGTTGCTCATGCTGGTTCAGCCTGCAGTGTTTTACGTTACTTGCAGATTAAACTCTAAAAGCTAGTGAACTTACAGTACTAATTAAGCATAAAATTAAAAAGTGTGTTTAGCAAGGATTTTGTAATACAGACATTAGAGTAGAATAGTGGTTTCAGTAGACATGCCTTCCTCTAAATTCACTCATGACCTGCACTGGGTGGATTTTTTTCTTTGCTGACCCTCGTCTGACAGCTGCACATGTTTCTTCTGGATTCTCTCTTTTAATCAAGGGTTTTTTCGCGGGGGCCTTCATTCTCCACATCACAACTGGGTGCCGGGCCCCCGCAGGACTCTGAATTCGGATGATCTTGGTTGAGGCGATGTAAGACATTTTCACTGTTTGCACTACAGCATTCATTAAATTTTTGGCTGCTTGGATTAAGGAGGTGACGCTGTCCAACTGTAGGGGGGAAAAAAGAAATGTTACTCAAGAGTGCAACCAGGAATTTAAAGAGGCTTAAGGTTACTGAAACTGAAATGTTTCACTTTGTTTTTTCACCAGAAATGAATGAGTTAATTTCCATTTTATATATATCTCTGTGTAATTATCTACATCAATCTATCCATCTAGCTTTGAACATTTATCTATTTATCTTCTGCACAAATAGATCCACATTTTATCTTTTAAGGTGATATGTTTGATTAATTTCTTTCTCTTGGTTTTCAGTGAAATGGGTTTTATAAATTCTACATAATATTGTAAGATCTGGATGCTCATTGCTTTCTTTGTAATGGATCTCCCTATTTTCAGGGGTGCTACTAAGCCCTTTCTCTAAGAGATAACGATCCACAATAAAAGGTATATTATGTATAAGTAATTATAGAAGAACAACAACTGAAAACTCTTCCTCTCAGGGAATTTATAGTTTAAGCTAAATATTATACACACATATATACATACATGCATAACACTTACTTTCATTAGTATTTCCCAAATAATTTTATCTAAAACATTCCCTTTATTAAACACGGAGCTTTTTTTATGGATCATGCAATGCCTTAAAGAAGAAAGTGCCAAGGCTTATCGAAGTTGAGTTTAAATTCTGAGCCTGCCATTCGATAACTTGGGCAAACCATGTAACCATTTTCATCCTGGTTTTCTCAGATATTAAACTGGAAAAAATACTTATTAAATTTAAATAATATGGGTAAAGAACTAGTAGAGTGACTACTAAATAGCTGATTATTGTTAAATATCATTTTCTTCTTGTGAAGACTGACAAAATTGCTTAATTATGTAGATGTACTAATGATATTACTAAAAGAAATCTTTTCCCATATGATTCTGTTTTTAATTGTTGTATTGGCTGGGTTGTCCACAAAATAATCTCAGGGAAAAAATGGGGCACTATTCCTAGAATCTTGCAAAATACCTTAGAGCTAAGCCAAGTTGATTCATTTTTACACAACGAATGCCTTTTCCATTATTTTAGTTTGACAGATTATCATCTACAACCTACTCACACAGAAGATATGCCTTCTCTGGCGCCTCTCTGTGATGTGTGCTGTCGGGGTTGAGACTCAAACACCAGCTCTGTAGTTGCTAAAATCCATCAGCAGCTGCCTAGCCTGAGTGCTCTACCTGTGCAGTTTGCAGACTCTCATCTCACCTACAGAATAAATGAGTGAATGAAAGTAGCAAGCTGAGTCACGTGCTAGGGGGGTGGTCTTGCCGGCTGCATCCCAGGAAAAAAAAATTAATTAGGTTCATTATATGCCAAGCCTGAAATTCTTTGGAAAGATAACAACAAAAATATGTATTTTGAAAGGCAGTAATACTCGACAACTACACATCTTTTAAGTCTTTTTATGTACTGAAGCCAGAAATGTAAAATCGGTGCATGTGGCAGGAATGACAAATGTTTTACAAACATCAAATAGAATTTCATGAAGCACTCACATTTCGGAGGACACTTAGAGCTTCTAAATCTGTTCACAAATCAAAAGAAACTAGACTCTGAACAGAATAACACACCTTGTTATTAACATTACTCTATAGAAAAGTTGAAGGCTAAGATCTGTACTTTAATAATTAGTAATTTTCATTAAAAACCTCCTGAATCCCATTTAGATTCTGAAGTTGTTTCCAATCTCGTCATAAGAAGAAGAAAGTAGTTTCTAAATGATGAATTAGCATGATTAGTATTGAGGATACTTGGTAAGTTTCTTTCTCAGCCATGAAAATATCTGGTTTACGCTGAGGGCCCATGTGTTACCATAAAGTCTGCCACAAAAGAAGGTCCTTGCAGCCGGCGGGCATTCAGGATTTCACCAGTGGCTTTGACTCCCCTACCCTAAAACTTACATTCTCTAGTCCTCCTTTTGACTCATTAATTTTGTCATGTACAGACTGCACTTCTTTCATTCCTTATTGATTTTTTCATATCAGTCGTATGTATAAAACAGCAGTCTAGAAAGGATGTTTAAGTGTAATCCATGCCTTAAAATGTGGGAACTAGCTTGTCGTCTTTCCTTACTGAATCAACAAAGAGCACCACTGTGATCTTTCATGTTGGCCCCTGACAAATGCTTTTATTTTAAAATCCTACACGGCCATAGTAAAACTTCTCAGGATGACACACACACACACACACAAAAAATTCCACAGGATAAATGATCTCTCTAGGAAAGCACGGAGACTAGTTTTGCAGACAGATTAGGCCAGTTGCTACAAGAATACTGTTATTCCATGAGGAAAGCCTGTAAGACATGCTCTGAGGGCCTTCGGGTCTAAGAGCTATACGTGCCAGATGCATGACTCTCTGCTATCAGCCAAATCACAGAAAAGCCAAGCGACTGGTAGGGAATTTTGCTAGTGGCCCCAGCAGTGGCTCCTACCTACTCATGGAAAATAACTGCATCATTTTATGTCTGAAAAAATGATGTAGATCCTTTTATCCAGGTCTACTTTCATGAAAAACCCTTTAAGAGAAAGATTCAATAGAATTTGGTCTGTGAAATCAAAGGCAAATTTGAGTTGGGTAATGCATCACATTAGGGCCTCTGTGTTCAACTTATTAAACAAAGTTTCTGAATTTCACTAACGTACCTGTACAAGAAAAGAATATTAATTTACTCTAAAGACCTGTAAAGTAATCAGACTATAAAACTCACTCCCCCCCTTTTTTACCATTACAAATTACTCTCAAGAACTAAAAATTCTTCTAGGCAAATGTAACTTGAAATGTTTACCATTTTCCCTAATATCTGGTGACACTCCTGTCGGACTGACATGAAGTGTTCTTAATCAAGGTTTCAAATGAAAAATAAAAATAGCCTCTAAGGCCTTCAAGCCTCCTAAAGTTAATATGTAAATATGCATGTTCACACATATAAGCAGCTCCTACACCCTCAATCCCCTTTTCATAAGGAGGAACAAGGTTTGAAGTAACTTTTCAAAGAGGATTTTGAACTAATTTAAAGTTCCACATCCTAGGTAAATCAGCAAATAGGAAGATAGCCGCCCCCCCTACGTATGTGACCTGTGCTTGTTCTTACAAACTGGTGTGGCTTCGAAATGACTGAGCCAGCTGGTCTATTAATGACACAATAAGTTCCTCAATATTGTCTATGTCCAAACATAAGTTGGGAAGTTCTGCCTCTGTTTTTTTTCTTTTTTTGAGGATCTAAATAAATGTAAAGTATTATGTTCAGTAAGTTAGCTCTTACTCTAACTGTAAGATGTATTTGCAAACAACCCAAAGTATAACCACCTAAATAGAGTCACACAGGAAACTTAGTTTATTTTATTGTAGTGTCTCTTCTGGGATATGTGCTCTGCGATTTCAGTTAAGCTACAG
The DNA here is from genome assembly GCA_004026545.1 of Mormoops blainvillei. Classification (NCBI taxonomy): domain Eukaryota; kingdom Metazoa; phylum Chordata; class Mammalia; order Chiroptera; family Mormoopidae; genus Mormoops; species Mormoops blainvillei. Next base: position 132,917 of record PVJD01001049.1, read on the forward strand.
TATGAATTTTTTCCATTTCTAAAAATGTTTTTAGACAAAAGGCTCAGTCCTATTTAGAGATACATCTACAATTCTTTGCTACAGAAAGGGAGTTTAACAGCTATAAAAGGTATTTTCTTTCTCCTGATAAAATGCCAACTTTTCATCCATGAGACTAGTGTACAAAGACCATCTGGATCTTTGTACAAAAACCGACATTTAATTTCTGTGATGTAAGCCTTGACAACTTTATCAAGTTGGAATGTCTGCTGGAAAACCCTGGTCAAAATCCTATTTTAATTACTGATAGCCAAGAGAAACATTGTGGGGGAAAAAGACATGCCAGTTTTTCCTTTTTTATTTTCTAAGTTTCTCATGTATATTATGTCAGAGCAGCAGAATGTCTTACACTCACATTATACTACCCTGAGACCCCGTATTCTGGACACGAGTCCATCTTATCCAGATAAGCTTAAGTGAATCTCATTCCCATTGATGTGCATCTCATCTTCTTGCACCTGGGCTGTCATCTCGGGAAAACATAGTTTCCCAGCCCCTGTGTGAACTGCCATGCCAGCTACTGCTGCTGGGATTCCTGTGGAGAAAAGCCTGATGTTGCCTGGAAAGATGTGTTTCCTGTCCTATTGCCTTTGGAGTAAACTGATGCCAAGGGCATCCTATGATAGTCTTTGTGAGTCTCAATGTTTACCTGAACTTAAAGACTCCTGGGATCTTTAAGTTGTAAAAATGCAATACTTGGGAGGCACATGTGTGGCTCCAAGTATAATAACAGATTATACAAATTGCTAATAATCTATTGTGTGCTTCCTCTACGTTGGTGGTGTTCTAAGCATTTGACATAAATTAACTCACAGTCACTCTATGAGGTAAATGCTACTATTACCTCCATTTCATAGTTGAGGAAACAAAAGAACTAGATGGTTTGGTAGCTTGCTCAAGATAATACAGCTATTAAATGAAAGAGCTGGAATCTGCACCAAGGAAGCCTGGTTCAAACACTTGGTGCTCTTACCCCTTACACAGCACTGCCTTTCAGTAATATGTCACTGCCAAAGTGTATTTATTTTCACATATTAAATAGTTGGAGCAATCACACTAACATTAATATAATGTCTAAAATTAAAAAAAATGACTACCCAATAACTGCTTTGAGGAGGTTATAGAATTTTTGTAATGCATACCAGTTCTAAAAAAATAAGAGTATCTTATTTGCCAAAGTATTTTGTTTGGATGGCAGTTTGATAATGTTTATACTCCATCATTTCCAGTGCAGCAATTTTTTTGAAATAGCATATAGAAATAGTCATATTTTATAGGCTTCAAACCTTAAAGACTTTTAGATTAAGACTATTTTGTAACAAAATATTGTAAAATTTTAAAATGTGGATCTCAAAAAACATATCAATAAAACAAAGAAAAGCCATAAGAAAATTGTATTATAGCTTCTGCAATATGGAATTGCATAGCATTTATTTCACCTTTAAAATGTATCCTGGTGTAAATACAAACTAAACATTTTTTTTCTTATTCCCAAGTAAAATTAAATCAATTTATTTACCTTGGCTTCACAATAGAAATCAGGATTTGGTCTGCTGACCCTGGAGCTTCTGATTAACCCTTCCTTAGTTTTAAAGTTCTCAGTTGCCCTGGCTGGTCGCCATGGCTCAGTGGATTGAGCGTTGGCCTGTAAACCGAAGGGCTGACAGTTCGATTCTCAGTCAGGGCACATGCCTGGGTTACAGGCCTGGTCCCTGGTAGGGGGTGCACGAGAGGCAACCACACAGTGAGGTTTCTCTCTCTCTCTCTTTCTCCCTCCCTTCCCCCTCTCTAAAAACAAATAAATAAAATCTTTAAAAAAATGAAAGTCTCAATTAAACTGTTTGGAAATAATGTTAGCTAGCACAGGCAAAGTGAAGGGCATTCATTATGTACATGTGTTGATACGTAACAAGTGACAGTATAAAAAAGCTATTTCAAAAAAATCTAAATATTTGCATAGTCTCCAACTTGTAGGTACCATTTTCATTTCTATATTGATCTAACAGTGTGAGCTGTACACCACAGAAAATGGTTCAATATATTTGTTAGCAAAAATACATCATCTAAGTCAATGTTTTTATTATCCACCTTGAAACTCTAAAAAGAACCTAATTTTATCTCAATACTTGATTAACACATTCTTTTGTTTCTAAACAGATCTTTAAAAGAAATGGCTTATATTGAAAATATTTGGGTTTTAAGCTCTCTGTTTTGTTTTCCTTTTTCTTAGTCTAAACCTACTAATGGACTCACAAGGCTATAATTACCATTACTTTGCTTATAATTATGATTATTAATCTCAAACTCTCATTGTTACCTGAATTCTAACATTCCCTATCTTAGTTGAGACAACATCAACCAGTCAATCACCAAAGCAAAACTAAAAATCACTTTGGACTCAGCATTCTCCTTCACCAATCACATTTGGTCAATCACCAAGGCCTTTCAGTCCAATCTTATCAATATCTTTCCCTCTTTACTATCACCACTCTGCCGCTGGCCATCCCCTTCTCTAACTTGGACAACCGCAATATGCGTCTGGGTTCTGTCTCTGCATTTTTGTTCCTCTCTGGGTCCATTCCCTATAATAATGCAAAAATGATCTCTCAAAAAGCCATTTGTTTTTACAATACACTGATGGATTTTCATTGAACTTTAAAATATATCTTCATTCTAAACACTGCTTTACAGATTGCAAGGCTGAAATAAGACCTTGTCTCTTCCTGCTTAGCCAGCTTTATTTCTTGCCTTTATATTATATGGTCCAACCATATAATGAAACTAAACTAAACTTACTAAAATATTGTAGTTTTAAAACATGTCACAAAAATCTCCTCACTTCCAAGTCTGTTCACAAGTCATTTCCTCTGCCTAGAAATAAATAACCTCTTCCGTTTTCATTAGTGAACCCCCCTCTTCTTCCTTTAAGTCTCACGTGAAGATCACTTTCTCAGGAAAGCTTTCCATGATTCCAAGACTAGGCCAGATTACCTTTTCATATGTCGTTATAGCAAGCTATGTTTCATCTAACATTAGAGTCATATTAAGGCAATAAGATTTATGCAGAAGAGATATACTGTCTTTTTCATGCTTTATAATTGCCTGAGACATGCTACAGGAGATATCTGGCAAATAAATAAATTATTTGAAATAAAATTTTAAAAAGTTACAGAACTATAAGTACAGAAATCATATGCAAAATATTTTTAAAACAGGTGATCTTAATTATTCTTTTTTAATCTTCCCCTAAACAATATTTCCCATACATCTATACTCAAGCTCCATAAAACAGGAAGGTTTTGGCATCTAGGAATGGCACAAAATTCCATGATCAAATGGTGCCCTCAATATTTATATTTAAGATTCTGAACACAAATCTATTTAAAGACATGTTTATCAGAAAATTCCAAGTTCCCACATTTAGATTAATATCATTCTTAATGATTTTAATATAATATATCAATAAAAATATGTACATTAGCCCAAGAATAAAACATCGGTTTTCTAGTGAAGAACCTATATTTGTACCCCAACTTCCCCATATTTTAAGTATGCAGCATGGGCAGAAGTTAATTAGCTTCTTTGAGCTTTTGTTTCCTTTTAGCGTAACTACAATTAAAATACAATTTAGAGTTGACTGTTAAGATTAGGTGTAATGATTAGGTTTCACTTATAGGTGAGATCATATGGTATTTGTCTTTTGCCACCTGGCTTATTTCACTTAGCATAATGCTCTCCAGTATAGGTGGAACCTAATCAACAAAACAAACAAGTGAGCAAAACAGAACCGGGGATATGGAAATAAAGAACAAACTGACAGTAACCGGAGGAGAGGGGGGTGGGGATAACAGGGAAAAGAAGGGGAAGGGTCATCAAACATGTATAAAGGACCCATGGATAAAGGCAATTGAGGGGGGTAGGATTGAATGTGGGAGGTGGGGGTGGGTAGGGCATGGGAGAGTAATGGCGGAAAAAGGGGACAATAACAAACAAAGCCCAGATTGAATAGAAGAAAGGAAATAACTAAGATCAAAGCAGAATTAAACAACATAGAGACTAAAAGAACAATTCAAAGGATCAATAAATCCAGGAGCTGGTTCTTTAAAAAGATTTTAAAAATTGACAAGCCTTTAAGGAGACTCACCAAGAAGAAAAGGGAGAGGATGCAAATAAATAAAATCAGAAATGAAATAGGACAGATTACAACTGACACCACAGAAATACAAAAGATCGTAAGAAATTACTATGAACAACTATATGCCAAGAAATTTGAAAACCTGGGTGAAAAGGACAAATTTCCAGAAAAATACAATCTTCAAACTGAATGAAGAAGAAGAAGAAAGCCTGAACAGACCCATACCAGCTGGTGAAATTGAAGCAGTAATCAAAATACTCCCATCACACAAAAGCCCTGGACTGGACAGTTTCGCAGGGGAGTTTCACAAAACATTTAAGGAAGAGTTAGCCCTTGTCCTTCTCAGACTATTCCAAAAAATCCAAGGAGAGGGAATACTCCCAAATTCTTCTGATGAAGCCAGCATCATCCTAAACCTGGAGCCAGATAAAGACACAACAAAGAAAGAAAACTACAGGCTAATATCACTAATGAATACAGATGCTAAAAACCTCAACAAAATATTGGCAAACCACATCCAGCAATACATTAAAATGGTCATCCACCATGATCAAGTGGGATTCATCCCCACGATGCAAGGATGCTACAATATTCAAAATCAATAAACATAATACATCACATAAACAAAAGGAAAGATAAAAACCACAGGATCATATCCATAGATGAAGAAAAAGCATATGATAAGGTACAACACCCATTTATGATAAAAACGCTCAGCAAAGTGGGAGTAGAGGGAGCATACCTCAACATAATAAATGCCATATATGAGAAACCTACAGCCAACATCATACTCAATAGGCAAAAACTAAAATCTTTCCCACTAAGATCAGGAACTAGACAAGGATGTCCACTTCCACCACTTCCATTCGACGTACTATCAGAAATCCTAGCTACAGCAATCAGACAAAAAGAAAAGAAATAAAAGGCATCCAGGTTGGAAAGTGTCACTGTTTGCAGATGACATGATATTGTACACCGAAAATCCTATAGACTCCACCAAAAAACTATCTGACCTATTAAGTGAATTTGGCAAAACAGTATGATACAAAGTCAATATTTAGAAATCAAAGGTATTGTTGTATACCAAGAATGAAATAACAGAAACAGAAATCAAGAAAAAAATCCTATTTGATATAGCAACAAGAAAAATAAAATACCTAGGAATAAACTTAACCAAGGAGGTAAAAGGCCTGTACTCAGAAAACTATACAACACTGAAGAAAGAAATTAAGGAAGATACAAATAAATGGCAACACATACCGTGTTCATGGATTGGAATAATTAACATCATCAAAATGTCCACACTACCCAAAGCAATCTATAGATTCAACACAATCCCTATTAAAATACCAATGACATATTCACAGATAGAGAATAGACTGCATAAATTTCAAAAATTTATACAGAACTAGAAATGACCCCAAATAGCTGCAGCAATTTTAAGAAAGAAGAACAAAGTAAGAGGGATCACAATACCTGATGTCAAACTATATTACAAGGCCACAGTAATCCAAACAGTCTGGTACTGGCATAAGAACAGACACATAGATCAATAGAGAGCCCAGAAATAAACCCAAGTATCTATGGTAAATTAATATTCGACAAAGGGAACAGAAGCATAAAATGGAGTAAAATTGGCCTCTTCAACAAATGGTGTTGGGAGATCTGGTGTTGGGAGATGCAAAAAAATGAAACTTGATCACCAACTTACACCATACACAAAAATAAACTCAAGATGGATAAAAGACTTAAATATAAGTTGTGACACCATGAAAGTCCTAGAGGAGAACATAGGCAGGAAAATCTCAGGTATTCCACACAGCAATATTTTCACTGATATGGCCCCTAGAGCAAGGGACATAAAGGAAAAGATAAACAAATGGCACTTAAACAAAATAAGAAGATTCTGCACAGCTAAAGAAAACATCAGCAAAATGAAAAGGGAACCAACCGTATGGGAAATATATTTGTCAACGATACCTCGGACAAGGGTTTGATCTCCAAAATATATAAAGAACTCACATGACTCCACACCAGGAAGACAAACAATCTGATTAAAAAATGGGCAAAGGACCTGAACAGACACATCTCCAAGGAGGACATAAAGATGGCCTAGAGTCATATGAAAGGATGCTCAGCATCACTAGCCATCAGAGAGACGCAAATTAAAACCATAATGAGGTACCACTTCACCCCAGTCACAATAGCCATCATAAATAAATCAACAAACAACAAGTGCTGGTGAGGATGTGGAGAAAAGGGAACGCTAGTACACTAGGGTTGGTGGGAAACAGACTGGTACAACCACTGTGGAAAACTGTGGAATTTCTTCAAAAAACTAAAAATGGAACTGCCTTTTGATCCACCAATTCCACTGCTGGGATTATACCCTAAGAAACCTGAAATACCAATTCAAAAGAACCTATGCACCCCTATGTTCATAGCAGCACAGTTTACTATAGCCAAGTGTTGTAAGCAACCTACGGAAGTGATCATCAGTAAATGAGTGGATCAAAAACTGTGGTATATTTACACAATGGAAAGAAGGAGGTCCTATCCTTCAAGACAGCATGGATGGAACCGGAGAGCATTATGTTAAGTGCAATAAGCCAGGCAGTGAAAGACAGATACCATGTGATCTCACCTATAAGTGGAACCTAATAAACAAAACAAACAAGCAAGCAAAACATATCCAGAGACACTGAAATAAGGAACGAAGTGACAGTAACTAGAAGGGAGCGGGGAAGAGATGATGGGGGAATAAAGGGAAAGGGTCATCAAGGAACATGTATAAACGACACATGAACAGAGCCAAAGGGGAGGAGGATCAAGAGCAGGAGGCAGGGATGGGTGCGGTGGGGTGGGGGGCAATGATAGGGGGGTGGGAAGGGAGACAGCTGTACTTGAACAATAATAAAAAAAGAAAGAAAGAAAAAAGGATAAGTAAATAAATAAAAATATATGGTGACAAAAGATGATTTGACTTTGGGTGGTGGGCACACAATGCAATATACCACTCATGCATCACAGAAATGTTCCTTTGTAACCTATAGAAACTTATTAACCAGTGTCACCCTAATAAATGTTATTTTAAAACAAGATGAAGTGTAATGATGCATTATACATTTGCCTAGGGCTTTATACATACGTGTGCATGCACATAATAAAGCTATGGTTTTTATAAGCTTATAAAGTGAACTGACAAATAATATGACAATTTAGAGGTTTTGATGGAACAAAACTGAGAACAAATTCCACTCATGCTTTAAAAGCCAGGAACAGCACAAGAACAATTCTTGACAACAAGGGGTAACAGATAACTACTACAACTCTTTGTTATCCCAGCGTGCGCGCGCGCACACACACACACACACACACACGTGATGCACTTTTCAATGAGTTCAGCTCTGCTCATCACAATTCTTTTAGTGAGTATATCAGTCAGGATCCAGTGAGGAAAACAGAAACTATTCCAGGTGTTTCAAAGATTATATTTAATATAGGAAATTGATGATTATGGGGCAACCCTCAACTCACCATTGGTATTAACTGATACCATTCCTTATGACTGGGGGAGATAGAAAACAAATGAAGCCATGACAAGCAGCTAAAACACCAAAAGTGAATTATTGCTTGCCAATTCTGCCAATTTTCTCCGATTGGTTAAACCTAGCTGAAAACCAGTAGTCAAAAAATCTTGGATCAGGAAGGGTTTCCACAGGTGCGGTCACTGTGGAAAATAGTTTGGAATTTCTTCAAGAAACTAAAAATGGAACTGCCTTTTGACCCAGCAATTCCACTACTGGGATTATATCCTAAGAATCCTGACATACCAATTCAAAAGAACCTATGCACCCCTATGTTCATAGCAGTGCAATTTACAATAGCTAAGAATTGGAAGCAACCTAAGAGCCTGATAGTAAATGAGTGGATCAAAAAACTGTGATACATTTACACAATGGAATACTATGCAGTAGAAAGAAAGAAAGAGCTACTACCCTTTGCAACAGCACGGATGGAACTGAGAGCATTATGCTAAGTGAAATAAGTCAGGCAGTTAAAGACAGATACCATGTGATCTCACCTATAAGTGGAACCTAATCAACAAATAAACAAGCAAGCAAGCAAAATATAACCAGCAACGTTGAAATAAAAAACAAACTGACAGTAACCAGAGGGGAGGTGGGAGGGTGATGACAGGGAAAAGGGAAGGGAAGGGTCATCAAGGAACATGCATAAAGGTCCCACCGACAAAGCCAAATGGGGCAAGGGTTGAGGGTGGGAGGTAGGGAGGGGAGGGTCTGGGGAAAGTGGTGGTGGGAAAATGTTGACCAAAAAAAAAAAAAAAGTGGACGGCAGAGGCTGGGAGTAGTGTGGGAAATTAGGAAGCCAAAGAACTGGTGTGTGCAGCCCATGGGCATGGACTAAGAGGTGTAGGGATGATGGGATGGGGTGCAGGGCAGAGGGGATAATGGGGGGGAAATGGGAGAACTTTAATAGCATCTTCAATAAAATAAACCAAAAAAATCCCCCAAAAAACAAACAAAAAATATGATAGAGTGATGGTTTCTTTAGCTCTCAGGGCCTTATTTTTTTTTAATTATAATTTATTGATTATGCTATTACAGTTGTCCCAATTTTTCCCCCTTTGCTCCCCTCTACCTAGGACCCCCCACTCCCTCAGGCAATCCCCACACTTTTGTTCATGTCCATTGGTCATGCACATAAGTTCTGTGGCTACTCCATTTCTTATACTGTACTTTACATCCCCATGGTTATTCTGTAACTACCAATTTGTACTTCTTAATCTCCTCTCCTCTTCACCCATTCTCCCATAGCCCCCTCCCATCTGGCAACCATCAAAATATTCCCTGTATTCATGATTCTGTCTCTGTTCTTCTTGTTTACTTTGTTTTTTAGATTACCTCTCAAGGCTTTTATACATGTATGCTCTTTAAGATGCCTTCAAACATGCCTATGAGTCTCTAGACAAATTCCAATATTTTATCAGGAAAATAAAGGCTACAAGAGTATGGAGTCTAGTGGTGATACATAAAAAAACTTTATGTTATCATATATATATGTATATACATTGTATATACTTGTATACAGAATATGGTTTTCTAATTTTAAGTAAACTGTCAGCTTCCTTGTTGTTTTGAAGTACAGCTGAAATTCTGTCTCATGTTGCAAATTTCCTATATAATCAAGTTTTTTCAGACTTTGGAAATTTGACCACAGTTAATCATGATTCTATAAACCATAGTGTTAGTCTCTATTTTTATTTTTGTTTTTCAAACCGTCAGAGAAAGTTTATTTAGAAAGCCTCAGAAGTGGAAGAAGTGAGCCATGGAAGAACTGGGCTCAAGAAACAAATTGCAGAGGCCAAAGAAGGGCCCTTGGAGCTTAGGAGAAAGAGACAGAGGCAGGAAAACTCACCTGGAGGAAGGGGGCGAGGAAAGACAAAGATGTGCTCCACAGAGAGGGCCGCCCATTCATCTCTATTTTTAAATAAAAAACTGAATTTCGCAACTATCTATAAAGTAAGAGCTGTGCTGAGAACATGAGCAGCTTTAGACAATTGCAACAAAACCTCCGATAAAGCTGCCGGTTTTCTGAACTCTTGTGCGTTACTTTAACATCCTGTGCTTCCCACAGTCTCATTTAATTGCTGCATCTGGGTGCTACCTTTGACCTACAGACATTATGATTATGTACGGAGTCAGTGGTTTAAATCTAGAATTAGAGGTAGCAGCATTAATTTATACCATTATTGTTTCACTCACCCACTGGAAGGAAAGGGCAGCAGGTAACAAGACAGAACTGCGCTTCGGAAATTATGCCGGAAGAAGCCTGGAGCAATAAAATGCTGCTATCTCAGATGTGAGGCATGGATTATGTCAGGTGTAAAAATTGCACCTCAGGGAAAACAATTAAAGTGTCTTTAAAACGACTGTCTTCTATTTATCTGAGACTCACAAACTTTATATGTGAGTAAATATCAGAGGTTAGAAAGTGTCTACCATGGGCAAATGCTGAAAAGTTCTGTTCTTGTATTTAGTCTCTTTTCAAATCAGAAATCTCTCTCATCCTGCCTGGAGTGTCTTATAAAACACAAAACAATTTTCCAGGGTCTTCCTATAGATAAGCACAGCTGTCTCCTGGTTGAGGGGATGAGATTCAAACATATTTCAACCAGCTGGTCGTTGCTCCCCCAGCTGCTTAGAAAATGGGAAACTTTATTGGCAGCGAGCTCCAGCCCCGAAGCCGTAGGAGTCTAAACTGAATCCCCAGGCACTGGATTCTGTAGACGCATGAAGCCATGTGCGGCTTTTAATCACTGTGATTTTAGCCTTTGTGTGAATTTAAAGAATAGAGCCCACGGGGTGGCTCCATTGGTGTGTAGGCGTGTTGGGGGAGAGGAGAGAAAGAAAGTGGAGCTGAGTTGTTAAAAACATGGACTCTGGAGCTTACCTAAATCTGAAAAGAAATTTTCTCTCTAAGTCTCAGTGTTCTCCCCTGTCACATGGAAAACCACTTGTAGGACCGTCATGAGGACAGATTAGGCACACAGCACAGCGTACTGTATGGACACTGATTCACTGTCATTACTGTGGCTGTCAAGGTTTTCAACACAACATTCCTTTCCCAATGGTCATTGTGAAAGCGAAAGAATGAGGAAAGATAAAGTTGTAATAATGGCCTCCATTTTGTAAATTTGTATCCAGGCCACATGCTTTAAAGTATTTTCTATAATCCTAATAACAACCCTGTGAAGTAGGTATTATTTTTCCAATATGTGAGATAAGAAATCTAAGGACTATAACTCAGGGAATTTCGGTGTCCTGCCCATGGTCACGCAGGCAGCAGGAGGTAAAGCTGGGGTTAACCTCGTGTCTGTGTAACTCCAAATGCCCTGCTCGCTTACCCGTCCTGTGCTGCTTCTCTCTCAAGAAAAGAAAATGTTTTATAATTTAGTGAAAATCTTTTCCTTTGGGGCTATTTTTGCACTGGCTTAGGTCTTCCAAACCACTCTTCTTATTCCACCTCAAATATTTTGCACTGATATACAACATCTGTCCGGAAGATATCCAGCCATGTCATATAAAAAAATAGAGGCATTTTTTAAAGAAGATACAAGATACAAGAAACACTGTACATAGGACAATGACACCTCAGTCCCCTTCAAAGCCTCACACAGTTCCAGTTGCCACCAGCTGCCCCATCGTATTTTCCTGAGTCTCATCAACAGTCTGAAATCTCTTCCCTTTCAAAGGTGATTTTAGTTTTGGGAAAAGCCAGAAGTTTCACGGTGCCAAATCTGGGCTGTAGGGGGGCTGAGTCACCTGGGTGATTTGATGTTTTGCAAAAAAACTCTGCATGAGACATGATGCATGAGTGGGCATGTTGTTATGATGAAGCTGCCAATCACCAGTTGCCCATAGCTGCGGCCTTCTGAATCACCCAAATAATTTCCGTGGAGGAATGTTCAAGCTTAACACAAAATTTGATGCAGACTTGTTGCTCTACTTGCTCAGTCATTTTGAATGTGATTACCACACAGTACACATGCTCACTCAACAGTATTTACCACCCCCACTGACCAGTACAGTGTGGTTGTCACTGTTCACACATGGGCATTCCAGTCCCCTCTCCTTGGCTGCCAGGTTACATTGATGTTGCACAAACTGCTCTCGTTATATTAAAAAAGGCTGGACTTTTTCCAGACAGACCTCGTATTTCTCCTCTTTATTAAAGGGGTCTTTTCATGTTAACCCTGAACATTTAACTCAGTAATCTCCACTCAGTCTAGATCTTGTCCCCCAGAAACATGTGTCATATGTGACTGCACGACATTTCAGCTCCTACAATGTAATTTATTTTTGTGAATAAAAACTGTTTGAATTTATAGGTAAATCTCCATATTGCTGAACTCTGATTTTTAAGTATTAATTACATGCTTAGCGATGGGCTGAATGTTGTTGGAGTGTGTGTGTGTGCAGGGGCGGATGAAGGTCAGGTGAGGCCCCAGGCACAGAAGAAAATATTGGGCCCCTTAAAAAAAAGAGACAGGGAAAAATAAAGATACGTTTAAAAATACATATTTTTAAAGCCGTAAATGAAACAAGTACATATCTGCAAACTAATTTACATCCCTGTGTATTTGTGTATATTGTAAGTCTGCCCCGCAGGAGAACCTTTCTAAGTACAAAGTAGCAAGTGCGATTCTATTGCTCCAACGAGCGGTAGCGCAGCCGCGTGGGGTCTATGTAGCATAGTGTGTGTCTAGTATGTAGCGTAGTAATGAAATAATGAAAACAAGTGAATATAACATACTACCAGGTTTCACCACCAATTGTAAACTTGTATGTAATTAAAATTGCACATATGAAACCAAAGTTAGTGTCATTAGAGAAAAGTGTAAAGTTGGGGATTTGCGGGGCCCTTCAGAAGTCGGGGCTGGGGTGCACGCCCAGTGTGCCTGCTGGTAAATCCGACTCTCTGTGCATGTGTGTCTGTGTGCGTGTGTGTGTGTGTGTGTGTGTGTGTGTGTTTCTCACTTCAGATGTCCAGGGTTTTCTCTTTTTTTTAATCTCACTGTTGAATTTAAACACCTATAGGTCCAAGAAATACAGCAGCATAATGGCAATAACACAGTGGTGACAAAGAAAGAAGAGGGTTGTCCTCCAGTTCAAAGCTTTTGACCTAGGGCTCCAGACACACTGGTGTATTTCAATTACTTGTGACATGTGTCACAAGGTCCATAATTTGGTAGTAATAATAGTTCAAATACTGAAGTTAGAGAATGATTTACTGTTTTCCTACAAATGACAGTGGCTTCAAGGTCATCCCTCTAATTATATCCTTTCACTCACATACAACCTGATATACTTCCTAGAGTGGGAAAGAAAAGAGGAGAGCTAAAACCAGTCTCCTGGTAATCAAGCTAGAAGCCCCCTTTATCAATATGGTGTTCATTAAAGCGGGTCTGCTTATAAGAAGTATGTTTTGCATGGGAGTGTGTGTCATGGCAGAAAAACTAAACAAAAATAAAATGTAAAAGCTTGAGATATTCTTTCCTAGGAACTGAAGATTGAGTCTAAGCAGGTTATTCTCCTTCAAAGATGTTCCCCACCACAACAATAGGAAATAACCATACAGGCATTTTAATAAGATCCAAGATTCAAGGTCTAAATTATTTTTAGTAATCTCTGTCTTACACATTTAGTAAGTATTCAGTTCTTATTGGTCCATCTTCCATAATGTCTTTTGTGGCAGACACTAGTGGTTAAGTATCCAATAACTATTTCCCCATTCTCCTTTGACAACAAAATACTGATCTTGTTCAGAAATTTACCCAACCTTGAGGAATAAATCTTGACTAGTCTATTATTCTTTACAACTGATTGGTCTAGGGGTGTTTCATGTGATCCTGTCACAACTAACTGGGAGGGGAATGTTTGTTGGAGTGGTCCTTTTTGTAATAAAACATCATGTCCTATAAAGAGAAAGCTTTTTTTTTTACTTCCTAAAAAGTAGTTGTTTAAAAACATGAACTTCAGAGCTGCGGCATCCATACTGAATTTATAAGGGATCACAAGATATGGATGATGATGGATGAAAATGTGCAAGGAATCCAAGTTTGAAGAACCATTATCTGGACTTACTATGGTTTAAATTACTGAGAGTAAATTTTGTCACTTACAATCAAAAGCGTTCCTCTTTTTGAATCCTGTTGCCACTTCTCTATGCCCAGCTCAAAACAGCTCAGATGAAGGGGATGCCTTCAGTCTCCTAGAGGGTATTCCACATCCCCACCATCTTGGAAACATTGGCGGGAGCTACTTCCCTCCAGCATTATTTGTTCAAGAACATACAGGCACTTTCACTACAGATTTCACACTGTAGGTATTCAGCATGGCACTGGCTTCTTCTTGATATTCTAGATTATATATTTACTTAGCATGACCACTCTGTTTGCTATTACTCACCTACACCTAGTTTATCTTGCCTCCATAATTTGAACCCCAAACTATTTTACCTATGTAATCTCACCATATTCATCTATTTCATATCTATTTCCAACTCTAAAATTCATGTTTTTAAGCAATCTATAATTTTAATGGAAACTGTGGCTATGGGTATGCATCCAATCCACATGGTATTGAGAAATTGGTCAACAATACTCTGAGAAAGGAACATGAAAATATGGGCAGAGAAGTCACTAAAAGAGGAGAGAGTAAAAAATCTGGGAGAATGGAAAGAGGGCAGGGCACCAGGAATGAAGGCAAGTTCACTTGTGAGTGAAAAGAGCTTAGGTACCAGGGGGTCAGGGTTTTCACTTTGTGCAAACATTAATGAGGGACCAATGAAAGGTAATCATTCATTTTACGGAGCTGTGTGACTTTTTAGAGCAGAAACTGGAGACTAGCATTACAGAACTGGGGATCTCAGCACGAATTAGAACCACAGCGTCACTGAGAGGGAAATACTGCGAAGTAGAGATGTAGCAATGCCAGAAGAGTTTTACATTTTTTGGAGCACAGAACACCCCTTCCAAACACTCCCTTAAGCAGCTCAAGTCCCCAGAATTGTACAAGCCAGTGAAATTTAGTCATTCTTGTCAATGTAACACCATATGCACAACTCTTGGGTTGTGCAGGCCTGGAAAATTTTGGCTACAACACTAATCTTTTGTCCTAAGAATGTCTTTGAGCATATATCCTATTCTTTAAAGAAATCTATCATTCGAACGATGAATAAATAATTTTTTGCAAGGAGATGATAAAATGCATTTTTCTAGGCTCCCTTTACTTTCAGGATCCCCAGGAATGAATCTATCAATACTATGTATGAACATAATTTATACTAACTAGCATTTGCATTTTATTTCATGGTTCCGCTTATAATCATGTCATGTTTCTGAACTGCTCTCTTTTAAGATATCTGGTAATTATGCCCAATTGTGTTGATTTATTTGAATTAATTAGAAGAAGTGACAAAGTAACTTACCCTGTGCTAGAACTTTGGCAAATTGAAAATGCTTGTTTTTCATTTACAGGTTTTTTTTAAATTTTTTGTTTGCTTATTTATTTGTTTATTTATTTATTTACTGTTTTTGCTATTAATGTTGTTCCCACTTTCTCTCCCTTTTCCCACCTACACCCATCCCCTGTCTCTCCCCTTCCTTAGTAAATCCTCATATCATCGTCCATGTCCATAGATCATGCATAAATACTCTTTGGTTACTCCCTTGACCATCTGTCATCCAGTCTGCCCCCACCCCACTGGCTGCTGGCAATCTGTTCCCCGTATCTATGTTTCTTTTTCTATTTTGTTCATTAGTTTACTGTGTTCATTAGATTCCACATATAAGTGAGATCATGTGGTATTCGTCTTTTATTGACTGGCGTATTTCACTTAGCATAATGTTCTCCAGATCCATTCATGCAGTCACAAAAGGTAGGAGTTCCTTCTTCTTTTACTGCTGTGTAGTAGTCCCTTGTATAAAAGTACCATAGCTTTTTGACCCACTCATCTACATATGGGCACTTAGGCTGTTTCCAGATCCTGGTTATTGTAAACAGTGCTGTTATGAACATAGGGGTGCAAATACTCTTTCGTGTTGGTGTTTTGGGATTCTTAGGGTATATTCCCAGATGTGCAATCACTGGGTCGAAAGGGATTTCCATTTTTAATTTTTTGAGAATACTTCATATTGTTTTCCACAGTGGCTGCACCAGTCTGCATTCCCACAAACAAAGCACTAGGGTTCCCTTTTCTCCACATCCTCGCCAACACTTGTTTGTTGATTTATTGATGGTAGCCATTCTGACAGGTGTGAGGTGATATCTCATGGTGGGTTTAATTTGCATCTCTCTGATGGTTAGTGATGTTGAGCATTTTTTCATATGTCTATGGGCCCTCCATATGTCCTCCTTGGAGAAATGTTTATTCAGGTTCTCTGCTCATTTTTTAATTGGATTGTCTATCTTCCTGGAGTTGAGTTGTATGAGTTCTTCACACATTTTGGAGATTAAATCCTTGTCTGATGTGTCATTGGTAAACCTTTTCTCCCATATAGTTGGTTCCATTTTCATTTTGATGATGGTTTCTTTAGCCATGCAGAAGTTGTATTCAAAATATTATTGCATATAAGCAAAGCCTCCCTTAACAATGCCGTAGACAATGCAGCTAAAGTAATGCTAAATTTACTTGATGTCAATGTTTCTGGCTTTTTAATTATTTTGTCCTTTCAGTTCAAGAAAGTAATAATAATTAGGTAGCTCTGTATATTGGATATATCTCAGGGTCATGGGCAACATCCATTCTAACTTAAGGAAAAGCTTGTGAACTGCACAGAGAAACCTGGGGATATCTCCACTAGGTGAACTTCCATGCATAACGATACAATCAAGTTATAGCTCAACCTTCACGAATGTATATTCTGTTGGAGCTGACAAAGTGAGGTGAGCTGTGGAAAAGACAGTTTAGAGTTTAGATAATAAAGCTTTAGAACAACATGAAAAATAAAATATCAGCTCTGCTCCTTTGACCGTATATCTGATACATCTTGGCCCCAGGCTTTACAACTTATTGTTCGAAATGTTCATTCACCAACAAAGGCAAGTGACTCTGCTCAGTCCTCTCACAACGATAGTACAACTTTGTTTAGGGGGTTTACAGCTAGATTTAGAAGAATGACTACTCTAGTTGACCAAACCTAGATTCAATAATAACTATGTGTTGATTAGTATTGTCGATTTACTTAAATTAGCTCTTAGTGTCTGGGATTAATGCAGTTAGAAAGCAGATATGTACTATATATGTCAGAAATACTTTGTCCAAATAACTGTTTCAAATATAAACAAATCATGTAACCAAACTTATTCATTAAACAATAAAGTGGCTGTTGTTTTAACATCATGAAAGGGACCACATCTAGAGATGTCTGATGCCATTATGCTATTTTGAATTCCCTGCTTCCCTCATTTGGATACATAAAAGTATGTGTCATTTCTCAGACATGTCTCTAACTCCAGGTAACACTCATAAACTGAAATGTTCCACAGATCTTCACCTCCAGCCCTGGCATTTCTTTTGGGTTTCATCATCATATCTCCAATTACTTCTTGGACACTTACATATGGATGTGCTTTAATAACCACAAATACAACCTACACCTAAATCCCCATTTTCTCCCTAGGCAGACAGCATAATGGTTAACAGTGATAAAAACTTATTTTTTAAAGAAGAAAAGGCCTATGCTCGAAACTCACATCTGCCATTTCTTAACTGAATGAACTCGGATGATTTACTTAATCTCTCTGTGCCTCAGTTTCCTCATCTGAAAAACAGGTATTATAATTATATCTAATAAAGTTGACATGACAATTTAAAAAATTATATGATATATATATATACACACATTAAAATGTGGAAGAATACCTGACACAGAGCATGCACTATATATAAATGATTAACTATTAATATAATGGCCCCAAAATCTGTGTCTATTCACTTATAGTCACCAAAATGTATCCATTTTATCTCCTACATCTCTCTTAAATCTAAACCTCCTTCTCGGAATTTACATCTACTTCATTAATTCAAGTTAGTGTCCCTTTTATGTGAACCATTGGAATAGCCTCTCATTACTACCCTGGAGTTTTCCCCCTTTCTGTAATGCACCCTTCAAACTATATACAGAATTATCTTTCTAAAATATAATTCTGATCATTATTCTCCTGTTTTATAAGCTTCAGTGCAGCATAAATAACCATGGAATGAAGGCATGAGTGCTGAACATGTCATACTGTCAAATGACTTTGCCAACCTTATTTTCCACCAATTCAATCACTTAAAGTTTTTTTTTTTTCTCATAGCATAAAATGAAAACCATGCCCCTATGCCTCTGTGGATGTTTGCCCCTATTCTAAGAGTTTTTCTTGAATTGACCCTTATCCTTTAAGGCTCAGCCGAAGTAATCCCATAATTCTCTAGGGAGACGGGCATTGCTTCCCTGACTCCGTTCGCCACTTTGAGGTGGAGGCCATCCTCCACCTCAAACTCGTCACACTCTCTGCTCTGCACACACTTCTCCTGCAGCACTTACCACAGTGAACGGCCATTACTTGCCCCAGGCCCCACTGGGGAAAGAAGGTATGAAACTAAAGATGTAGTATAAAACAAAATCTAATTTTATTTGGTTGTTGGCTCCCATTTAAGTGGTAATTACATTTTTAAAATACCCTGGAGAGATGACTAATGCTTCTTTGATTACATGAATCTAAGAAATCATGACACTTTGAAAGCATGTTTGCCATGCTAGAATAACCAAAATAAGGAGTGGAAGAGAACTTCTAATTTAACCAAAGCAGGTTCAGATTTACTGTCCTACAGCAAAAGAAAACACATTTATGGGTTCTTTTTAATGCTGCCTAAATAGAAACCAAGGTCATTTAAAAGAAGAGGGATGCTAATTAAAACACACTTTTTAAGGATTTTTAAAAGATTTTTACGGTAAAAAAATGCTGAGAGCCATCTCAGTAAGAATACAATTAAGGTAATAAAGTGATCCCTGGGTGAGTTTGGAAAATAAATAACCCTCTGAGTTTGGTTGAATGCTATATTCTGGAGTTTTTGGCTCCACTAAAACTGAAATCTGAATGTGCTGTTCCACTTTTCTAACTTTGATCCTTAAATATGCTTCATAAGCCATCTGAAACCAAAGCACATGAGTAAGTCTCGTTTAACTAATAGCAGCAGGAAGAGCATACGTAATTACTTCTGTATTCCTCAGCAGAATTTGGTTCTCTCTTCTACATCAGAGAAATGATGAAAAACATGACTCCTGTCGTGAAATGACCGGTCACCTCTATAACCCTGAGCCTGTTTATTGGAACTAACTAGGCAGTGAGATGATTAGAGGCTTAAAGTGGTTGGTAAAAGCTTGACAGAAGCAAGTCTGATTTATAACCTTCTCATCTATGAATTTTCCAACGGTTTCATCTAATGATCTTCCTGGACCCCAGCCTTGAATTTATTTAACCTGTACAGCAGTGTCCAATATATCCTCACCTTTTAGGTCTTGCTCACCCAGAACCTGGAACCAATTCTGTACAAACGCAGGGGCTGATAAGGCATCACTGCCAGGTAGCTCACTGGTTGGCATTAGTCTCTTTCCCTGCCAGCATGTTATTAATTCTGCATTTTAGATTCCTCATTACTGTGCTCTGATTTCTGATCTGTAACTAGCAGCCAACGTAGAGTAGTAGAAATGATTTTCTAACCACATGTCAAGAGACTAAGTGTTTAATGTCCACTATACCTACTGAATATTTTCATCCTAGCTACTCTAGTTTTCTGAGCTCAAGCTTCTTTGATTATGCAACGTATGGATTGGAGTAGATGACTAATAAGGTCTCAACTAGTTTAACGATGCTAACTCTTAAGTACTAACTTTTTCTCTAGGGCCTTTCACAGGCACTTCAAAATCAGGAAAGGTTGTATCAGTGACTGAATTCCTTTCCTTAAATTCTGTTCTCTCTGTACTTAGTTTCTTGGTACACGCAGAAGATTATGTGTATAACCTCATGTTATGAACTGAACTGTGTCCCTTTAAAATTAATATGTTGAAGCTCTAACTTATAATGCAACTATATCTGTAGATAAAATCTTTAAGATATAATTAAGGTTAAATAAGGGACTTGTAATTCCAGATGTGGACCCAAGAGTCTCCTGAACTTACCTTCTCCCACAGACATGTGGAATCCACAGCTACACATAGAGCAATTCCCTCTGAAAGAAATCCAGACACTAACTGAGTGACTCCTCATATCTGGAGAATGAGAAAATACCCATACGAAATGCACAGGAAAGGCTGAGACACACTTTCATCATAAACCCCAGTCCTAACACAAAGACATACGATCAGGAGAGAACTCGCGATTCACAGCTCCTCCCTGAGCACTGAAGGTTCTGGATCCCATATCTACTGTCCTAACTTTTGCATCACAAGACACAGAATATACAGCAAACAAAGAAACAGTGCTGAAGGGTTTGCATGGGCTTGCTCTGATTATCTCCCTCCCCACTGGCTCCCAGGGCAGAGGAAGCAAACAGAAACACACATCTTCCACGCCTTCCCTGAAAAAGGCCTATTTGCATATTTCAAAAGCTGGTTCCCCAGACTCTGGCTTCTAACTTAACATACACCTATCTAGGTGTTGAGCTGACTGAGGTCTTTTCCAAAGGCTGGGGAGGCCAGTGGGCACCTTCTTCACATTCTTCATCTGGCCCACTCCGGGTCGCTGGAGTGTCATATGCCTGGAGGAAACTTGTGCATATGCCTGGCACCCAGCTTTCGCACCTGCCACTCAGAATGCAAACCACTTGATTACCTGGATCTGCTGAACAGTGGAGATGGCCTATCTAGGTTCCACAAGGCCTAGAAAAGAAACAGTTCTTAACTAGCTATACCCCCAGAGCTCAGTGCAGAGGGAACAGACAGAGGCACCCTTCTCCCAGTCTTTCCCTGAAGAAGGCCTAATGGTGGGCCTTCAAAGCTGCTGCCTGAGGGGAAGCTTTCTAATTTAGCATGTATCTAGGGGCTGAATACAATACCACAAAATCAACAATGGATGGATAAGCAGCCTAAGGCAGAAAATTAAAGAAATAACTTTAGACTTAAACTACATGCTAAATCAGGTGAACTTAATAGAACAGGATACACAAACTTCTCAAGTGTCCTTGGAATATACTCCAGTGTAGATTACGTTCGGCCACAAACAACGGAATAAATTTAAGATTGAAGTTATATCCAGCATCTTTTCTGACCACAATGTTTTAAAACTCAAAATTAATTACAAAAAAAGAAAAATCACAGACATGAAGGTTAATAAGCATGTTCCTGAAAACCAATAGATCAGGAAGACATTTTCAAAAGAAATATTATGAGACAAATGAAATTGTAAATACCAGGTAACAATACTTAGGAGATGCAACAAAAGCATTTCCAAAAGAGATGCTTACAGCAATAAAAACCAACATTAAAGAAAAAGAATATATAAATTAACAACATAACTTTAAACACCAATGAAGCAAAACGACAACAACAAACTAAGCCCAAAGTCAGTAGAAGGAAGAAAAGAAACAAAGATCAGAGTAGAAATAAATGAAATAGAGATAAAAAGACAATAGAAAAGATCAATGAAACTAAGTGCTGGTTATCTGAAAAGATAAGCAAAATAGACAAATCTTTAGCTAGACTTCCCAAGAAAAAGAGAGGAGTCAAATAAAATTAAAAATAAAACACAATACATTACAACTGATACCACATCAATATAATGAAGAGTAAGAGACAACTGTTAACACTTACATGCCAATAAAATGGACAACTCAGAAGAAATGGTTAAGTTCCTAGAGACATACGACCTACCAAGACTGAATGATGAAGAAATAGAAAATCTGAACAAATTAGTAGTAAGGAAATTGAGTTAGCAATCAAAAGCCTCTCCCAAACAAAAAATCCAGGACTTGATGGCTTGATTGGTGAAGTTTACTAAACTACTCCAAAAATAGAAGGGGCAGAAGATAGAAGAGGAGGGAACAGTCACAGACACATGTGATGTAGCTGCTCTTGCCCTGGTCCAAGTAGACAATAACAACAAGGAAAAAAAATTACAGTCTGTACCATGATCAAGTCAAATTTATTGCAGGGATGCAGAGGTGGCTCAAAGCCTGGTCATCAATTAATGCAATATATTACATTAACAAAATGAAAGATAAAAATCATATTATCATCTCAATAAATACATAAAAAGTCCAAAATGTAAAACTTATTCATGATAAAAATTCTCAACAAACTGGGGATATTGGGAATATATCTCAACATAATAAAGGCCACATATGCCAAGCCCATAGCTAACATTTTATTGAATCGTGAAAAGTTGAAAGTTTTCCTGAAAGATCAGAAACAAGACAAGGATGCCCATTCTTTTCACTTTTAGTCAACACAGTACAGGAATTCCTAGTTGGAACCATTGGGCAAGAAAAAAAAAGGCACAGATTGGAAAGGAAGAAGTAAAACTGTCTCTATTTGTAGATGAAATTATTTCATATGGAGGAAATCCTGAAGACTCCATCAGAAAATCTTAGAACAAATTTAGTAAAGCTGTAGGATACAAAATTAATATATAAATATCATTTTCATTTCTATGCACTAATATGAATTATCATCATGAGAAGTTAGAAAAACAATCTCATTTATAATTGCATCAAAAAGAATGAAATATCTAGAAATAAATTTACCCAAGGAGGTTAAAAAAATCTTTACAATGATAACCTTAAAACACTGATGAAAAACATGAAGAAGACACAAATAAAAGGAACGATAGTCCATGCTCATGTACTGGAAGAATTGAGTCTTAAAATGTCCATATTATCTAAAGCAATTAATAGATTCAATTGGAATTCAACAAAAATTCCAATAGAACAAATATTCCTAAAATGTGTATAGACCCAGAAGACCCTGAATAGCCAAAGCAAAATCTTGAAAAAGAAAAAGAAAACATAGGCATCACCTTCCTGACTTCAAACTATTTTGCAAAGCTGTAGTAATAAAAAGTATATGGTACTGGTATAAAGACAGACATACAGTTCAGTGAAACAGAATACACCCAGATATAAATCCATGCATATGTAGCCAATTAAATTATGACAAAATGCCAACAATACGCAATGAGGAAATGGACATAATGGTCTCTTCGATAAATGGTGGAGGGAAAACTGGGCAGCCACAAAAGAATAAAACTGGACTACTATCTTACACAACACAAAAAATAACTCAAAATGATTGAAGGCTTAAAGATAAGACCTTGAAACCATGAACGTCTCAAAAAAATAAATAAGGGTATGTTTTTGACATTGGTTTTGGTCATTTTTCTTTTGGATTTGATAACAAAAGCAAAGGCAATAAAAGAAGAAAAACCACTGGGGCTACATCGAACTAAAAACTTGTAAACTTTAAAGCAAACATCAACAAAATAAAAAAGGCAATATACAGAATGGGAGAAATATTAGGAAATTAATATGTCTGATAAGGGGTTACTGTCTAAAATATATAAAGAACTCACACAACTCATTAGCAAAAAACTAAACAATGATCAAAAATCAACAGGAGAGCTGAATAAATATTTTGCTAATAAAGACATACAAGTGGCCAATGGGTACATAAAAAGCTATTCAATATTACTAATCATGGAAATGGTTATCAAACATAAATCAATAAAAATCAAATGCAAATCAAAAGCACAATGGAATATCACTTCAAAATGGTTAGAATGGCTATCATCATAAAGATAAAAGAAAAAATGTTGGCAAGGGTGTAGAGAAAAGGAAACCATTGTGCACTGTTTTTGGGAATTTAAATTGATTCAGCCACTATGATGGAGTGGTTTCTCAAGAATTTAAAGTAGAAGTACCATATAATCCATCAATCCCAATTCTGGGTATATAGCCAAAGGAAATTAAAGAGGATATCAAAGAGATATCTGCACTTCCATGCTCATTGCAGCATTATTCACAAAAGCCAAGATATGGAAACAATCAATCAATGAATATAATGCATGATGGGCCATCATTCGGACAGTGAAGGGACAAAATTCTTCCATTTGCATCAACAGAGATGGACCTTGAAGTCATTAGGTTAAGGGAAGTAAGCCAGACAGAGAAAGACTAATACTGTATAGTATCATTTACATATAAAATCTATTTTTAAAAAGTCAAACTCATAGAAACTGAGAGTAGAAAGTGGTTGCTAGGGGCTGGGAGGTAGGGACAATAAAAGAGGTTGGTAAAAGTATAAAATGAATAAGGTTACTCTTCTGAGGATGTAATGCAAAAACACAATGACTATAATTATTAACACTGTACTATGTACTTGAAATTTGTTGAGAAAGTAAAATTTAAATGTTCTCACTACCCCCCTAAAAAGCGTGATGACAGATGTGTCAATTAACTAGATAAGGGGAATTGTTTCACAATATATGTATCTTAAGTAAACACAATTGTACACTTTAATATTGGGTAATTTTGTCAATTACACCTCACTAAAGAGTATGAGGAAGACCTGTCTGCATTTCTCTTTCTGTGTGTGTGTGTGTGTGTGTGTGTACACTCCCTGGGGACACAGCAAGGAGGTGGCCACCTGTAAGGCAAGGAGAGAACTCTCAGCAGGAACCGAATCAGTCATCCCTTGATCTTGAACATCCCAGGCTCCAGAGCTGTGAGAAAATAAACTTCTGTTGTTGAAGCCACCCAGTCTAGGGCATTTTGTTATGGCAGCCCAAGCCAACTAAGACATCACACATGTTGCCTAGTCTCCTGACTTAATAGAGATGTTTGGGACATAGTCCTACATAAATATTCTGCCATCTCCTTGTCATTCACTAGGAACTAACTTCATCCGAGCTTAATGTAATTCTCTGAGTTGGTATCCCTTCCAAATTCTTAATGAACAAAACAATGAACAAAGTATCACCTATTTATATATGCATTAGATTCTCAAACTACTATTATTGTAGTACAATTTTGATAATATAAACAAGCAAAAATGTACTAGAGTATGATTATTTGATAAAACAGGTAACTACGGGATCTTTTTTGTTCAGTAAGATTATTTTCAACAAAGAACCATATGGTGGTGTTGAGAGCAAAAGTAACTCGGACACCAAAACTTCTTACTCTTGATCAATAAAGGGGTCAACTTGAATTATCTGGGTAAGAAACTGTATTATTCACAGAAAAATACGTCAAATTGGACTGAGCAACAGGTCTTTGTTGATCAAACAGGGTATCTGAGCACATGCTCAGATAACTGATAAAATTAATAAGTAACAATGTTCCAACCAAAAGAAAAGACATCCACTTCTAATTTGTAATTTAATTTTAATTTAATGGAACTCAATAACATTTCTAAATCTGTAAGAAGCAGGACCTTAAAAATTACTATTTTAAAAATCCAGATGGATTTCACTATTAATCATGAAATGTACTTGCTCTTTGCACTTCCCAACTAGAAGACATTTTGAAAGTCTTCTTCAGTAATACTTCATAATAACAGGGAATTGGGCAGCTAGTTAGTGAGAGTGAGTATATTTTATAATGTCTAGCCCCAGATTAGTCTAAAACATTAACGATCTACAGAGCACAGAAATTTACAGCTCTCAGCCTCACTCCACATATCAGAATGTGAGCAAAACATATTATTTTAGAGTTTATTTTTGTATCATTATTAATTAATCATTGTATTCCTCTCCATATGAACATCTGTAAACCCACTCTTGTCTACCCCTGTATTCACGGCCAGTATACACTATAGTGCTGTTACGGATTTTGTTAGGATACCTATACTGCCCCTCTTACCACATATCATGGAGAAGAGATTAGATGAAACTTGGCACAAACAGAAGAGTAGTGAAACATTTATTCAGAAGGTGCATGGATTCCTTTTACTTTGAGATCTTGGTTGTACCCAC
This sequence comes from Mormoops blainvillei, assembly GCA_004026545.1. Taxonomy (NCBI): domain Eukaryota; kingdom Metazoa; phylum Chordata; class Mammalia; order Chiroptera; family Mormoopidae; genus Mormoops; species Mormoops blainvillei. The sequence continues at coordinate 158,630 of PVJD01001049.1, forward strand.
ATGCATTTTTTTAAGAAAAAACAAAGTTTAGGTGTTTAGTTTTCTATCACTTCAGTGCAATGAAATTTATATGATTTAAGAATCAGAGTCTAGATATTTCAATCTTATATATGGTAAAATACTGGTATTCCCACATTCCTAATCAAATTTTGGGATTATAAACTATTCATAAATCAATTTGTGGAACTTAGAATGCTTTTCACAAAATAAATCAATATTATAATGATAGTATGCTTTCTGAGGTTGTCTATGAAATCTTTCTTGCTTAACTCATGTTGTTTACAAAGTATTTAAGTTATGGTTATCATAAATCCTAAAATAATAATTTGTATTTAGTGATTTATTATCATACCAAAATTTTTATATCCAGTATCACATCTATTCCTGCAAATAAACCAAATAAATCCTATTGGATCTATGAAATCAAACTTCCCATTTTATAGACTAGGAAAGGAAGTTAATTACTTTTTTCCAAAGACCACAAATCTAGTCAAGACTCATGGCTAATGTTTACATAATTTAAATGCACAGTAAACAGTGCTGATATGTGCTAAGCATTATTAAAGAGCTTCACATATTTAAATCATTTACCTGTCACTGTCCGCCCCCCCGCTTTGTATTAATATCTTTATTAAATTGATTCTAACCTCACCCTCCCAAACGTGACTGTGAACTTCTCCATCTGCTTGAACCTTAATCCAATACACAGTCCTGAAATGTTTTGAAACTTACTACAACGCGGAGAAGGTAAAGGGGTATAAATCACACTTTGGAAAGGCTCAACCCTTTATTTATGACTTATTTCAAAAACTGGTGTTTCTGGATCACTCCATTTTAACATGGAATGCTTATTTTATATAAATTCCTGCCTCAGAACTGCCATCATCTGTTTTGTTTTATTTGGTTTGATTAGACAGTACAGAGAGAAAACATGTTTGACACAGGTGGGTCTTTCAAAGTGTCAAAGGAGGAGATTTTACTCATCTGTTAAAATTTTCATTAAAGTAAAATCATTAAAATAAAAGTTAGGACAGGATGCAGGGCTGGCTCTCTGGTGGTCCGGATGGCACTGGAGATGCATTAGACCTTGGGGATCATAGCAAGGAGAATGCCATTGGCAGAGAGTTGAAATATGGAGAAGCATTCATATAAATTTATTTTTATTCTCCTTTCCTTTCTCTTTACCATTATGTCTTCTGATCTGAACTTTTTATAAGGATAAGTGAGAAAGTAGGAACTCATAAAAATATTTAGAACAGAGGAATTTTATATTACTAAGCTAAAGTAAGTTATTCACTTACCTAAAGAATGTTTAGGTTTGAGAGGCACTAAAATATACTGGCTAGGAATACAAGCTTTGGAGTAAAAAACCCTAGACTGGACTCTTGATTTTACCACATGCTAACTGTGCCATCTCTTGGGCCAGTTACTTAAGTTTTGCCTCAGGTTTTAATTTGCAAAGTGGTGATAATAATAACAAAGATCTCGTAATATTATTTTAAAGATCAAATAAAATAATACATATGCAAAGCTTAACATACTCTGTAGTATATGGCAAGCCCCTATAAGAGTTACCTTATTGTTTTTGGTGATAATAATGTTATTTTTAATATGCACTGTGTTCTAGATGCCAGGGTTATAGTTTAACACAGAGATCTTTATGAATCAAAACTGCACACATACCTGCAAATATTACTGATGGGACACCCTGATGAGAAATACTGTCATATTCTAAAATGACATAGGAAAAATGAAATGTCCAAATGACTTTACATCAAACCTACTTGCTACATACAGCCAGCAGGGTGAATGTTAGGGTGACCAAGTCCACACTTCTATCAGGATTTCCATTTACACTGGCTCAGGGACCCCCAGACACGAACAGCATGGAATCCCTAGAGAGAGAGGGCATCATGGACAGTTTCCTACTTTATGATTCAATTTCTTTATAAAGCAGGATCCTCTTTATAAAGCATATGGGTGAGCTTTGAGTCAGAAAGACCCGAGCTCTCCCCCCAGCTTCACCTTACAATAGATACAGGAACGTTGACAAATTATTGAACTTCTGAAATACAATCCCATCATTTGTAAAATGAATATAATACTTACACACTAGGCAGATAATAATGAAAGGAGATGATGTACATAAAATAGCACCTTAAATAGCAAGTTACCTATTATTGTTATATCTAGACTTTAAATTGGAAACTCATACATTTACCTTTTAAAAAATAATTTTTGTATCTATGTACAAAAATGTGTTCATTTTTATATTCAGGCAAGTGTCCTTGGTATTTGTCCTCAGAGATCATTAATAAAACAAAACCCTTTTTACTTGAAAAGCCTTTTAAAGTATGAAAATTTGGCAAGAGCAGATTTCTAAGTTTCCTCTTATGAATTACTGGTAGGCCATCGTTCTTAGTCTTCAAATCACTCTTCCCAACATAGACCACAAACAGTCCAAATATTTACACTTACCCCTCTAAAGAGGAAACAAACTGGGGTTGTTCTGGGGCTTCATTCATCACCTTTCCTTCTTTTCAGCTCACTCTCAGGCATTTAACGCCATTAGGCAAAATTATACCATCAATGGCATTGCACCTGGCATGGTTTGTGGTCCCAGGTGGAGAAGCAGATGTATAATGGACCAATTTGAAAATGCTACATTAGAGAAAAAGCCCTACACACAAAATTAGTGAGACAATGCTGAGGATTGCTCTTCCTTCAGTCCCATTATAATTTATCATCCAGAAAAAGGCATTGCCAGGTAAAGCGTGGAGGGGAGCAATTACGGGAGAAGGCAAAGTGGAGGAGTTCTGCAGCAGCATCCTCCGGATATTGTGCAGGGAGACGGAATGCAAACTAAGGCATTCAGCTCATATGTCCATGCGTATTAAGTCATTTAGCTAGCGTGTGAAATGTTTCAGGTTGTCCCAGGGATATAGCCAAGAAACTAAATATTGACTCAGCAAGAGCTCAAATGAGAGGTCTAATTAAATTAAATGGTACAACGGGGGTGAGGGGGCTTCTTTCATAGACTCCGGTAATTGCTTAAAACACAAAAGAGATCATGAAATAAAGGCCAAAAGTTATAATAATAACCAAGAAGATATATGCAGTGAGGCATAGGGAAGACATGAGCGTAGAAGTGATCAAAGGTTCAAAGGCTATCACTACCTGAACTCTGATTGGATGTTGTCATGGCCACAATTAATCAGGAAGACCTTTTAGGTAAAGTCTGAGACTGACATAGGCAACAGCATGTTAGTTTTAATTTTACTTTAATGACTGGCTATGCGCAGAAATGCCTGAGGATAATTCCCTTTCCTTGGAAGAACATGATTAAGAGTGCATGGAGAACAGATGTAATATTTGAGCTCTACGAACACTGCATTTCAAGTTCCACCCCGAAAGGAGTGAGTGTGAAGGACAAGGAGGATGACGCTGATGTACTCAGGGCTGGCTACTTCAGAATGCAGTGCTGGAGGTATGGGGTAGCACATAAACTGGCAGACAGATAAAGGAGGACTCTGATAAGCCGCTATCACTAAATGTTGTGGGTGGCAGAGGCCCTCTCTGATAAGAGGGCGCTGGACAATGTAGGTGGAGGAGGAAAAAGAGAGAGAACTCCTTCTTTGTTGCTAAGCTCCTTGAGCCTTAGTTCCTTATTTATTTATTTGTAAAGATTTTATTTATTTATTTTTAGACAGAGGGGAAGAGAGGGAGAGAAACTTCAAAGTGTATTTGCCTCTTGTGTGCCCCCAACTGGGAACCTGGCCTGCAACCCAGACATGTGTCCTGACTGGGAATCAAACTGGTGACCCTTTGGTTTGCAGGCTGGCACTCAATCCACTGAGCTACATCAGCGAGGGCTCATTTATAAAATGAAGATAATAGTGGGACTTGCCTCTGAGCATTGTTGTGTGTACAAAATAATTAATATATGTAGGGATTTAAAATGACGTCTAGTTATCAAGAGTTCAGTAAAAGTCCCATTGTTGTTATCATTAATCTTATTATAATTGTCACAGAAGTAAAGAGTAAGAACCTTGTTTTAAAAATATCCCAGTTGCTTCAAGTGTGAGATATAGACCCTGAATTTGCTCCATTTTCCATTTTTAGCAAAGCTTCTGTGCCCCTCTGCTGGAAAATTTAGTGTTTTATGTATTTGCCTTGGAATCAGAGAGCAGTGTTTAAGGCCTTGCTCAACCTCTTAACAGCTTTGTGACCTTGGAGAAGGTGCTCAACCTCTTTCCATTTCGGTTTCCACATTTCCACATCTATAAAACAGTGATAATACTCTTTCATACATTTTGTTTTTAGTAGGGGTTATGAAAACAAATGCATTTAAAGTATTTAAGACAGTGCTGAGCAATAAGAAGCACTCAATTTCATGTGTATATAAAAAGAAGACATATGCATGTATCATACATATGGTCTACACATATAAACTACACTTGCGTGTGTGCGCACACACAGATATGAACACACAGACCACCCTTTATTCCTTTAACTCTAAAGAGAATCACGGAAATTTTTAGCTTGACGAAACCCAGCCATTTCTCTCAATCTCGCCGCCTCGTCAGTCTCTGTGTCTGTCTCATTCACGGTCACATGCACTATCCAGACAGCAGGTTTATGAGTCTGTGCTTATATGATCCCGTAACTGAAACAAGCCTTTCCTGATTTAGTAATAAAAACTTTACTTTGAACTTTAGGAAAATCTATATTTTCAGCTTGGTTTCATTGTCCTTTTCTCCTCTCCCTCAAAGCAAAATCTTCCAATTCTTTATTATTTTTTTATTATTTAGCTCAAATTGTCTTTTAAATTCTCCAGATGACTTGGAGTACTTGCTTTGCTGCAGACCTTTGGCACCTCTTTCCCCCAACATTTACTTGCTCATTCATTCTGCGCTGTTCTTAAACACTTCCGTATCGTAGTGACCTGTTATGCTCTGCCCAGCATCTTACAACCCCGTGCTATCAGAAATGTTAATCTTGCCAAATAACCCCCCTGTATTTTTGGGTAGCTGACATTCTACCCTCTACTGCAATTCAATAAATCTGGGCATGTGACATTTGCATAAACACTCTAATGTTGAATAAAAATATCTCTAGGCCTAATTTTTTTCAAATCTAAGGCCTAATGCCTCCTTAGGGACAGCCTAAGGCTCATTTTGTACAGGTCTTCCATTACTCATCAGCAACATGTGGCCCAAACTCTAACCTTGATTCAGAAGCAAGGATGATTATTCTTCCTCAAAGCTAATGTCAAGTGCTGCTGCTAAAACAGAGATGGGCCATAAGCCATCTGATGATACACAGAGGAATTATCCCACTAAAAGCGGAACATTTTCCTAGGCTTCTTTCTTTAAACTTAATTTGAAATAAATTTTTATAACCATTAGATGAAACATATCAATGAATAATATCACTTCGTGATAGTTATCATCATTCCAAATTAAGTACTTCTCTGACTACTGCTCTGACTACAAGTGCTGCTAGCCAATACAGACACCTGAGGCTAGGCTAAAGATGATTTATCTGTGTGCTCCTTACATGCAGTAGCTTGTTACCCTCCTGCAAGGTATGCATCAGCCAGTGAGCCACACTTTCCTACTACAGAGAGGAAGGAGGTCTTATAACATGATTACAGGAAGCACATAAACCCTAGTTCCGAGTAAATGTAGAGAAAAGCTCCCTACCAACCTGTATCAAAATTAAATATAAGCAAAAGGTAAACTGTTGTTCTTATAAGTCATTGAGAATTGGGAGCTGTTTATGACGAGAGCAGAACCTAACCCAATTTGAGTAATTGGGCGGTGTTGACTAGAAAAACCTTCCTTATTTTTTTTTTTCCATGGTAGATATTCTTTTTCATGTTATGTGACAGGGAACCTGAGGCTAGACTAAAAATGATTTATCTTTGTACAGAAGAGGAGTGGCTTTTTACTCTATATCTGATTAAAAGTATAAGTAATACTCCTAAAACTTTCATGAAAAAATGTCGGGTTTGCCATTAACAATAAGAAATGCCACCCCGTGCACACGAACACAGGGCAGTCACTCAGTGCTCACCGTGTGTGCCTGATAACTAAAGGGCATGTGTGCCTTTTGACAAAACACAGAACTCAGTTACACGATTCAACCATGAATTGCCTGTGACCCATGGCTTGACCAGAAACGTTCTTGAAGCATCTAATAATGCAGAAATGACTTAATGCACTTGTGCCCCCAGGGCTGCCATAGTGTTATTTTTTTTTGATCAGCTACATCATCAGAAAGCAACATTTCTTGACCATATTATTACAGCTCCCTGTTGAAAAGGCTTCACTAAATTGAGATTTAATGTTGTAACTTCAGCTATTATTGAGGGTCAGCATAAGAAATGTCCATTTGAACATTTATATCTTCCACAGGTCCCTAGGTTAGGACATGATTCATCATATTACCAATTGTTACACAAGCAATGACCACACACAATAAAAATCTCTTTAAATTTAAAGGTTGATAACCATTTTTTTCTCTCTAGATAAATGTCCAGATAAATGATTACCCATCAAGCAATGACAACCAAATAATATAGTTACTTATTAATTTTCAGTTGACTATAACTAGTGTAATTGATTTACCCAAAATGTTGTTAATACTGAACTCTTTAAAAAATATTTTTATTTTAAAAAATCTTTGGCATCTACTTTCATTTTTAGTTTCTATTTTTATATTATTATTGAATAACAAAACTGCTGCAATTTTCAGAAGCATAAAAATACAAATTCTATTTGTAAATTAACATTTGCTATGATTATTTTTATTTTTATTTTTTTTGCTTGTCTTTTCTTTCTAACTGAATTCCTTGAGAACCAGGGCCTTGTTTACTCATTCCCATGTTGTTGTTTCAGGGCAGCAAAATGAGGATAAATTTATGTTAGCATGGAACAACATGAAGAGCTCTGAGACTAGAACCTGGATTCACGTTTCACTCCATCACTTACTAACCATATGACACCGGGCAAGTCATGTTCATTTATTAACTTCAGTTTTCTTGTCAACAAAATACCACAAGTTTACTTGTAGCATTGTTGAGAGGATAAAATAATACATATAAATGTTTCAATACAAGTATTTGGAGTATTCACAAAATTCAGCAAATTCTACCATCACCTCTTTCTCATCCAAAAAGAAAGTGCCAATAAAGAACAGAATGATGCTATCATTTATCTCTTCACTAGGTACCTTCAAAGAGAGCCTAAAAAAAAATGTGTGCATGTTATATTCTGAACGCCTGTTCTCAGGAGAAGGAGATGGAGAAAGAAAAGTGTGGGTGAGATCGAGATAAATAAGAACATTATTCGTTTCAGCCAGAGACCAGTTTTGACCTGATTTCGTGAGGCCCGTGAAATTGCACAGCAGAGTTGGCTCCACCTTGAGGTAAGGAGTCTGGGTTTTTGTATTCCCCTTTCAGCCACTGGTGACAGGCTTCCAGGGTATGCGGGGTGGTGGTGCACATCCACCCAAACAGGGTGATTCCTCTTTGGCTGAAGACAATTACCCAGAGAAGGGAGCAGAGGTGACATGTCAGCAGCCAGCACTTGCGAGAGCTGGGAGATGGGTAAACTACCAAGTGAGAGAATCTGGCAAGAATAGCAACACCCATAAGAGCATTATTAGCTTTTCCTTAATTTTTATCTGCCCACAGGCCAATAGTTCTCCTCCAGAGGAAATCTGGCATTTGGCAGTGTCGAGGGACATCTTCAGGTATCACAACGGAGTGGTGGTGGGGGCGCTGGCACCTAGCAGGTAGTCCAGGGATACTGTTAATCATTCCCACCATGCAAACGACAGCCCCCTTTTCCAAGAATTATCCAGCCCCAAATCCCAAATGTCGAAAATGCCAAGGATGAAAAACCTTGGAATAAACAAACATATAAAAGTCAATGTTTATTATTCATTACAAAAGTTACTGATTGTCTATTGTTATCATTCAGACTTTACCAATCAAAAGAAGAAAACGTGGAAAGAAAAGAAAAGAAAGTGTGGGATTGCACTGATTTTGCTAAGGAAAACAGACACACACCACAAACACACCCCTACTGGAACTTGTATCTTGTGAGTGCAACTAGTATTACTTCATAATCTGCAGCAGTGAGCATAAATTCAGCATGAATCATGGACTGAAATGGCTACTTTTGCAAATGTGATCCATACTGCCTTGTGCTTTTTTTCACATCTGTTTTCAGTTCTGCCTTCATCCACACTTTTATGGATTTTGATGCCAGCACTTTGCTCTCCTAAAATCTTTAGCTCCTTGATTTTTATTTCCTTTCCCGTTTCTTCGGTGCTTTTTCTCCCTGGCTTCCACCTGAACTCATAAACATCAGGATGTTTGCATCCAGCTCCGCTCTTTTCCTTCAGCTGCGCTTTGCCTAATGGGGCCTCTGGCACAGCCCGCAGCTGTCAAACCCGCCTGCTCCCTTCCGCAGTCTTTCCTTTCACCTCCCGAAATTCTGCGGTTCAGATTGCCTAGCAAGCGATAGAAATCATTCGTCCTCTGTCTTCTTTTGTAAGGATTGATAAAAAGTAAGCAATTTTTTTCTCAAACAGAAACAGATTTTTCCTTTAAGTCTTAAATCTTCCAATAGCTTCATTTTTAATAATATACTACTATTTGGCACACAAATAAGAATATGACAACTATTAAAAGGAGTCAATTTAATAGTAGAGATGCTTACATCACAATTCTATTTTTCTCTACCCCCCCACCTATTTCTTTCCTTATCAACGTGTGTGTGTGTGTGTGTGTGTGTGTGTGTGTGCGCGCGCGCGCTTCATCCGGATGTTTTATCTTCCCTATCCCTTAATTGCACAGAGGACATAATTTCACGAAGCATATATCACTGCTGTTCTGTGACAGATACCAAAACATCTCAGTAAGACCATGTCAAATCGATCCCTTAATCATGAACAATATAGGATATCATTTTGATACACAGGTTTCACTTTCCTCAAATCAAAAATTAATAGGTAATTCCTAAAGCCTCTGATCTCACTCTCACTGATGTACATTGTTTAAGCAAAATTCTAGTAGCATCTTTTGAAAACAAATCAAGACAAAACTATTTGTTACTTCACATTATAATTTGTCACTTAGGGCAGAGAGGGTAATTTTAAGAAGAAACTAGGAAGGGAAAGAGGCAGTCAGAGGAATGAGACCAAAGATTCTGGAAAGATGGCTGAAGAGGAAGCACTAGAAACGTGCTCCCATCCCAGGCCACAGCTATACGGATGGAATTTGTCTGATATAACTATATAGGAATTCTGGAGTCTGTTAAGGATTCAAAACTTCCAGAGGAAGGCTGAGAAGGTATATTATGGTTAATTTATATCAATTTTGGCTCTTAGCAAAATACCAGCTATCCATCGTCCACACCTCATCCACTTGTCAGGCAGCTCTGTGTGCGTTTCCAAAGGAGCCTGCGTACAACTTGTAAGAGTCGGAATGGGTAAGAAGGCCCTGTCCTCCAAATATCTGGACCCTGTACCCTGATCACTGTTTGCTGTTATTCATCACAGACATGCAGACAAAGAGGCAGTGACCATTGCTGTTGCATCTACCCTTACTGCTATAAGCCCTTCCCAATCTGGCTAAAGTGACCTCCAGGGGATTTAAAGGTCCAACACTTTATTTATCTCCTTCCTTTCCAGACATTAAGCACTAGGACATTCAAAAATAACCACATATACAGGGGAAATTATAAAGTCACTGTGCATGCCCAGGAGAAGGTATAGCCTTAGAAAAGACGTGAGAAGACTTTTGGGCTACACTTCAGGCTGATGTGTGACACAGAGATAGCCTTAAACAATCAAAAAAATGAAACAAACAAAACAAAAAACCCCACAGAAACAAAAAGGAAGTAAACAAACAAAAAACAGCAAACCCTGGGAAAGGAAAAATATCTGATTTTCAGAGTTACCATATTATTAAGATTTAAATGTCTAGTTTTCAAGAAAAAGAGCACATAACATACAAAGAAACAGTTATATTCTACTCAAAGGAACAAAACCGAAAACCAAAAGAAATTTTCAATGAGAAAGGCTTAATGTCAGATCTACAACAAAAAGACTTTAAGTCAACTATATTAAAATTGCTCAAAGAATGAAAGGAAGGCCCTGGTGGGATAGCTCAGTATGTTACAGCATCATCCCAATATACCAAGGTTGCAGGTTCAATCTCTGATCAGGGCACAAAGAGGAAGTGACCAATAAATGCATAAATAAGTGAAATAACAAATTGATCTCTCTCTCTCTCTCTCTCTCTCTCTCTCTCTCCCCCCCTCTTCTTTTTCCCTCTAAAATCAATTAAAAATAAATAAAAGAACTAAAGGAGGACACGACATATGAACAAAACAGAACTATCAATAGAGATGGAAAACATAAAAAGAAGCCGAAATGAAATCTGAAACTCAAAAGCATCATAACTAAAATGAAAGAAAAATCACTACAGGGATTCAAAAGCAGGTTTGAGTAAGCAAAAAAATAAGCAAACATGAAGACTGGACAAAGAAATGACTGAATCTGGAGACCAGACAGAAAAAATAACCAGAAGAAAAGAGAACAAGTTCTAAAGGAGTGTGGGTCATATTTCAAGCTTATCAACATACTTATTTTAAGAATCTTAGAAAAGAGGAAGAGAAAAAAACAGAAAGCATATCTGAAGAAATAATGTCTGAAAACTTTCTGAGTTTTATGTAAAACACGACTATAAACATCCAAAAAGTGCAATGAACTCCAATTTGGATGAACTCAAAAAGACTCATAGTAAGACACATTATAATCAAAATGTTGAAGCAAAAAACAAAAAAAAAATTTTTTTTTGAAATCAACAAGAAAGTAGCAACTCTTTACTTATGAGGCCTCCTCGGTAAGATAATAAACAGATTTCTCATTAGAAACCTTGAAATCCAGAGGGTAGTAAGATGATATATTCAAGATGCTAAAAGAAGAGTTGTCGATTTAGAACACTATATCTAGCAAAAGGTCCATCAAAAGTATAAAGGAAAAATTAAGGCTTTTTCAGGTAAACAAAGACGGAGAGAGTTCATTACCACTAGACCTGACCTGAAAGAAATGCTAATGGAAGCCCTGCAGGCTGAAGTGATCCAGAAGCGGTAGTACATACATGCAATGGAATATCACTTGGCCATAAAAAAGAATGCAATTTTACCATATGTGAGAGCATAGATGGATCTAGAGGGTATCATGCCATGTGAAAACAGTCAGTCAGAGGAAGAAAAATACCATATGGCTTTACTTATATATAGAATCTAAAGAACAAAATAAATGATCAAACAAAATTGAAACAGACTGATAGATACAGAGAACAGACTAATGGTTGCCAGAGGGAAGGGAGTGTGGAAGACTAGGTATAAAGGTGAAGGGATTATGAAGTATAAATACATAGTTACAAAAGGGCCACAGGGAGGTAAAGTACAGCATAGGGGATACAGTCAATAATATTGTAATAACTATGTGTGGTGCCAGGTGGGTATTGGAAATATCGGGGGTAACACTTTGTAAAGTATATGATTGTCTGACCACTATGCTGAATACCCGAAACTAATACAGAAATATATTGAATGTAAACCATAATTGAAAAAGGAAATTAAAAAATCTAATCCATTATGACATCAGTTTATCTGGATACCATAAGAACTCAGTGCACTTTACTACAATGCAATAAAACAAGAAAACAGCACCCCATGACTTTTCTTCTTCTTTTAAAAATTCATTATTAGAATTACTAAGGTTCAATTATTTCTACTTGCCTCCTACCTAACATTAAACAAACACATAAAAAAAAAGAAAGCCTAGTGTTTAGTTTACTGTAAAGTGTGTTCTCCTCTTCGCTTTTTCTCCTGGCCCTTCACTGCATTCTCTCTCTTCATTTCTTTCACCTGTCTCCATTGCATTTTATTTATCTTCCTGCCCCCTTTTAAATCAATAAATACTTCAGCTAATTTTCCAAATCTTCTTTAGTTTTCCTAATTTTCTTGATGACTACCAATGACTGCAGCAAGTTCAGAAAGCTCATTAACTAATTCCCTTAATGTCTTAACGTGGCAAGCACATTAACCTACTAAGTCATTCCGTATGAACTCGATTGCCTGAGCTCCGCAGGCCCTAGTGGCTCTTTTGGTCAACAGCTGTATTGTTGTTATTTCTTTTCATTCCTAATTGAATGCACACTGCCCCTTGACTTCTGCTAAAACTAAGTTGCAGTTGCTTGGCAAACTTTCAGTCTTGCTGATCTTTCCCCCCTGACTGATTAGTTTTATTTATTTATTCAATTTTTAAAATTGTGGCTTTGGCACACCTGCCTCAGGGTAAGAGAGCACAGTTAAGCAAATTAAAAGAAATATACAAAACATGGCGATTATATAATTAATCAGTTTGAAGTAGAATAAAAAATTGTTGGCCTAAAATCAACACTTGTGGAAAGGGTAATTTTAAGAGTTTCAGACCAATTAAATTTTTTATTTTCTTCTCCTGAGTTTTATTTTTTTATATACAGGCTAGAATATAACAATATTTTTTTCTGGTGAGACACCTTTCACAAAGTGTAATAGCTTCTCCATTTGGCACTGCGCATAAGGACACTAGAGAAACAACTGTTAATAGTATTTATGGGAGTGCCCTTTGGTGACCCTGTATGTTTTAATCTTCCTAGAGTTATAGTTCCCTAAATTGGCTCGTTAACAAGTCAAGGTGGCTGAAAACTGATGTGCAACAGTATGCTTAATAAGATAATTTCATCCTGTTTTATCATTTTTTCGATTAATTTTTATATAGGCCCTCTCTCTCTGTGTAGCGATAGCCACTGGAAGGCCATGTCGGCCGCACTTTGATGGGACTGAGGGGTAACCTGAGGCTGAGTCAGGCTCCAAAACCAGACACTGTCTTGGCAGAACGACGTCTGGTGCACAGTGTATCTGGTCGCTGCCTCGAATCGTCGCTGTCGGCTTGGATTATTTTCTCCTCTAATCAAGATTAAAAAGCGATTGAATATATGGACATCTTTGCTTTGCTCTTTTGTTAAAATGAAACTGTGGATACAGCATTCACATCTTAATCTTTCTTCTTTTAAAGAGTTTATTTATTTATATTTACAGAGAGAGGAAGGGAGGGAGAAAGAGAGAAAGAGAGAGAAACAGCAATGTGTAGTTGCCTCTCATGCGTGCCCCACTGGGGACCTGGCCCACAACCCAGGCATGTGCCCTGGCTGAGAATCAAACCTATGACCCTTAGGTTCACAGGCCGGCGCTCAATCCACTGAGCCACACCAGCCAGGGTTCGCATCTTAATCTTAACAGAAAAATACTCCTCCTATTTTACCAACATATGGGATATGTCAGCAAGAAATTCTTCCTTTCAGCTACAAACTGTTGGAAATTTTAGTCTGTTTTACCATCTTTTCTCTGTCATTGGACGATCAGTATTCAGCCCACTATGGTCTAATTTTTGCCTATACCATAGTACTGATACTGCTTTGGAAAAGATATAAAAGTCCAATATGCACTTTAATGTTCAGTTAACCTGAAATTTCTGCATTATTTATAGACACTGGCAACTATACTTTCTATCAATCAAAAATATTCAAGGCCATATAGTCTAGTGGAATATATGCAAAAAAAGCAGATCATTACAATATATGTACATACTGGTGTGATTCTGGTAATCAGAAAGATATGGTAGAAATTGCTAGCTGCCACCCAATATCCATGCTCTCTTTACAGAAACAAAACTGATTTAATTGGGGAAAGGAATGGGCCCAGATTAAAACACACACAAACAGATTTTACATTTTGTAGCATCCCTTACAATCAAGCACAGTCATATAGTTAAGTTCTGGACAATACTATGTACCAAAAAAAAAAAAAAAAAGAGAGAGAGAGAAAGCATTTGGAAAGGACTTAAAAAGATGTAAGAAATGCTTGTTTTCTGCTCCTCTGTCTGAAATATAAAAGCCATAGCTAACGCTGGAGAAACCACATTTTGACTTTGATAGAAATGAAAGCCAGAAGTCAAGGATAATAAAGCAGAAAGATAAAAGTGCCTCATTCCCTCATGGCTTGGTGAGGCTGCCATAACAGTCCTGTGTTGCCCCTTCTCAGGCTGTTTTGTTTGTTTGTTTGTTTGTTTTTTAATGGAGACAGTAAACTCCCAATTTGTTTAAACTGCCACAACCAAGTCTCTGTATCAGAGATAGGTACATTAGAATCACTTCTGTGTAGAAAATGTTTTCTGGATCTCTGTTTCAGTTACATTGTCTCATTCAACATCATTTCACTGGATGGTCCCATCTGTTTCTCCATCATACTTCTCTCCTGAGTTTCATAGCCATTTACCCATTTTCCTAGACCTCTCTCTTTGGATGCCCCTTAGTCACTTAAATTTAACAAGGAAAGCCTGAATGAATTGCCTTACCCTTCAGAATCTGCTCTTTCTTCCACATATAGCTTTCGTTAATGATGCAGCTGTTGAGTAAGTTACCAAATCTCAAAACTGTGGAATTAAATCAAGTTTTTCTTCTTCAATTGTAACACTGAATAGATCACTGACTCTAATACCTTCTACCTCAAAATGTTTTCTTGCATGGACCCACTGCTCTCCAATCTCACTAATGTTGCCTTAATCTAGGTCCTCACTGTTACTCTCTTAGACTGAAAACAAAATTCCTAAACAGGTCTCTGTCTTCCAGTCCCCCTGTCATTTTGTTAAGCTATCACCATTTTGTCAAAAACAGTTAAATTCCAAATACGTGGACCTATTTAGGCCCATCTCAAACTTAAATTTTTTCAGTTACTCTCAGTTGCCTGCAGGGTCATATTAAAATGTTATAAATGGTTCTTTTGAAACAGCCCCAGTTTTGTTTTCAAGTTCTCTTCTATTCCCCACCAATACAAACGCCAACAATACCAAATATAATTGTTTACAGTAACAACAGAGTTTGCTATTTCCATAAAATTTTTCTTATTTTTTAAATTTCATTTGTGCCATATACCTTGAATTATTTTCCCCTCCTTCCCCCACAAATATACATTTGATTTTACATATTAATCAAGGCACAATTAGTCAAGCCACTCACGGGGCTTTCTCTTGTCCACTTGCCACATCAGTGGAATTACCTCCTTACCTCTTACTATGTTCTTTTGAGACTACTCCTATTATATAGTTTATTGTTTTGGAGTCATTTTGTATATTTAGGCATATTACATGCACATATTTGAGCATCTTAAAGGAGGCTCCTCTATTCATCTTTTATCCTGGTACAGGAAAGACACTCAATGCTTGGTACAGGAACGATAATCAATTCATAGTTGGGGTATTGGACTAAACACAGTTTGGTTTCCTTGTAAGTAAAACATGGAATTTTAGGATAAGCGCTTGCAGATATACATAAGAATGATTGGAAAATATTCCTTTCTGCTATAAATTCACCTTCTTCACACTAAATCCCAATACTCCAGACCCAGAAAGCACTCTGATCATTCACTCCAGAAACACATTTCACTTATTTTTAACCAAATATATTTTCTAAAAGTAATATTTCACTAACTTGATTCTGAAATGTAAACTTTATTTAGTGCACTTTCAAAAATCTGTAGTTTTGAGTCCAAATTTCTATAATTTTTAATGAGTTTCCCTGCTTTAGGAACTTGCTTGTTACTTTTCAGGGGACCTTATAGAAAAGGTGACGACTTAGATAAGGCCGTTTCAATTTAAGGGAAAGAAAAGAACAAGACCAGAACTCAGGGTCATGAAAAGATAAAGAAAGCATGCTTTGTTACACACAAATGAAATGTATTGTAGTAGATTTCCAGGATCTACATGGAAGATGGCAATACAGCATCTAAGAAGGGGCAGGCTCCTATTTTGAATGTATTGTTTTCTAATAGAAAATGTTGGTGAAATGATGACAAACAGTTTTGAAATTGTAATGCTATTCCTCATTTTATAAAATGACTCAGCTTTTAACTTGTAAATCATAAATTCTAAATGGCTGATGCCTAGTCTTTCCGTAAAATATGTAAAGTTTATGAATTTGAATGATCATACTGAACAGAAATGAATGCAAACTCAATTCATACATCTGAATGAAATTATATTTTGGAAGGACAATTAATGGTAATATACTTCAGCAGTAATGTATAGGCTGAACTTCTATCAAGTTTTTTGGAAACCTTATTTTCAGGCAACACGAAGAAGTAGCACATAATTTAAAGATAAAATTCATGTGGATCTATACTATGAATAATGGTGTGTATGTGAAATTAAGAAAACTAAACAGAAGACAGAGTTTGGCCTGTAAGTATTTTTTACATACAAAGTATTATAATGTTGAGAAAATGTAGACTAAATGTCTAGTAATGCAGACTAAAGATAAAATATGTTGAAATGCATGTGTAAGTATTCACATGCTACGTGCATATATGCATGCCTGTATATATGTATGTGTTCATACACGTACATTTCTGTGTGTATAGATCATGACAATGTAAAATACATTTTTTCCTTTGAAAAGCGACAGAACACCAATATGGTATAGGTTGTGTTGGTTTGTAAGTTTGTTTTTGTGTGTGTGTGTGAAATATCAAGGAAACAAAATTTTTTGCCTTTAATTATAACTACGCATAATTTCCAAATTATTCACTTTTGATCTGTGCTCTTCACTTTCATCACAGATTCAAGGTTGTTCTCCTGAACAGAAAAGAAATAAGTCTTTGAAGGTAAACCCCAGTTCTGACATTTGCTAGTATGATTGGTCACACTAGTAAATAGCTTGGAGAGGCTATTTAACCTTTCTGAATTTCATTTTTTCAAGTGTTAAAGTAAGCGAAACAAGCAAATCAACAATCTATGTGGCATGCTAGTATAAAGATTAAATGAGATAAAATATAAGCAGGAAATAAAGCTTAGTTCCCTGCTCTCTACTCTTGATGGTAATTAATCCTTTGCTTGCATTTTTCTAACTATATTATCTTTAAGAATCTCAGTTTCATTGTGGGAAAGTCCAATGTCAGGCTATTGAGGTCCTAGATGTAACAAATTGATAAATATGCTGTTATCATTTTTAAAAATTTGTCTTCGTGAATATAAGTTCCTATAACATTCATGATGTTTCACTTTAACTTAAATTTATAATCTTGATCCATGTCCTTCTCAAAGTCACAGATAACTGAATCCACTATAGATATAAAATATTTTATTACCATACCCACTCTAAAGCAATGATATACTGTTATTAAAAATGATCAAAAAAGTTAGATATTATTTTTACCATGGTCATTTTATAGCAGATTGAAACTCAGGGTCAGCAAAGAATTTATGAAAGTTCCTCTAAATCTATAATGTTTCATCATATTCCACTTCTATTACACATAGAAATAATAATAGTTTTCAAAACCTGAATTTCTATGATATTGAAATAAATAATGGGAAAATGAATATAAATTAATAATGATAAACAATTATTTTAATTTATAATGCCATATGCATTTACTTATGAAAATTATAGGGTTCAATTCAGAGTTCTACGTATACTATTTCCGAAGTCTGAAAATCATGCTCTAAGTTAATATTTATTTTATATCCAAGTGGCTTACAAAACCTGATTCATTCTAAAATCTCAGAAGTAAATAAAAATAAGGTGTACTTATTTAACATATCTTTAAGAAATCTGTCAAGATTCCTCACTAGTTTACATGCAATTTTTTACATTCCAATTGAGTGGGAAGCCTATATGGACCTGTAATTTTTGGTGGAGTAAGGAAGAGTGTAGCTGCTTGGTTTTAAACATCTTCTGCACGTGATGATATTAGTTCTGGGCAATACTCACAGCTGACATGATGAGCTCTCCCCCCAGGCTCTGGATCTCCGCTTTGACTTGACTGCAAATTTTCAGTTGGTGAGAGTAGAACTTAATCTGTTCCAGGTAGGCCAACAAGTCCTGTTTGCATGATGGGTCTGGACACTAAATATGCATAAAAGATAAAAATGGAAATAGCAAAATAAATAATAAATAGGCTGATGTGAGTAAATATTGTCATCGCAGGTAAATTATAAGGCAGTGACTTTATTTTCATTAAGTCCCAGTTCTCAGACCAAGCCCATGTAGATTCTGACATTCTTCTACCATGAGAAGAGTTTAATCCATGTTTTGCACTTAATTATCTCAACATAGACAAAAGAAACAGTAAAAAAACTTCCACACATGCAGAGGTACATAAAATGTTGCAATTAATTTAATGATAAGATTAGAAGCGTTCAGAACACATTTTTAGGGAAACCTAAAAAGTATGTATTTAAAACATGATTACTCCTTTCACTTAAGAGTTTCAATTAGAATACTCTTTGGGTCCTACAGTTGTGCATTGTCTGTGCTTTGTTATTTACATGGGCATAAAAAATACATCTGTAACAAACTATATATTATCTTCTCTTCAGGATTTAATGCTCTTAGTTATTGCAGACAAAAGAAATCATTTCACTTAACAGCTTTGGACCTACCCGGAGCAGAGAAACAGAGGGCATCCTCTGTTTGAGAGATGTATTACATTTCTTTACCAAAAGTCTCCTATATTATATTACCTTCTGTACGGAACTACCTGGAGTATGGCTTTGGGCTTCATCATAACATGAAAATATCTGTGGTTATTGTTTAACTTTTGTGTCCTTTCTCCTGTGCAATTATAGTAGTTCTTTTTAATTACCAATAACTTAATTCTAATTTAAATACGTGTTCATAAGGATGCTGAAATATGGAGAGTAATTCTATGCAAGATATTTGCTGCAGCATTACTTACAGTAACAAAATTTAGAAATAAAATATCCTATAATAGTGGAAAGATTAAATGAGAATGCTCTTTATATAATGTGATATTATATAGTCAACAAAATAATATTTTCAAAGAATTTGGACAGTGTTTTTGGAGGTGAAAAAACTCAGTATTTAAAAATTAATATACTGTCTTAATTAAATTTGTTTAAAAACATAGGGTTGCATTTGTTCTTAAAATATTCAGTTACTAAGAAATAAATATATGAAAATGTAAATAAACATTAAAATCAACAATTTTATTTTCTTCCTATTTTATATATCTAAAATGTATATTACATTTATAATTATAAAAATGTTATCATAAAAGCTTTAATTCTAATGAACTAAAATGCAAAATAAAATATAAGAAAAAAGGTAGGATGAAGACCAGAAAAAACTTTCTATGCATTTCTGCTTTTACCTAGTAGTGGATAAACTGGAGTGTTGTTGGAAAATCCCTGAGAACTGCCCTGGGTGGAGTGGCTAAGTTGGTTGGATTGTTGACCTATAAACCAAAAGGCCGTGGGTTTGATTCCTAGTCAGGGCACATGCCTAGGTTGTGGGTTTGGTTCCCTGTTGGGTGTCATGATGTTTCTCTCTCACAGAGATGCTTCTCTCCCTGTCTCTCTCCTTCCTATCTCTCTCTGTAAAATCGGTAACTATGACCTTGGGTGAGAATTAAAAAAAAAAAATCATTAAGAATCTTTTTGATCTTTGTTGAATAGACTAGTCTACATAGCTCCAGAATGTGTGTGTGAACAAGACGAAAACATGTGACCTTTGAATAAAAGTTAATCATCAAATGTAGCAAAGAAATAAATTATTCTGCAGAAATACTATTAATCTGCTAGATAGGTACATAGGCATGGATATATGAAGTGATACAAAGACACTTGATAACCAGCCAGAGAGACAATTAGAAAAGATGATAAAGTGACCTTGACTTTAAGTGTTTTAAACTTTTAAATGAGGAAGCAAGGGTAATTCACCAAATCACCCAGGAAGAGTTAAGTTATAACTGATTAAGGCAAAAGAGAAGAAGGGGAAGTGAGGGGGAGGAGAGAGAGAGGGAGAGATGAAGGCAAGGAAGAGGAAGAGGAAGGAGTTCCCCTAATTTACAGCTGATAAATCAGAAATTTAGGAAGCATAATATTTTTCTCATGATTGAAGAGTTTATGCCAGACCCAATATTTGAATCTATATTTATTTGCTTTCAAATCTATTTTCTTTTAAATCACTAAACTTAAGAGAATTTGGAATGTACTTTTTTTCATCACAGAATACTGTGGATTGCATAGTTTCAAAGAAAAAATAATTCACAGCAAAACTGTCTTCAGCACAGTTTTGAAGGGAATAGTGCTTAGAGTTTTTTCAAAGACCAACATTAGTTATTTCAAATTACCTACAATGATGAAAGGCAAGTCATCTAATTGTTTCACCGTGAGAGGAAATTAATCTTGTTAAGTATTTCCTATGTGCCTAATACTGTGCCATGTTCTTTACATGCATGATTCTAACACAGTGCCATTTTACTTAGATCTAGATTTAATTCTTTTTTCTTTTTAATTAAATGTATTGGGGTGACACTGGTTAATAACATGTATATTGTATTGTGTGCCCACAACCCAAAGTCGAATCCTCTTCTATCATCATATATTTGAATCCTTTACCCTTTAGTACCCCCACCCCCCTTCTTTCTGGTAACCACCATACTGTTGTCTGTGTCTTTGAATTTTTGTTTTTTTTGTTTTCTTGTTGTTCATTTGTTGCTTTCAGTTTTATACCCCACATATGATTGAAATCATATGGTCTTGATTTTTTCTGTCTGACTTACTCACTTAGCATGATTGGATAAAGAAGATGTGGTACATATATACAAGGTCCTACTACTGAGTCATAAGAAAAGATGAAATACTGCCATTTGCAACAACATGGGGAGATTGTGAGAACACCATGCATACTCATCTAATTATTGTCATTTTGCATATTTGCAAACTAAGTTTTTATAGAGTATATACCTTATCTAAAGACTTGAAATTCGTTTTCTCCACACTGTGATCTCTTCTACATGGCATTCACTGAAAACACCATTTTCTTTGTTCTAACTGAGTAATAGTCTTAACTATTCTTTGTTGTTAGGGATGAACTCAACGATGATCTCTGATACATGCCACATTTTATCTGCCGTATACTATTCCAGGTACTTTACCTATATTTACTCTTTTAATAATAAGTACAATTCCATGAGGTAGGTTCTGGCGTTATCCCCACTTGGCAAAGAAGAAAGCTGAGGCACGGAGAGGTTAGTAGACTGCCAGTTAATAAGTGGTAGGGCTGGTATCCAAACTGACATGACCTGGCCATGCTTACCTACCTTTACAACCTAGGGACAGCATCAGTCGGCCTGCCAGCTTTATCTTATAGAGTCCACAGTAAACTGCCACTCTGATTTGTAAATTGGTGTATTTTTTTAAATTGACACTTCTCTTTAAATTGTACGATTAGTGTGGATTGTTTCCTTAAATACCAGCACTATTATATAACATCCGATAACACTGAACTTTTATCGGATGTTATATAATAACTAATTATGTAACTAATTACAAAACTAAGAATTAGATTTTTAACCAATAACCAATGTTGCAATCACCAAGAAAAGCATACAGTCTCTCTCAAGGGACTCTTTCAAAGCCACACTAGAAGAGTTTAGAATTCTGTTAAGAAAAACATAATTCAAATGAGTAAAAAATCTGAAGCTGAACTTGAAAATTAAAAGTTGCTTGAAACAGCTTTACCCTTTATTTCCAGAATTTATGAGGATCTTGGTTACATCTAATGATTATAGTCACATTTATAACTGAAGCAATAAAAGTATACTAATTGGTCAATTCCATAACATAAAATATATTAAAACCTTTTTTCCTATTGACATTTGGAAAGTTTTTCTGATTGGTTTTGACCACCTAGGAGCAGAATGAGGAGAATGAGTCATTCCCACTCCAAGAATGCTCCTCTAATAGATAAAAAAAAGAGGTGCTACATATCCAATGAGCTATTACTTAGTCATAAAAAAAAGAATAAAATATTGCCCTGGCTAGTGTGGCTCACTGGATTGAGTCCTGGCCTGCAAACCCAAAGACTGCAGGTTTGATTCCCGGTCAGGGCACATGCCTGGGTTGCAGGCCAGGTTCCCAGTTGGAGGTGTGCAAGAGGTAACAGATTGATGTATCTCTTGCACACTGATATGATGTTTCTCTTCCTCTGTTTCACCCTCCCTTCCCCTCTCTCAGAAAATAAATAAATTAAAATAAAATAAAATATTGCCATGTACAACAGCATGGATGGAGCTAGAGGATATTCTGCTAAGTGAAATAAGCCAAGCAAAGGCAAAAACCATATGATTTCACTTATATATGGAATCTAAAAGAAAATGCACCCCTCAAAAATTAAAAAAAAAACAAAACAAAAAATGAGCAAGTCTAAAACAAACTCATAGATACAGAGAAGAAATGGAGGGCTGTAGGTTGGAGGAGAGTTGGGGAGATGAATAAAAAAGGGGAAGAAACTAGATGTACAAATTGCCAGTTATAAAAACAATCATGGGGGTATAAAATACAGCACAGTAAATATAGTAAAAAATGTTATAATAACTATGTATGACGTCAGATGGGTACTAGATTTATGGGGGTGATCACTTTGTAAGTTAATACATGTCTAATTATTATGTTGTACACCTGAAACTAATATAATATTGTATGTCAATTATAATTTAAAAAATAAATATTTAAAGAAATTCTCCTAGTATTTGCTGAACCTCCTTTATTGAAGTCAATTTGTCTTTTCCCACCTTTTATATTTTTACATAAAGTTTATAAAAAGTTTGGGCCCTAGATTTGCAAAACATTCTTGCCCTTGGCTTTTTTAAAAATAAAATTTGCACAAAGTAACTTTTAAATGAACTTTGCTAGGGATTTCCTTAGACAAATCAAGTGGTAGAATATCATAACACAGTTTGGTTATTTCTGTTTATTAAGATAGGAGATGTTGACCAGGACATCTGGTTTGCTTTTTAATGCATGGATTGTTTTTTTTTCCTAAATCTAAGTTTTATAACCACTGGGACACTCACTACAGGCTAGCAGATGGCATGTCAGCTTAAGTGGTTTTCTCATGATAAAACAGTTTTCACTCTTCTGGTAAGATGCTTGCTACCACTACAGAATATGTCTTTGAGGAATGAGAAGAAAAGTAAAAAACATTTATTACCTTTTAGTTTGAGTTTTAAGAGTGAATTAGAAAAGTGAATACTTTAAAGACCTCTATTCCAAAGCTCAGTTACTTTTTGCCTAGATTGGGATATGAACTTTATTTAAAAAAACATTTAAAATGACTTTTGCAATTACAGACAACAGTTTAATTTCTGCTAGGCTGGCAAAGTTTGTTAACAGAAAGTGTTAGGCATCATTGTGAACTGGCTAGAATAGAAATTTCAAGGAACCACTGATAGCAAAAACAGTTCCCTCAACCTTTTCCTAGCCAGGACGTACTTTCCTACCTGTATTCCAGCTCAGAGGCCGTCTGATTTCATCTTCCTCGGGGTCACAGGTCATCAATGACCCGATCTGTTTCTGCATGTTTATGTCTCCTTTTTCTACCTTTGAATCTATCAACATAAAATCTCTCAAAACAATAATAAGCCTTCTTCAACCCTGTAATCTCATCTCTCTATGCTCTTGTTCATGAACATGCCTTCTAAACAATTTTCAATGATTCCCTTTTGGTGTTCTCAGTTTTTGTTCTTGGGTACCTTTTCACTCTTATCTTCTTCTTGAATAAGTATATACTGTTCTAGCTTCATCTGTAACTTACAAGTTAAAAATTACTAACTCACTATTATCCAGTTCTGTCTTCAGAAGATGTATATACCAATTGCATTTGTCCATTTCATTGTCTTAGCAACATTTTACCCTTAACACATAGAAACCTCAACTACCTCATACTTCAGCTTGCCTACTAAAAAACCATTTAGCCATTTATTTACTGTCTCAATAAAGAGACCTTTCTCCCTCTCCACCATCTGTTAAATTTGGTTAGACATTAATTTGGGATGATTCTACGTTTAGAAATCTCAGCATACTTTCACTGTTTTTCTTCTTTTCTATGCCTACCTTTGCTGCTCTTTAGCACACTGATATTTTAAAAACAGAAGAGATGGGGATCTAGAAAAGATATGGTTAAGAATACAGTGGAACTCTTATTATGTCAGAGACAGGACAACACAGACTCATGTGATCTATACTGGACATGCTGAATTGTGATAGTTATATTTAAGAAATTATGGTTTGACATTTTTCAAAACATAGATGTTGTTTGACCAGAAATTATATGTCGTTCAAATTTTGTCATATCTGCCTAGTGAGGCTAAAAATTATCTTGAGTTTAAGAATTGTTTCCAATTCACTTTTAGCTTTAACTTGGATTAAACATAATATGGAAAACCATGGGCATATTTGGGTATCTGTCATTTATCCATATATTAGGATAGAGTTTAACTATAAATACTAAATACTTAAAAATTAATAAAATGTTTACAATGTTTAAAGTGGCAAGACATTGACTATATGCATATATATATTCAAGAATGTTTAAAACTATTTGTTATTATTTATGTTTCTCATCCCTTATATCCACAAATACAATATCTAATAAGAGACAGTTCTTCAAGTTCTAAGCAACAGAGGATAAAAAGAGTAAATAATAAGAGTCTTCTCAATAAAAGCACATAATTGCAAGGTCAAAAAAAGAGCTCTTTCCCCAAAGAGAAATATGCATTATAAAGATGAATAATATCAAACCTGCAAATTAATGCAGTATCTGAGTTTGAAATATTAATTGAATATCTCAATATGTTAACTAAAAAACTGACTTATATTTAAAATAAAAGTTAGGTAAAAGATAACTCTAAAAACAGAGCTACAGCTTAGAAACCTGAAATACAGATGAGAAAAATGTAAAAAAGAAATACCAAATATATATACCATCAGTCTCTGTAAGGATTATATACTTTACATTTTATATCTTCACTTTAGTACTCTAATAATTACTATTTGATTTGCAATTTTACATAGGATGCCAGAATATATTGTTGACTCAGAAAACAATATAATAGAACTTTGAAACATACTACTTCTTGAAGAGCAAAAATAAGAAATCTAAGTTTAAAAAATACTATCATTGGGTATTACAGCCAATTGAGTATAGTTTGAAACTCAAAAAACTGGTTTAATATAATTTGAATATATTTGAAGTTCAAAAATCTTATAAATAAGCAAATCCTAAGTAATAATAACAATTCCCTAGGAAATAATTAAGCTTCATTAGAATGAATTGTTCACAACTTGTAAATTAGTTAAAATTTTAAAATAATTCAATAATAAAAAACCCAATAAAGTAAAAATCCAGCTTTTAAAAATTAACAATAAATGGCAGAAAACAACATAGACTTTCACCACATGCATTAGTAGAAAGTTCACCTGGTTGGCAATCTGCCGAGCGAGTACATCCATCCTTGATCCTGATTCTGATATCATTTTAGCTGCATAGATCACATCAGTGGTGTGCTTTAGTGGTCCTTTGCCCCTTAAAGTAAAAGAGTACATGTTAGTTGTAGTGGTTCATGCCAAGATCCCGGACCCACATCCCGGACACAAACACACACAAGATTTGCACCCCAAAGTACAGGCCATTAGCTTTACATACTTCAGTTTTAGACAGGCCTAAATTAGACTTTGGTGTTTAAAAAGAAAAATAAAATGAAGATCTATTGTGTTAAGATTCAGAAAATACCATCAAAGAGATGAAATACATTTGATCTTCATTCCCAGGTATTTCTTATAAAAAACCTCAGCCTAGAAATACTCTTGGAAAATGTAGATAACTCAAGGCCAAAGTGTTTTTCTAAGTCTAGGAAGAAACATGAGGTTTTAAATTTTATGTATGTTAAACAGAACATTTTGATCAGCAAGGGCTACTTTTAATCTCTGCTCTTTTAATCCTTCTTTTTTATAGTCTTTTGGTTAATTGCATTTTTTATCACATTATTTCTCTTCCTCAATTAATTCACAGTAATGTCATCATTGAGTGTGAACATGGAGTCATGCTATCTTGAACTGTTTCCCCAAAACAGGCCACTTCTTACTATTTGTGTAAGTAAAACAAGACAAATACCCATTATGTTTCCTTGGTGGTAATAGAAACACCCACTGCATAGAATTATTCTAAGGATTACATGCATTTATTTCTGCAAAGTGCTCAGAACATTGCTTTAAACAAGGTAAGCAATCAATAATACAAGTTATTATCGCTGTGGTTGTTACTTAAAATAATCTTGATTTCTAATGTCATGGAATAAAAGTTGCGCTCATTTAGGGATTTTTCAAGGTAGTTAAGAAGAAAAAAGTACTTCACTTACATTTTTGTAGAAGGATGAAATAAGGAGGTATTTTCCTGACTTTTCTTTCCTCAAAAATAAATGAAAGATTACCCAAATGACTATAACTGACCCATCTACCTAAAACCACTCCTCTCCTTATCCCATTATGTCCAATTCCTAATCTTCTACTGGGTGTCAAGTACTGATTATTCCAATTATTTGGGTTCTGTTCCTTGTTTTTAGCAGAGAATGGGACCCTGAAGGAATTGCTTACTAACCAATTATTTTATTTTCTGGGTTTTCCTGATATTTTTTATTTTTTGAATTTATTGGGGTGACAATGGTTAATAAAATTATATAGGTTTCAAGTGTACAATTCTATAATACATTATCTATATATTGTGACATAACTGTTTTGATGTTCTGATTGGAGTAGAAAGAGTGAGGGAGATGGGAAGGGGGAGTGGATTGGTCAGGGTGGGAAAAGGAAGATTTTAAGAAGCCAAAACAGAGTAGAGTTAGAAGAGAAAGAGAATGAAACAATCATTGTCAGTGTCTTATTGACATCTTGGACTGCTCCTGAGGGTAGGAGCCTTAATGTTAAATCTAAGGACTTGTTATTAGAGGAAATTCCCTACCTACTAAGGAGAATATGGCTATGAAGTAATGGAAGATAGAGGGGATTCATGTAAAAATGAATGATCAGAGTACTCTCTGCATGGAAACTGAATACTGAGACACATGTGCCAAATAAGCCCTTTCACTGCACTGTTTTCGTGGTGCCTCTCAAATTCATTACAAGCAAATTTTTCTGTAAAATTGGAGCATCAGGTCTAACAATGAAAACCTGGCCTCTGAAGATATGGCCATCATCATACATCTTTTTAAATCTGCTGACACATGTTGCTTTGTAATTTTAAAAAAGTCAACATTAATCACTACAATATTTGAGTTGCTCTTATCAAATTTGCTTTATACATCAGCAGGACTAGATGTTATGTACATGGTTATGTTCAAGAAAAGCACTGTATTTCAACAAAAGCACTGCCTCTGGAGAAAGTTAAACTTAAATAAAGCTGTCTAAGTTTCCCAAAGGGCAATGTATCAATTTTCAAGGTCTGAAACAATAAACAAAGGTTGTTTCTATGGAGAGCAGCTAACACTCTCATAGTTTAAACAATGGACAAAAAGTTATATCTAAGGAATGCAGCTAATGTACTTTCTGCTCAAAATAATATATTTCCTCATATAAAATTCCTGGGCCAATGAAAGGGAAATTACCTCTAGCTTTAAATACACACCTTGTTATGAGACCACTGTCTTAAACACATGGAGAACTTAAAAGTAACAATAATACATTATGACAGACTGCAATTATTCTCTTCCTCATGTTCCTAATTAAATGTATTGCCTGGCAAGCTTCCTACTGAGTGCCAGACAAAATATACATTTTACAAATGATTCCATATTATGCGAAGCTTCCAGAGGAAGCTGCAATTACTGGAACTATGATAAATTTTTTAACATTCTCAGCCTGAAATGTGCTATGTAATGAAGGCTTTTAAAATCGGGATATATAGTCAAAGGTTGTTTGTTGCCTTCATTTTCATAATGGATTCTCAGGATCTCCTGTCAGCAAATTGTGTCTTAAATCACTGAGTTGGGATCCTACAGAGGAGGGCACCCAGAAGAGGAGGGAGAGGCTTTGGAAATATGTTAAAGAAACCAACGGCCAGAAATCTTTAATAAATAGTGCTTGCAGTAATGACCTACCTATTTCCCCCAAAAGAGGGCAGCTCAAGCTCTGGACTACAGTCTGCCAATTAATTATTACATTGTAGGTTAGACAGTATAATGGGAAAGACTGCAATAACCCGGGGATGTTGACACCATCAAGAATTTTACTAACGCAGGGAAGGTGATACCTTTGAAACTTTCTTTGTGCAACATAAAGCTTTGAGTTATTTCCTGACACTGTCCCAGCCTCGACTCTTATTCCTCTCCCTGTCCTCCCCTCGTTCCTGGCATCCACCCCTCTCTTCTTTCTCTTAATCAGCACAAGTGTTGTTCTTAAGACGATAACAGCTGATCAGTAAGAGCTCAACAACTAGACATCTGTTTTAATAATAGAAAATATCGAATAGTTTCTGCTTCCAATAAAACACACAGAGATGAAATTATATAATTAAAGATGATCTTAAGACACTGATAAGAGTTACCATGAGTGCCCCAGAGAGTGAAAGTGAGGGTTAGATTCAGATGCTTGGTAAGTACGTGGTCCACCAAGAGTCGCCGAGTTACACACGGCAGCTTCAAGGAACACCATCTAAACCTGTGTCCCAGTCCCCAAAATATAAATGTGCTACATTACATAAACTTTTAGAGACATGGTAAATGGTTGAAATAACACCAGTAGTCTGCAGTCCTGGCATTTTTTTCTGGAGATATATGATTTATCTGGGTACCTTTCCCCCACCTCTCTCTTCACCCCTTGATTCTAATGATTAAACTCAAACTCAGCCATTACAAACACAATACAGGATGAGAAATTGCACTTTAATATTTATTTATAACACAACAATTAGAACTTTTATATAGAATCTTAATGTTAGACACATTTTATTTAATTCTAACACTCAAATTTAGTGCTGCAATAAAGTAGAGTAAAATAAACACAGACTTGGAAACACCTTTTGTCTTTATCCCAGCACTGACACTTGCTAGCCATGTACAATAGTCTTGGGTAATGACATGGGTGGTCTGAGCTTTTTAACTCTTCATTCAAACAATGTTTATGACACTTGTCCCATATTTTGGCACATATTAGTTGCCCAGCAGGTGTTAATTTTTTCTTTCTCTTATCCCTTTATAGGTAATGATATTATGTAAAAGATGGCCTTTTAAATTTTTTATTTACTAATTATAGTACTTGCCAGAAAATATGAACTGTCTTGTTTATATTGAATTCCTTTTTATACCTCAACAGACTTTTACTAAGAAAAAATATATAAAATAGATACACCTATAAACTGTGTGTATAGTCGTTATTGTTGTTTAAGATTGTTCTTTGACTCCTTTTAAGGAGTTGATTTACATTTAGTGGATTGATTTTTTTGGTAGTACGAACATCCCAAGATTAACAATTTAGCTCCACAATTCTCATACTTGTAATTCTGACATTAGATACAAAAAAAACAAAACTAATTATCATGGAAGCAACTGAAAATGATGATATAAAGAGAGGTACTAGACAGAAGCAAGGACACACTGTTCCTCTAACTATTCAAGCAAAAAACTTTAATTAGGCAACTCTCTCACCTTGGATGTCACTTATTCTTGTAAAGGATCATCCTCAAGTTTTGAGGACCCTATACAATTCTTTAGAAAATAAGCTAAGTGAATAGCCAGCTAACAATTATTCTGAGTAATTAGTATCCTGAAGAAACTTTGGAATTCAAGCCTGAAAAAAAAAAGGTTGTCCTGTGAAAGAGGGAACATAGTCTGAACATTCTGTGTGAACACACACACACATATATACACACATACTTATACACATACACAGACACACACACACAAACACACACACACATATATATATTCATTTCTGCTCTTTTTATTTCATATTCTTCAGAGTAGCCTAACAGCATCAAAATGTCTTAGTCTGTAGCCCAACTACATTTATTCCTCTTCTACATCACAATCAAGGTGCACTGTGGGGTGACAGGTTATATACCATATAGCATTTTAGAACCCAGGGTCCTTCAGGCACAAGATAACCTATCCCAAAGGCATCACAGCCCTTGGATGGATCCATTTCATTCAGACATTTGACAAGGAAAAGCCTGAGGGTATCAGAGAAGATTTTAGGGATCAGAATAAGAATTAGAAAATATCACCGCCTCCAATATTTCAGAATCCAGACACACAGACTCATTTAACTCTGAAGAAGCCTGGAAAATGTATTTTATTTGGGCACAGAATGGAAAAAACAGGGCTTCATGAACTTATAGCATTTCCTCTGCACATACTACCAGGGGTGCTATAATCCCATAATTTCTGTTTTCATTTTAGCATCGAAACCTGTGTTCCCTTTAAAAGGAACTTTGGATGTCACCGAGTAGGTGCGAAAATTTGGGACAGTATCAAGCCTCTTCACCAACACAGCCAAAATTATAAGGCCTATACTCTGCCCGGGCAGGGGGCGAATTCTACTTTTGTTTGAAATTGTTACAATATATATGGTATGTTATTATAACTAAAAATTATACACATTTTACTCTGTACATGGGGATAATAGTCTTTTGTGTTCAATGTTGTATTTGTTTATGAAAAAAGGATAGTGTTTGTTTTAGAAATCTTGTTGTTAATCAGCCTGGAGATAATACTTTTAAAGTTCATAATATTATTGTTGTTGCTGTGGATGTACTGTTGCTGTTTGTGTGCGTGGTGTGTGTGCATGAGTGTTGTATTTTTACATGATATGTGTGTACATGCATGTGTGTGTACAGGAAATAGAAATTCCCTTTCTCAAATCCAAAAATTAATTTTCTAAAAAAAAAACCCAACAAAACCTGAAACAGAAGTCTCTTCTCTTCTGCAGCTCTCAACTTCCTTAATTTTCCCTCTGCCAGGTAGTAGACTAATCCAGAGACTGTAAAATTCAGAGGATTTTATGAACTACCTTTAAGGGTCAAAACCACTAAACACCTAGGGGAAAGCTGAAGTAGTATTGGAATGAAGAATTTCTTTCACAAAGTTTATTTGTTTTTAAGGCAAATAAGAGGTCAGCTAGCCAGATATTCTGATTTTTTTCTTCAGTAAAGTGATAAGCCTTTTCCCAGCTCTTCCTAAGTATTAAGATTTTACTAGTGCTCTGCGCAGTTTTGTACTGAAAGCATACATTAGAGCAAACGTGTGTGCTTCTGTGTTCCAGGGGCAGAAGTTGCTCAGTTTTCTCACTCGGTCCTCACACCCAGCACTGCTGCACAGTGCTGTGTAGGCTGCTGTGTAGACTGCGTAAATTCAACAGTTGCCATTCACAACATGGGTGCTGCCATAAATGTGTGTGACACACCTTACACTTCCTTATATGCTCATTCTGCCGTTGGAATCTATTATC
Organism: Mormoops blainvillei; assembly: GCA_004026545.1. Classification (NCBI taxonomy): domain Eukaryota; kingdom Metazoa; phylum Chordata; class Mammalia; order Chiroptera; family Mormoopidae; genus Mormoops; species Mormoops blainvillei. The sequence goes on from PVJD01001049.1 coordinate 190,058, forward strand.
TTCACGCTTTTAAGAAGAAAACAGGAGCCGAGAATCCCAATGTTTTCTTAACTTTTCTCCAAGGTATACACATACCAGTTAGTCCAAATTTAAGGAGTTTAAGTCATCAGTAATTTCAAAGTCAGTTAAAAAGAAATCATGTAGGTGGAAGCATCATTATAGGTTTTCTGTCCGTATGCATCTTGAAGCACTGAAATTCAATGGAAGCTCTGAACCAGTGGAATATTTCATATACTGCAAAGAATTATGTAATAATAAGTTGTTATTTCTAGCCATTGTTCTGACTGGGGTCCCATTAAAGCATCATTCTCTGTCTATGTGACCAATCCCAAGGGTTAGTAAAAAACAAAAACTTTTTTTAAAATTTAATTTCTGTCATTTATCTTTTTCTCTTTTCTTTCTTTCTTTCATTTATTCTACCTGGGGCTGAAAGCAGATACTTTTCGGAGGAAAGAAAGTTGCAGGTGTTTTTACCCTCTCAATGGGACTTTTGTCTTTTGCACAGAGAGAAAAGGAACCTGGTGGTGGGGACTGAGCATTGATCATGAGAAGTTTTCTAGGACCAAAAATGAGGCCATTTATGTTCATTTGAGAATCCTAGCAATGATGAAAACTGTGATGTGGGAATATAAGATTTTTTTAGTGATCTAAGCCCAAGTTTTGACTAATTAACTTGTTTTAATATCACACCTAAAAATCAATAGGAATGAATACAAGGACTCTATCAGAAGAAAGATCAGAAGAATAATAGATACAACAGGGATGCCAGTTCTGGGTCATGGAAGGAGCAGTGAGAATCAGCTTCCATGCAGCAATCAGCTCTAGTTTTTCCTTGATGCCAACTTAAGTATTTCCTTCACCACCCACAGCATATTAATGTTAGTGCCTAATCCTTTTCCTGGGGCTACACATGAAACACACACAACCACTGTGTGCATCAGATTCTAGCCTGGGACCAGAAGAGGGAGAAGTCCCATCTGAGGGAAGATGGAGAAAATTTTTTGTTTTTTGCTTTATTTTGGGGGGGAGGGGAATTTTTCAAGTAATTATTATATAAACGCGCTTCTTTTTTGAGACCTACAGGTCCTGAAAACTCTAGAACATTCTTTCATAAGACATTCAGAAACTGTACCTGCTTCTTACTTAAAGGAGTCACTTGGGGACAACATTATAGTTAGAATCACTTGAGAAACCTTTGGAAGTAACTGGTGACAAAACTGTGAAATAAGGATAAACTTCTTGGGTTCTCCAGACTCACATGGGTAGTGAGGACTGACAAGGAAATCCATTTGTATCTTTTTTCATGCATGGAGAAGTAACCTTTCCAGCACCGGCCCTTTCCCAGCATGCCCCCCGTCCCCCGCAAAAAAGACTCTAAGTCATTATTCATCAATACCTTCTCAGGACATAATGGAAAAGCTGTACTCAGCACCAACATTTGAAAACAGGTCTTTTCTCGCCTTCTACACATTACTTCTCTGAGCGTGCACATTAATCAAAGCCAATGTGCTGTAAATACAATTGTACTCCCTGCCTGTGGGAGTGCCTCTTATTCCTGTCGGCAGTGGCCTCAGCATTAGTCATGTACACGATTTCTTACAGAGTCTGGGCATTTTTTCCAGCTTCCCCGTAAACCACTGTGACCTACAAGCTGTTCCTTTAATATCAGACCAAATTTTATGGGCTCAGAAAATAATCATTTTCAATGTATTAGAATAATGTAATTCAGCATTTATTATCTAGCAATTGACTTCCTTAAAACCTCCATACCAACTCTCTTCTTATTCTAATCATGGCCCAATGTTATTCTAAGGTCCAGCTGAAGAAATATGCAGGGGTGAAAGGGCCACTGACTTAGTGAAGACTTACCACAGTTAATAGATTGGGTGCAGAGGTGGTTCAAGGATCTGGCGTGCCACCAGTATCCAGCCTTGTTGTTGTTTCTGAGATGATAAATAGTACCAGCAGGTCTTTGGCATGCCCACTCTCCCCCAGTCTAGTCAGATACAGTGATAGTTTATTAAATCTGAGTATACTATAAAAGCTTGCCATTTTCAAATAGCTTATTCAGATTGAGTGTGACTTGAGATATTCTGTTTTATGTAGCTGTTTTTTTTTAAATTTATGTTTTGAGAGAAAGAGAGAAGGATAGAGAGAATAATTTGTTGTTCCACTTATTTAGGCATTCACTGGTTGATTCTTGTTTGTACCCTGACTAGAGATCAAATCCACAACCTCGGTGTATCAGGATGACTCTCTAACCACCTGTGCTACCTGCCTAGAGCTTATGCAGTGCGTTTCCATTTTAATGTGCCAGTATTGCAGCTTGCTCTTCTTTGCTTTGCAGGCTTTATTGAAGTATTGTGTGGTGACCCAGAGCTGATTTTTTTTAAAGTGGTATTATTTAAAATTTGAATGAAACAATCATCTCTAGCTCAGACATGCACATTATTTTTTACTGCGTCCCTCTGTCAGTCTTAATATCCAGTTATTTATCTAATGCTATGGGAGACAACATGCTTAATGCCCCTTCAATTATAATAAATTAAAGCAATATCATTGTACAACAGTAGCCATCCAGCACCATGCCCGCCTGTGTGATCCATGCTCATGTCTGCATGCGCTGGTCTTTGCCTTAAAAGTCTTTTGCCTTCAGATAAAATAGATTTGTATGATACTTAAGTATTTGTATCTTCTTTCATATTAAATTACTCATTCTGAAGGGTCACATGTAGGTGTCAGACTGAACTATGTTAAAAGAACTATAAACTAGTTTAGAATTGTATGCTTAATGATTTATTTCTTATTCAAACAAAATTACAACAGGAAGACATGGAAAAGAAAGTCAGAATTTAGATGTCTTCCTTTCTCCCTTCCTCCTTTCCTTTTTTTTTTTTAGCTTTCTAGGCCTTTCTGTTCTTTGTTAGACGTGGGTACTTCGGTGCTGTGCCCGCAGTGTGCATTGGTTCACAGTGCCAGTATGTATTAGACCACAGTTCTCCCCCGCCCTTTTCAACAGGGGGTTTATTTCACGAAGACCTGCCAGTTTTCTCTCTAAAAATAGGCATCAAAGATTCACCAAAATTTGGAGGGAAAACTTTAATGATGGCATGTGAGCACACTGAGTGAGATAGCTGCTTTTCTTTCCTGCCTAGAAGTCCTCCCTATGCCCCAGTGTTTTATTTTTGGAAATGTTCCTTGAAATGTGAGATCCTGGACAGACTCCCAATTAAGTGGGATTATTTAGGAAGAAAAGAATAGGAAATGAGAAAACCAGTGGCCACATGATAGGGTGTACCCTGAATGAAATCCAAATTTGTAGTTCTCAAGAAGAAGCTCATAGAATTCATATATGTGGCTTACACTATGTACTGAATAGACTTTTTTTTTTTGCCTCAATGGGAAATTATAATATTTTCCCACAGGCTAAACTCATTAAGATTTTGACTATTCCATGGGACCAGTTTCAAGAAAGATAATATGTGTATGCCAGAAGCTAGCACTTGGAAGGCATTTCCTCTTCCAATTCAAATTTTGGTGCTTTAAACAAAAATATTCACAGTTTTAAGCAAAGAGGTTGCTTTGGGGACTTTTGGCAGCCTTCTGTGTCAAGCACAGAATGAGATAACATATGTGTTACCTTCATCCTCTATATATGCTTATTTATTTATGCTAGATGTATACTATCTTGCTAATATTAAGTTATGCATACTTTAAAACCAATATAGAAATATAAACTGTAAATAGAATAATTAATGCTGAAGGAAGCTATTTTAAATATCTTGCTAATGATACTGTCATTAAAAACAATCTCAAGACACAATATTCCCTTAAGGATAAATTTAACATGAGTGCTAGATAATGTAAATTCATAGTTCAAGCAGTTTTCTTGATAATTTTATTGGCCCAGTTCTCATCACTTTTGATTAGATCATCATTGAATTTACTATTTAATGTGACTAACCAATATCTCTTCCTGGTAATAAAACCAACTTCAACTCTGACATGTTGTTCATTGTTTGGGCTTTTCTTGAATTATCCTCAGATTGTTTTTTTAATGAAAATTTTACAATAATAGATCCCATAAATGCAGCTTAGCTTAGTTAAAACTAGATAGTATAACTCATAAATCCAGTTAACCAGTCACACATTAACTGTAACATGTTGAAAGCTGTTGAACAGGTAAAGCACCATCATCTATCCTTCTAGGCTACAGACCTCTCCTGTCTGCGACATGCAGTAAAAGAGAGTACCAGCATCAATAAAACATTAAACACTTGTAAGGATACAATTGTTAGGTTTTGATAACAAACATAAATAAAATTTCAAATTTTTTTTCCACTCCCCAATAGAATATCTTGCAGCCTCAATTTGGAGATAGCTCTTTAAAGGTGGAGCTCAAATGATATCTTTCCCAAAAGGTTTTTCTTTTCTTTTTTTTTCTGGAGCCCAAAGTGGGAAATACATATTTAACCCCTCTGAAAATTTTTACCATCTTACCTGTACCTGTCTTCAGATTGTTACCCTTTTCTGCCTCAGAGTTATGTATAATGTCTTCATTCTTGAACTAGACTCTAAGCTTATTGGGGGATGGCCCATGGGTGATTTATGCTTGGGTTTCCCAGAATATCTGAAAGGATGGAGTGCAGTGGGGAGAAGTGCCATGGACTTCTATATAGTTCTTCCAAAAATGCCAGTTTCAGCAGATAAGTAATCAAGTCCCTTATCCTACTTGCAAATAAACTTTATGACCTTGACTTTCATTTTGTATTCCTGTCTCTAGTAGGTATTATCAAACAGCACACTGTTAATATGGCATGCAAGAAAAGAACCAGAAATAATAAGGGTGTTTTTTTAAAGGTCCAAAATAAATGTCAAATTCACAATGGATAATCATCTTTGAAAACTGAAATTAGGCAACACATGATTGTCATGGTTGTCCTAAGACACATTTTTATTATCAATTTTTAAAATGTGCATGAATCTACCCTCAGCATGTTATACTCATCTGTAATATATCTTCCTTCTCCTTTTCTAAATTAGTTCCAAACAGAAACTATAAATGATCATTAGGATATGATTTTATTACTCCTCATTTTAGGCACTGAATAGCAGAGAAGGAAGCATTAAATAAGAAAAACAACAACTAAAAACAGTTTATTCCTGTGATTACAGGTCTACAGTAAAGACAACAAGACTATTTTTTAGGGGCATTTTTAGAGCAGCAAAGAACTAAAGGTGAAAGGTGAGTTCAAATTGAAAGCCAGAAAACACAACAATTAGAAAAAAAGTCCAAGAAACAAAAGACCAATTTATTTTTAAACATAGCTACTATTTCTAGAAACATAGCAAATACTCAAAGGGCTGGAAATTGTAGGTTCTGCCCTGCCTTCTGAAAGCTGGGCTTGGTCATCCCTTATAATTTTCCATATATTCAGATGGCTCCCAAGGATCAGTAAAGTGAGATTAATGATTTAATTTTCTACTCAAATGTTATGCTCCCATGATTAAGCCATGCAAATGATTACTAACTGTGGAGAACGTGTCAGACCAGGCTCACGGAGTTGCAGAAGTTTAAGCTGGACCAGACTGGATGAAAGTAAAGGGCAGTCAAGTCATTTGCGCTGAGGGTTCTGAAGATTGAACCCCACTGCTACAATGTGGCTTTCTGGTAGCATCTATCCCTTGGAAACAAAACTTCTTATCAACTGCCTGAGAAGAGATTCTTAGTAAACAGGAGCATGCACACTTGAGGTAGTTTCTCTTTTAACGATGAACAAGTATACGACCTATTGTCTCTGGCAATTGGATTTACCCATTTCCATGGGATGACAGTCTGTCTTGGCTAATCCTGTGTTGGAATGAAACACACATCTTTACCTCATCTCTAACCTTACCTAGCCTATTGCTTTAAAATGGACGAAGCTGCCCTAATTTAAGGATCTCAGTTGACCTGGTCACCCTGGGTCCCACTCTCAAATCTCCACTAGATACAATTATTTTCTCTTGCTGGTTCTACTTCCTTTCCTTTGTTCTCCTCTTGATCACATCATCTCACCTGCAATTTTACCAAGTAAACTTTATCTTCTCTTTTTCTTCTTGGGGTTTTCTTTTTTATTCTTTGCCTCTCTCTCCTTTCTCTTCTATTTTTCCTTTCTCAGCTCCCCTGTTAGTTAAAACTGATGATGCTTCTTAGTCCTACTTTGGATTAAACCAGTTACTGACCCTTGGTTTTACAGAAGGTTTAATGTTACCCATAATAGTAAGTTTCAAATGTATTGTACAACCTAAAATATACTTTCCTACAAATTATTTAATTTTGATGTATAGAACAAACCTGCAATATAGGTATGACGGAGATTACCAACCCCAATTACAAAAGAAAACATTGACGCTCATGAGCTAGAGGCCCAATCAAGTGTACATATTCAGGGACTGGCAGAGCAAGGGGTCAGTGAAAGCTGTTACGGTTGATTTTTCTCCTATGCATATGCTATCCCGGGCTGCCCGTTTCCTTTATTCTCAAACACAGACCCCCCTTGTCCTGTCTTTCTAAGGTTTTTTAGAAAAAGCTATTTCACTGGCATAAAACGTGTTAATTAACCCATGCAAGTAACCAATAATTATCAAGTATTGGTTATGTATGCTTTGTGGGGATATAATGGATAGAAAGATGAATAGGACATGGCCCCCATGTGCTGTAACATAGAATAACTGGGGGGAAATATCACTTGAACTGAAAGGCTATTTGGAAAAGACTACCTCCCTTATTATCTTTAGCTGCATGTACGAAAAGTGGAAAAGTAGTTCGTTCACTCATCTGTTAATTTATAACTTATATAAATTTACATAACTATTGTGTATTTTAACTACAGGCCAGGATTTTTTTGCAGGCCTCTGCATCCTTGAAGCTTGAAATCTAATAGGAATACAGTAAAGTTCATAGACAAATAAGCATGTAAGAAATAAAATAGTGTCAGATGGAAATAGTAAGCTAAAAATGAACCTGAGTAAATACGATCAAATACTTGGCTGGGTCATTGGAGAATATTAGGTAAAGGGGAAAATAATTAATGTCTGTAGTGAATTTGGTATTAACAGAAGGTACATAATAGCAATAATTAAAGTGGATAAGAAAAAAGATATAACTTTTACATCTTAAAGTCCAGCTGGAGTTGTAAAAGTGATCCGCGGAGTATTTCCCAGGGAAGTAATGTCTTTCTTCAATAAGTACTACAAACCGTGTATAATGCTATCAAAGTATAGAACTAAGACAAGTGAATGAAAAACAGTTAATCAGAGTAGACACAAATCATGATACTTTATAATTACAAATGCCTTTGAACTATACACTTGTAGAAACTAATAGTTGAATGGAACTCGATGGTCAATGGGTCTGGATTCTCTCAGTCGTGGAAATAATTTCTACAACCTCTATGACTAATAGTTACTAATTTCTGACTGCATAATTTCTGACTAATTTCCACACCGTAGACCCAAACCTCCATGGGATAGGTTTCTTTTTTGTTAAACTGACAGCTATTTCTTGAAATTGAACACTAATCTGCTGAATTCCTCACATTGGTCCTAGCTCTGTCTTCTGAAGCAACGCAGAATGCATACCCCACAAGAACAGTTATATTCAGATATTTGACATGCTTAAGGCACCATTGTATTTTCTGAAAAATGCATTCAAGAATACTGAGGAAGAAAAGGGACATTTAAAAAATTAAACACAATCAACGAGCAAAGAGAAAGAAAAGAAGAAAAACTATCTTTCATTATATGAACGTGACAACTAATAAAGTTGCTTAATTAGAGTCAAACTAGGGAAGAAGGAAAAAATAAGTGGAAAAACACCAGATAACTACAGTTAAGATTTAGGGCAGGTCTGGAGAGGCACAGGTGGCAGAGTGGTCTTACAAAGCTCACCTCCACTGCGAAGAGAAGACAACATAAAACGCAAGAGGAATAAACTGAGCCCACTCATATAATTACAGTGACAAGCAGCCACTGATAGAAGGAGAAATGTTAAGCCATTTAAGGCCAAACTAGCATGACCAACCAAGGCGTCAGAATTGGCATGGGGCAAAACAAGCTGTGCCAGCCTGCTGGCCCTTCTGTTAGAACTACATTTACGGTAAGATGATATTTGAGATTTAACTCTGAGCTAGATGCTTCAACAGTTCAGCATGATTATGGATAAGAATAAGTCAGTAATAAATGGAAAAATATATAAATTCCAGGTTACAATAAATTTTGAACCACTCACTAATGTTTAACTATTCATCATCTGAAAGTTTCTATGTATATGTATATATGAGGTCTGCTGAGAAGGTATCCAACCATGTAATATGAAAAAGAGACATTTACTGAAGAAGATACAAAATACAAGAAACATTGTACATAGAATAATGATGCTTCAGTCTCCTTCAAAGTAGGTACCTTGGGTCCTCACACAGTTCTCCAGTCAATATCAGCTGCCTCATCGTATTTTCTTGAATCTCTCATCAATGGTCTGAAATATCTTCCCTTTCAAAGGTGATTTTAGTTTTGGGAAAAGCCAGAAGTTTCAGAGCTCTACATTTGGGCTATAGAGGGGCTGAGTCACCTGGGTGATTTTATGTTTTGCCAAAAGACTCAAAATCTCTGCATGAGACATGATGCATGAACGGGTGTTTTGATGCTGTCAATCACCAGTTGCCCATAGCTGTGGCCTCTGAAACATTGAAATAGTGTCCTTGGAGGAATGTTCAAGTTTAATGCAAAATTTGATGGAGACTGTTGCTCTGCTCAGTCATTTCGAATGCCATCGCCACACAGTACACACGCTCATTCAATGGCGTATACTGCTCCCACTGACTCGGACAGTGAAGTCGTCATTGTTCACACATGTACATTCCAGTCCACTCTCCTTGGCGCTCAGGTTACATTGATGTCTCACAAGCCATTCTCATTATAAATAGTCAGACTTTTTCTGGATAGACCTTGTATATGTGTGTATATGTGTGTATCCATTCTCTATAAACAAAGTTTTGTCTCTGTAAAGACAACTTTCAGATGATGTTTAGCCCTGTGTAGCACTCATGCTATTTCTTTCTTAGTTGTTTATTTTGATCACTGTTCTGGGATTTTTGTACTATTGCATTTAACAACTAGTTTTTGCTTAGGAATCTAGATGCCCATGTCAGTTTGCTGCAGCCTTGAGGGGCAAGGTAGGGACAGTAACTAATTACAAGAGTCACTGAATACTTAACCTCTCTAAAGTGTCAGATTTAACATCTTTAAAAACAGTGGAGTAATGTCAGTCCTGTCCGTCTCATGGAAGAATTGCCCGAGCTAAATGGGATTGGTGCACATTGAAGTATATTGTGTACTTCAATTTTCTGTAGAGATATATGAATGCTTTTAATTATCTGCATATAATTCTAGAATTACTTAAGACACAAAGTTTAAGTAGTACACACTCCATTAAATTGATACTTGCCTAAATATCATACAAATTTTCACAGAAACTTTTCATAATTGAAGTTGAGAAAAATAAGCAAGTTTATACATTATACAAAAAAAAAGAGAAAAAAAGAAAGAAAAAAATAAAAAAAATTGAAATACCCCCTCAGCTCAACTATAGTTTTTCTATTTTATGCATGCATTTGTTTCTTTGATAATATACATTGCTTACTTATTAAATTTATTCAAGTAATCAATATTTATGTTATTTATCTATATTATTTGTATGAAATATGCTCCTATAGAAAAGAGACTATATTAGTTTCAATAGTTTACTACCACTGTGTTAAGTGGCAGTAAACTACCGCTTATGGATCAGTGTTCAACAAATAAGCTTTGTGTCAAAAACTATAAATCTATGTAATTTACATATATGAGTATCAATTTAAGTTACCTGGACAAGATCTCAGCTATCATAGATTTCATTTTATTTTTAAATTTATTTTTATTAAATTCATTGGGATTACATTGGTTAATAAAATTATGTTTCAGGTATAAAATTCTACAATACATCATCTATATATTGTATTGAGTATATACCACCCCAATTTGTCTTAAAATACTGAATCCTCAATTTTGTAATTTATGAGTGTATGTACTTCATACACACATACATCACAGATGCACACTACACATCAGTGTTAATGTAATTTTAACTGATAATTTTAAAAGTTTGTGCAATAGACTTTGCTTTCAAAGAAAATCTTTTTATCATTTAAAATAAAAAACTTTTCTACTGAGAGAAATTATTTCTACAATTGGATTTTGGTAAAACAAATAAGACAAGGTCATTAAAATTAATTTAGGCATCATATTGTAGGAATATGACCAAAATTTTTAAAATTTACATTTTGGGCTAGCTGTGTTTCCAGAACATCTGTTATACTATTATGGCAGGTGTTTATTAATATGGATGTCTAATCAAATCTCTTGGTTGCTAATAGCTTGGCAATTCAACATAAAAATATTGTCAAAATCCTTGATTACATGTTAAAAACTGTGGATAATTGATTCAAAGCTGTTTCCTTTGACTAGATTAAAAAACTAAAACATGCCCTGTGTATTTTCTTTAGAATCGCAATAGTTTTTCTGAAATTTCTAAAACATTTCAGTAATGAGAACTTGTGAAGGTATAAAAGCCTTGTATAGGCCAAGATGTGTCTTAATTCAAATTACTTTAGGCCCTTCATTATACAGATATAAATAAAATCACTTTTAATGCCCTGGGTTAGAAGTGAAGGGAGCTTATAGCTTATAGAGGGGCAGTAATGATGTAATAATACACACATACACATATACAGGGAGAGAGAGATTGCTATAGAAAACCATCTGGGGCACATGCAAGTTCAGATTTGTTTAAATTTTCTTAAAATTATTTAATAAGTTCTGAGTAGTAGCAGTAAACAAGAAGCAATCTGGTGTCCCTTAGACCCTGAATTGGAATTTTTCTTTTGAATAATGCAAGGGAATGACACAAATCTTCAAAAAGTTTCTGTGGTAATAGTATTAAACAGAAATCTTTAAAAGTCTGAAACTCACTGACAGATTCTGAAAGTTTAGAATTTATTTCCTTATGGTACACTCTACTTCCATCATTTCTATGAGTACGTTTCCCTTTTTATCTATAATGCTTAGATATGCAGTTTTGGTTCAGTATCAGCACTGTCCCGTAGAACTTTCTATAGTGAGGGACATATTCTCTAAGCTATCCAATATGAAAGCCACTTAAATCATGTGGGTATTGATCCCTTGAAACATGTTTTATACAACTAGAAAACAGAATATTTAATTGTGTTAGATTTAATCAATTTATGCTTATTTAAATACCCACACAGCTAAGGGCGCCTATATGAAATAGTGCTGGCCTACATCATAGTATATGAATTTCTTATTTAATAAAATGTACTTCCTTAGAGTTCAGAACACTGCCAAATTGTATGCATAGGTAGTTGTACTAGAATTGCATGCTTTTTATGCATGAAAAGGAAAATAATGTCAGCATCTTATAGACCAGTGATCTTTCTAGACATTGTTTCCTGTTGAAATGAAGCCACAGTAAAAATGAGCATAGTCCATTAGAATGTGAATATATTCAGAATCCTTTCCATATGACGTAAGTCAGGAGTCCAAAACTATGGTTTACAAGCCTAGTTCAGCCCACCACTGCTTTTTTCTAAATAAATCTTTATGAAAACACAGACACACCCATCCACTTATGCATTGTCCATGTCTACTTCTGTGCTGCAACAGCAGTGTTGACTGGTTACGATTGAGACCCCATGGCCTGCAAGGCCTAAAATGGCCTAAAATATTTACTGTCTGGCCCCTTGTGGAAAAAGTCTGCCATCTCTGACCTAGGTGAATGGTTATGTGATAAATGTTAGGAGAAAATCTTATGGAGAAGTACACTTTTTCCAATTCATTCACCACATACAATATCTAAGTAATTTATAAGGTTTATATGTAATATATATTATCATCTATATAGTTATATATACACATATCATAACATATACAGCAATTAGAAAGTGAGGTATTAGAATTTCAAATATAAAGAGCTTGGCAGAAATAACGCCTGTTTGAGTGTGGTTGGTAGGATAATAAGATCGGTGTAATAATTTACAGTTTTAATTTGAACATTTCACCTAAAGTATCATATGTTGTGCTTGAGTGTGATATTGTTATGTTACAGAATTATATGCTTAGGATTTCATAATAAAAGATTTTGTAATAAAAAAGGGGCATTATTTGTGCTGGACCTTGTATACAAAATCTCAGATATATTAAAAATCACCAAATAAACTCTATGTGTTTTTTATGGTAAATAAAATATTTACCTATTTTATGGTAAATTTGATATTCAATCGTTTATACCATCTTTTCTCTAGTTTAACTGAAAGGGATGACTAACATGTCTCTGCCTAGAATCTTGGTGATCAGAGAGTATTGGAGCTGCAGTGGAACATAAAAGTACCTTCCAAACTTATTTTAAAGACACTAGCCTAAGAAGTTGTGACATGTCTAAAGTCACAGCGATTATAACCATTTAATCAATGTTCATTTATTGAGACATATCTTGATATAACTGCCCAGTTAGGCCTCCACGCCATACAGAATTCAGGAACATAGTCCCCTAGGACCAGCAGATACACTGGGGCGGGAAACCCTGGAAGTTGTCATTGTGGCTGTGCTATCTATGTATGATAAATGTCTTCATCCCAATCCAACAAGAAAAAGACAGTCTTCAAATTAGATTCCCATCCTGGTTTCTGTAGCGTGTGTATTTCATACCATAAGCTGATGTTAGAACAGGTGCTATTAGGAGAACGGCATGCACAAAGGAGCACCGTGATGTGCCATTTCATGATAGACACAACTGGCAAGAAATCACAAATGACCTATGTATATCCCAGGGGATAGATTCTAACTGCTCAATTTAAGCACTTGGATTTTAGGCTTTATCTTATTCACAGTAATTTTGATTTGTTCTAAAGATTTACTCCAAAATAGAAACAACCCCATTTGAATTATATTACAATTGTTTAAGAACAAGCCTAATTTCATATAAAGAATTGCATACATTGGTAGAAGCAAAATTAAAATTTACTTTCTGATCTCAGTAGAACCGATGCTTATTTTTCTGCCTTTATGATGAAAAAGAATCTTAAAAACAGATGTGCTTCTAGTCTCAAAGTTAATCTGAACTATTTGGTATAAATTTTAAGGTAAATGTAATGGTATTATTTTCATAAGGTGCTTTCATTAAAATCATTATATAAGTTTCTAAAATGTGTCAAAGAAAGAGGTTATAATTTAAATTAATGTACAATGGCAGAAATGGGCATTTCAAATTCTGTATTGGTAGAAACTTTAACTTTACCAGAATAACCTCCCCTTACCAGATGCTGGAATAAAAATTAATATATAACTTTGGACATTTATTTCTCTCTTCTTTCAGTCCAACAGTACAGTTCTTGGCTATATATGGTACATGAGGTACATAGTACAATCTGAACTACCTGATGTCTGAACTTCGTTTTTCAAAAATGTGTATGGATTTAGATCTTTGATTGGATTTCAGAATGCAGAGGTACTCCGAAACAGAACCAGCCAGTCATTACATTACACTGTACAGCAAAGAATATTCTAGAATATGCTTTTTGCATGTTTCTGAATCAGTGTCTTATCTCAGTGTGTTCGGTGCCTTATTAGTCCTTTCAAAATCAGCCAGGTGGGTATAAAGATGACAGAAAAGACTTGTCTCCATATTTTATTTCTCCAGAGTTATCTCCAACCACACCAGCCAGTGGAGAGGTTCTAAGTGAAGCCCTGGGTAGTCAGTAGTAAGAACTCTTAAGTAGTAAGACTTAAAACATTACCTCTGGAATTTCTGTTGAAAGAGGTAACTAAAGCTCTGCATGGATTCTTTATATCACCAACTGAAATATTATTAAAGGGCTAATATTTGAACTGAAAGAAAAAGGAAAAATCACTGCAGATGGTGCTTCGTCTGTGAAACTTTTGCCAACTTATACTATGACAATGAGTGGGAGAATAAGGACTAACAACTTTTGGTAGTTTAAGAGCCTCTGAACCTTTCACATGTAAACAGGTGCATAAACAGGAGACAGTGTAGAGAGAGAGCATCGTAAATAACCCTTAATCAGTTGTGGTGTCAAGCAGAACAATTGTTAACTCAAAATATTCTATGCATGGAATTTCTGGTTTGACAACTGAAAAAATGGATTTTGTTTGTGGTTCAGAATGACGTATTTATAAATATTGGGATTCAGGTCAATTAATGAGTTGTTTTGAACTAATTCTCTGAAGATAATTCATTTTCTTTCAAAGATATACATGATTTGTTCTCTGGCCTTTTTATCTTTATTGAACTGATATTAATATGGTTAAATATATAAAAATAAATGTGCTTTGGGTATAAGATCTTTTGTATAATCTTAACTTCTTGACCACAATAGAGTATGCTTGTCTCTTTAAAGATCTTTTCAATTGCTCTCCAGAAAAAAAGTATAACATGACGCAGTATCTGTCATATTAAATATAAATTACAAATGACATACACACCTATGGTCACATTGCCCAATTATTTATCTCACTGTATATTTTGGAATAAAGTTAATTCAAATACATACATACATTCTTTTATTGTTTGACAAAAATGAGTGTAGAAATGTTCAGTATATAAAAGCCTATTCTGAATCAGCAGAATTATTTTTATGCATTGCTTTTTTATTCAACGTAGCACTACATTACATAATTAATTTATATTTGAAGGTGCACACAAACCATCACATCTAAGTAAGGATATTATTTAGGTGAACAATACGGAAGCTTTGGGAATTTTTTTCTAATATATCTTCGCTATTATTTTGAAAGAAAATAATCAGTCACCCACAAATGAACACAATTATAACATATATTTTACAAAAGTCATTCTTTATGGGTACTCACAACTCATGTAGAATAATAATATTACAATATGCTTTACTTATTATATACTGAATGGTTGTGTTTTGTATGAAATATCACATTAAATATAAAGCCCTGAAATGCAATGGTCTTCAGAGAGATATTGACCATTTCTCAAATATACTCCAGAAGAAATATTTAATTTTTTAAAAACAGGATTTCTCTTCCCTATCTGTAAAATGAGAGGTTTGGACAAAACAATCTTACAGGGCATTCCAGCTCTTAGACCTTATAATTTTACTCCTATTTCTTTCAATAAATAATTCCACAAACATTAAATATAATACACCTTTGGCTTAATAGATATATTATGAAGCGACAAATAATCAATCACATTTTTATAGTGGAAAATATTTATATTCTGTATTCATTATAAAGAAAATATGCTTTCAGCTCTCTGAAACCACTTAGGAAAACAGCCACCCAGATGATCAACCATATGGCATTAATAAATGTATCACCAAGACAGACATGAAACATTTCATATTTTAACCAAATTGCTAAACTAACTCATGAAAATGTCGTATATTACCCACTTAGCTGAGAGTTTTATTGCAGAGAAATTGTATCATAATTAACAATTAACATAGGACCAACAATTGTATTTTATGATTACTTCTCAAGCAAATTAAAGAAGATAAATTATCTTTCACTTCCATTTAGTTATGGCTCCATACAATTATATATTGGGGAAATATAATATCTATAATTATATAAAATTTACTAAATCATCTATATGAGTAGTATTTATACAGAAGGCATTATGGGGAATAAAATCACTACAGTTAAATACATAGAATTTTGAGGTAGGTGAATAATTTTCAAATTCTATTTCACTGAGGTGCTTTGGTGCCCACGTGTATGGAGCGCCGAAGTGGGGAACCAAAAAGAATGCCAGTTTGGAATGCCCCCCACAGCAGCATTCTCTGGTTCATCTTCCTTTTTTCATATTTGTATATGTTATAGCTACGGTTTTGATTTTTAAAAAGATTCCTATGGTTTAGAAAATTTGTTTAAAGCTATGTTAGTGAAATGCATTTATAACATGTTAAATAATCTAAATAAACACAAGAAAACAAAAAAAGAGAGAAAAAGGAAGTAACGGATAGAAGCTAAGGAGAAATAGACATTTAAAGAAAGAAACAGGCATAATAAATATATTTAAAAATTTGTTAGTATAATTTGATGTTATTGTACTTCCACTTCTACAGAATGAATTAGATGAGATAGAAATGTTGTCTGTGTTGTTAAATTTCTGCCTGGAAATGGAAATATTTTAGCATAATTAGCCCATTAGCCCTTTAGTGTTTTTAACATTTTGTCTCCATAGTATTAAAATTAACACAATATTATTCACTACAAATAAAAAAATACCTTACTTTTCTCAGAAGAATTACAAGGGAAATAGATTGAATTATCCAATCCTACTGGATTTTCAAGCATTCACACTTTAATAGAGGACAAGAGATTTATTTCAAAACTGGTCTTCTCTCCATTGCAAAGTACTCACCAGCAAAGTTGTTGAACGCAGTTTTATATATTTCAGTTGTGTCAATAGAAATGGCAAATGACATCAAGACAAACAAACCAATTCCACTACCATTTTAAGACTTATAAGACCAATTTTTATTTGGAAGAAAGTAATAATCTGCACAGATTTATCCCAGAAGGTTAAACGTAAAATTGTAGGAGTGTAGGCTTGAGCTGGGAGAGAATGAAGGAAGGCTTGGACAAATGGAGAGGAGGGAGGCGCTGATACACACTAGTAATTGATGCTCCAGGAAAGGTATCTAATTTAACCAGAACAAAAACTCCCCATAGCAGAGTGCTGGTCAAAAAAACAGGAGAGTAGGTAAGGACCAGATGCAGAAAGTGTAGGAGGCGGACCTGTTAGGAAACCTGTAGCACTGGTTCCCTTCAACCAAAGCTGGACATGATTCAGAGAAAAGAAACTAGAAAATATTTAAGCAACATTAATTTCTCTTCCAGTGTGGTCAGTAAATTCTCTGATGCTCAAAGAGCACTGGCTGGCCTCAGAGATGATTTGCCAATCGATTGGGTCTTTCATATGCTCTCAGGAGTGTGGCTTCTAAGCCTAATCATTTGATGATGATCTGAATTTTACTCATGGTTGAGCACTGAATCCTTAATTCCCTGACCAAAATCAGCTTATAAACATCTCCTTTCTCTGCCCATTTAATCTTTACTTTTTAAAACATATCTTTATGGATGTGGTCTCCTTCTACACATCATAGATGTTACATAAAAATAGAAAGTGCGGTCTCCATATTTCTTGCATACCCCACAACACCAAACATAAGGATTGTAAATGCTGAAACACTGTTAATAATTAAGCCTGATTATATCCAAGTTCTTTAAGAGGCTGAATTTATCTGTTCTCTTAGCAATGATGAAAAGTCAGTGTTACTAAGGAAAATGTAGATTTATTTCTTATGAGAGACTTGCCAACCTAGAGGAAATTGTAACAATTACCTAAAGGCAATTTGTGCCTGACATTATTCTGAGTGAGTTGAAATGTGAATTGTTGTCTTAAGTACTCATAACAGTACCTTGAAAAGAGTTTAAAGTAACTTTAGGTATCTGTAAATACCAGTATGTTCAAAATAAGCAGTTAACTTTGGCAGAATTCTTACTCA
Organism: Mormoops blainvillei; assembly: GCA_004026545.1. NCBI lineage: Eukaryota > Metazoa > Chordata > Mammalia > Chiroptera > Mormoopidae > Mormoops > Mormoops blainvillei. The sequence goes on from PVJD01001049.1 coordinate 207,715, forward strand.
CTGATTCATTCCTATTTGCATTATTTATAAGATGCTAATTGAACTTTACTATAAAACAGGCTATAAAGTATGAGCTCTAATTCAGTGATGACTATACAACAAATATTCATAGAGCTCACAAATTCTGAAGGTTCCATATTTGATACACAATATTTGTGACCAAAGTTGAAGAAAATAAAATAATACTAAACAAAACTAAAAATATTTAACTTGATTAAATGAATAGTTCAATTGACATTTTTTCCCCCAAATAATCTGAAAATTCTAGATACAAATCTTTGCTTTGTTTTTCATTAGATAATGCCTTTTATAAAGGTAAGGAGTTATTTTTTTTTACCTTGAATTTCCTTGGGCCAGCTGGTGACATGCTCAACCTTCATGTGCTAGGTTCATCTCACTTTCATACTAACCTCTCTAAATAAAAAGAAAATGTAAAATCTCCAGTAGCTTTGAACAAATGTCATATTTCAGGAATGAATAATGTATGCAATTATCCTCAACCTGTGTGTAAAGTACAAGGTTGATGAGGACTCTTCTTTCGCTTTGACAAAAAAACAGCTCTATTCATGATTTCCTTCAAATTCTTCAGCATTAACATGTACCAAGAAAAGCATTCATTGTTCTACCACCTGAGATGCATTCAAGATTATATGTCAGACACTGCTTTAGAGAGAAAGAGAAAAGGGAGCTGTGTTTGTTCCACACACACATGCCTTGTCAACAGTCTGGCATCCATCAGGAACATAACCTGGTGTTGAAACCACACACATGCACACATACCAAAATCAAGCTAGCTTCTTACCAAGGCACAGAGGATTGTCTTACCCTCTGGGCTTCACCTACCCAACCATACCCTGACATACTCATCCATTTCTCACCACACATCTTTCACACTAACTATATGGACTCCTTTACCCTTGTATGTCTTTCTATTCTTATCTCCATCACTGAACTGTTTCTGTTCCCTTAGCCTATGATCTCCTTCCTCACTTGTCTACCGAGTGAATTCTGATTCATTCTTGGACATCTAATGTTTAATTTCCACTGCTTCTCTAAAAATATATATGTATTTACTCAAACTAACGAGTTATTTTCTCATTGTTTCTCCTAACACTTAGTGCAGAACATTGATATTAACCCATATCCAGCTATTCTGCTGTTGTGCTCTGACTAACATATTTCCTTCTTTGCTATAATCTGAATAGTTCAGAGGCTGGGTCAAAGTGTTTTTTTTTTTTTTAGTCATATAGCTTATCATGAATGAGGTGCTCAATACATGTTATAAGAAAGCATTTCACCCACTTTTTTTTCAATGTTTGCTTAAAATCCTAACCCAGTGAAACCACGTTAAACAAATATTAAAATAGCTTCCAGGAGCTTGTGGAATTACATTTTTTTCTTAAATTTCAACAGAGAAATCAGTAACAACGTTGCATTTAAAAATATTTTTGCCAAATACAGAAAGCTTTTGAAATTGGTACTTCATTAGTATATATATCTCATGAATTCGAAGTGACAGGGAGACACTATTTGAAGCAGGATGTTGGCTCTTGCATTTGCATCAGCAAATTTTGGCTTAACCAGCTTGGCGTCTCTGTTTCCAGTAATAAAAAAGATGGAGGTGATGTATATTGCTCTCTTGTTACAGAAATATAGGTATCAGACAAATTAACTAAAGTATGCCTATGAATATTACAGCAAATTCTACTTTTAAAGAATCAGCACAAATGTGTTCAGTGATAAAATGTTGCTTGAATAAAGAGATTTGAATTCTCCCTTGATGTATTATTAAATCGCTTCCTGAAGCTTTTCTGAGTCTCACTTCCTCACCTGTAAAATGAGAAGAAGGACACAGGAACATGCAGGCTTTTTAAACATTAGAAATGTAACACTTGCTGAGCAACGTGAGCTACGCAGTAGCTGAATTGCTAAATCTCTGTGGCAGGTCTTCATCAAGCCTCCTTCAGAAAATAAATAAATAAAATTACAAGTATTTATATCATCACAAAAACCTTCAGATCCTACATAAATACCTTGTTCTATGATGTTTTAACAACAAGTTTATGGTGAGTATTAAGAAATATTTCCTCTCACAAATGTAAAAGAGTTGTATCACTGTCTAATAGCACACTTTGGTTCAGTAAGAACCAAAGGTAGGCACAGCTCTTCTAATGATCTATCAAACTGATATATGACGAGTTGAAAAATATGCCCAAAGTCATTGACAAAATTTCCGAGACTGATAAATGGTATGAAAATGCCCATACTTTGGGGTATGAGCCTTTCAACAAAATGAAGCCATCCTCTGCAAAGATGGAATATATACCACTGTATGTATAGTTCAGAAAATTACATATAACCATGTTTTTTCACTGATGAATTAAAGTAAGAAAAAATTATCATACTCTACTTCGCAGGCAATATATAAGATCAACACTAAACTATTTGATGATGTAAACAATGGCCAAATTAAGAAATGAAACATATGCTTTAAGAGTCGAATGGCAGACTTGGGGAGCTAATGAAGTGCAGGTTCAAATGATAAAACTAATCTATGACTAACCTGAGAAAGACTGAGATCAGTTTCATGAAAAAATAAACGTAGGACAAGTTAAGTGACTTAAAGAGTCAGTGTTACAGGCAGCAGAATTCTATATCCCCTGCGGTCTGCACCCAGTGAGATAAACATCATGGTCTGAGGAAAGAGACTGACGATTTTTCACAGATCACCACTTCTAAGCCATAGATATAGGGATATTCCTAACATTAACAGCATCGTCCATGTGACTACTTTATATCTAGTTGAATGCTGTGGTTAATAGTAATTAATTGAAAAGCTAATATTGGCTCATTCAAGAAAACCTTCCATTTTCAAATGAAAATGCTGCCAGTGTCCATGTTACACACCCCGTTTTTTGTTTGTCTGCTTTTGCAAACAGGACACTCCAATGCAAACTGCAGAAATGCAAACTGTGGTAGAGTACTGGTTTAATAAGAACAAGGTCATGGATTTTATCTCTAAACAGTTTAGTTAACTTGGCAGATAAAGACCTTGCTGCACAAGCTCCAGCTGTGATTTCAGCTCAACTGCAAGTGCGTGGTGTGGGTCACAGCTGACGTGATCCCAAAACCCACCCATCCAGTGTCCTGGAAAACAATGCCAAACACCCATGGTTCAAGTTAGATATTGTGTCTTACTTTTTAAATGACACCTTTTTTTTTTTTCCAGTGTTGCTTTGGTTTGAATATGGATGGAAGATATAAGTTCAGGAAAAAAAAATTTATGTCATTGAATATGTTTTTGCACATGATGTACTGCTTTTTTTCACATCTATGGTTGGCCCACCTATAACAAAGGAATAATTCATATACCCTAAGCGGCAGCATTCAGTTGCATCAGGCAAAAATGGTAATTTCCAAAGGTGTAATCATGTAAAATGGAGTACATTTTCTGAGCCTCAGATTTAGAGGAGGGTTTTCAACAATGGACTACACTGAGCCACATTAATAGCAGGCATTATGCTACCTAAGCATTATGAGTAGGAGACATCCTGTTTCATAAAAGAATCATGCTTTAAAAATGAGTCTAGCTCTGGCTGGTATGGCTCAGTAGACTGAGTGCTGGCCTGCAAACCGAGACTGCCATTTGGATTCCCAGTCAGGACACATGCCTGGGTTGTGGGCCAGGTCCCCAGCTGGGGGTGTGAGAGAGGCAATTGATTAAAGTTTCTCAGGCACATCAATGTTTCTCTTCCTCTCCTTCTCCCTCCGGTCTCCCCTCTCTCTCTCTCTTAAAAAAAAAAAAAGAAAAAGAAAAGAAAAAGAGTCTACATGGTATTAGTAAATCACCTGTAAAAAAGATTCTGCATGACTGTACTAAATGTTGGAAGCAACACATGAACATGACTGCTGTGTACTTGTGTGCACGTGCGTGTGTGCCCACAAACACACACACATTTGAGTTAAAAAGTAAAACGTGAGTTCCATCATCTAATGTTAGTCTATTTTGTATTCTCCCCACAAGCCCTCTATTTTAAACTTGTAAGATTTAATCACCAAAGTTCTTTAAAAGTCGATGAAATAAAATCTGAAAAATCAAGTTTACCAGCTTTTTCTGATTTCTAGTTCTGCTACTGAATTTCTGTGTAACCCTATTTATATGTGCTTTAGATGAGAGATTATGACATCTGCTTCTAATAGGAGAAAATAAAAACAAGGGTTATCTCAACATGTAGGTCACCATAAAGATCTCCATACGAACCTTTTATATTCCTAGAAGGCTTTTGAAAAATTACCTTTAGTTTGGTAAAGTTTTAATCAATGTATTTACAGAGTTGGGTTCTATTATCCCCAATTTTTGTGCCTTGCTCCTCCAGTTACTTTGAGTTGATTTCTAAAGACTAGAAAAGAAAAGGCTCACATTAAAAATTTATCAAAACAAAGTAAAAGAGCAGAATCATTAGACTCCTGAGGAACACCTACAGGAGGATTAAAGTCAAGAACACTTCCTCAAATGAGACATGAAAGTGTTTCAGCTTGAAGAGTTTACATTCCAGTAGACCCCGTTTAACCATTTAGCAGCTTCCCTTCCGTCTCTGTCCCAGGACCCTGCAATGCTGAGCACCAAACTCTGCCTCGAGCTTCTCTGTTTTATTATTCTTATCAAATTCACCCTGCTCATTTATTAACAAATTTTGTGAGTGTATTTGTGTTACCTTGTTAGCACTGCAGACATAAAATTTTGAAATCATACAATAAATCAGAAGAGAATTGATTTACAAGCTCTGATGGTTGAGCGTTGATTACCCAAGTTAACATGATGCTCTATAAAATGGGGTTTCTAAGTGATATTGTAAAGTTCTAACAATAATGCTGAACCTATATTAGCATTTCTGCTCTTTTCTTTGTTTAGGTCAGTTTTGTTTTGTTATCCCAAACACCAATACATGTTAAATAAGTTAAGAAAAAATAAAGTGAAACAAATAGGTATGCAAGTACAGGAATTTTAAAGGCTATCTTTCTAATCGTTGCAAATTCTAGTTTTATTTCACAAGGTCTTACTGAAAAAAGATCTGCAATATGAAAATCATTCTTAGGTTTGTTTTACCTCTTGTGGTTGTTGTGACCTTAAGCAAATTATTTATGTTCTCTGAATTTCAAATTCTAAATTTGCATAGTAGAAGATAACAGTAATATTGAATATTATAAATATTTAACACATATAAATTATTACACATACTGGTGGCTCAAAATTGCTAATGGTTTTTAGCAATCATTTTATTAAGATGAATATATTAATTTTTTATTTCATGTATCTTTATTGTGACAATTAGTCTTTGCTATTAGTAATACTGTGTCCAAGTGGTGAGATCAACATCCTAATAAGAACAATACAATAACAACAAAATAAAATAACAACAAAAAGTCTTGAATGCATATCTCATTCAGACTATGCTTCCTCCTAAAACATTTGGTCATGCTATGCCAGGAATAAGTTCTCTACCATTTATACCCTCTTAACCTCTACTTATTAATTAAAATTACTAATTAAATTAGTAATTTTAAATAAGTAATTTTAAGTAAATAAGTAATTTTTAAAATTACTAATTAATTACTAATTAAAATTACTTCATAATTGTCACTTCCGTATAGAAACCTTCTCAACCTCACTGTCAAGTATCTTGTTATATTTTTAATAGAAAATAAGAGCACATATCTCTTTTGTAATGTTGTATTTACTTTTGGTTCCCAATGAAGGAAGCCTCAGCTTAAAATCATATAAACAAGCTTCAGATTTGGCAACAACAGTTATAGCAAACAACGAGGCTGGGATTTTTTACAAACAGTCAATCCTACCCCACCTCTAGTAGCCCTCCTGTACTCTGACTTGCAGAATATTACCAAACAGCAAGTGTGGTCTTACTATCCGTCACCACCCTCTAGGCAAGACTCCAGGGGCAGAAGTTTGGTGAAAAAGGAAAGGAGTCTTTATTCAAAAGCTACAGTTTTTTTGGAATAACAGCTTTCAACATACATTAGTCACTTAAGCCTATCAGCCAAAGCTAAAATCTTTAAGTTTTGAGCTCCAGTTGTAGTCACTTAAGCTTATCGATTAAGGTCAAAATCTTTAACTCTTTGAGTTCCCCTATCATTTCCCCTGTTAGTTTTAAATTATGTTATTTCTATAAAATTAGTTTACAAACAAACAAATAGGATACAAAAGCTACATGATTTTGGAAAAATGGCAGGCTTCTGTCTCAGTGACCTTCTCCTCTGTAACACCTGAAGGGAAATAACCCTGTCGTCCTCTGCCAGTCCAGACAAGTCCTAAGCTGTGACCAGAGTTCCTTCTCCCATTTAAAATGCTGTCCTTTGAGAAACGGAGGTGGCTGCAGCACAACCATCCAGACATCCCAGGGAAGAATAAGAGCACTGTGAGTCTGCCTTCCTTCATTTAAATCTTCCAGCCTATAATTTCATGGGCACTGGAGGCAGCCAGCTTCTCAGCCAATTCTATCTCAGAATGGCATTTCTGTACCTCCCCCTGCTGTGTCTCTGCCCCAAGGGTAGGGAGATCTGTCAAGTGCTTGTTTACTATCTCCTGGGGCAACCTTCTGCTTCAGCCCCTCCCTCACTCATCCCAAGTGATCTGATCAGATAGATCACTATGAATCATGAAGACTTACAACTAAACATTTCTCTTTCAATCCAAAAGGTGGAGATTTCCTTTATAAAGAAGTATAAAAAGTATATTCTGTGTTCTCTAACTTCTAAGACATATGTTGACATCCCAAATTAAAGTGTTTCAAAAACTCTAGCTTAAAGGTCAGATTCGCTCCATTTATTCTTTGTTAAATGAGACAGAGAAAAGTCTCACTTAAGTGCCTAAGGTTACAAGTCAGCTTTTCTTTGCTTTATTCTTAAATTTAAACAGAGAGCTACGAGATACCATATATTTGAGAAAAACCTTCAACATCGCAAGGGGCCGAAACAGCTCAGTTGGGAGAGCGTTAGACTGAAAACCTTCAACATCGGAAACAAACAGTAAGGCAAACAGGGAATGACTATTAAGGGGTCACAGATTATTTAAGGAAAAGAAGAGAAATAAAACTAAACTGAAACAATCCAAATAAAACTCTCAGTAAAGCCACGTGCCACTTAATAAGGGGGATGTGTTCTGAAAAATGCATCGTTAGGCTATTCTGTCATGGCACAAACATCACAGAGTGCACGCACTTAAACAAACCTAGATTGTATAGCCTAGTACACACCTAGGCTATGTGGTAGAACCTAATGCTCTGTAGGGGAAAATAGTACCTTTTCCTCTATGCTTCTGGGTTCTTGGCTAAGATATACTTGTAATAAAAGACAGATTAACAGGATAAACACAAACAAATGTTTAATAACATTATACCTCCTGTACACATGGGAGAGACCTAAGAAAACATGGCTACATACCACCTTAAGTAGCACCTGCAGATGAAGACAAAAGATGATGTTGGTGGTGGAGTGAATCAGTTATGAAACGTTACCAGGAAAAGCACAGTAAACAAAGAGGAGGTTGTTAGGCAGATTTAAGTCCTGGCCTTCATATTCAGTAAGAGTTTCTAGAGATAACACCATCTCCCTCTTCCTGGAACATTCCTTATAAATGTAATTGTCTTTTAAAAGGGGTAACTTCTAGTTGGTTTTCAAAGCTTCTCTCATGTCTGCTGTTTCTTAAAATTGACCAGCCTAAAGTAATTCTTATGCCAAAGAAACGCATTTTGGGGTGACAAATTCTCTTCCCTTACATCTTCTATGCTACAAATCTGTATAGCACATTACTGTACTTAATACTGTAGGAAACTGTTACATAATGGTAATTATTCATAAAATGTATAATATTAGACCAGCTATGATGTCACTATGTGATAGGAAATTTTCTGCTCCACTGTAATATCATGAGGCCATTATCTTATACGCAGTCTGTGGACGAAAAAGGGGTGCTGTAGTAAATCATAAATTCCTAACTGGGAAGTCATGGCATAGTCAGGCCCCAGGTCTATAACTTCTTTGCTGAAACGTTTTTAAGCCACCCTTTCCATTGTTTTGTGGATCTAGGCTGACACACCCTTAAAATGCCAGAGGTAATATCCTGGGAAGCATAACCACCCTCAGTAGAGCAAACAAACCTAGATGGTATGGCCTAGTACAACACCCAGGCTATATGGTAGAACCTAACACTCTGTAAGGGAAGATAGTACCTTTTCCTCTATAACAAGATAATCTTGTTAACTATCTTGTCATTCCATCTTCCCCTTGCTTTCTCTCACTTTTATTTGATCTCCTTTAAGTTTCCTCCTAGATTTCAAATGCATAAAAGAAATTTCAAAACTCTTACTCGCAGGAACATCTGAGATCTTGCTTCCCAGCAGTTGTCATGAGTTTTGACTCAAATAAACTCATAAAATTCTCTATAGGTTTGGACATTTCTCATGCCAACAAGTCCATCTTTGACCAAACTGTTGTTATGCGGCTCATGACTTTATCAACATTGTTAAAAGGACTTTATGAAGACAGTGTATCCATAATACAGGTATAGGATACTATGGAGAAAATAAAAACATTTAAATAACAAAGAAAGCATATCTGAAATTTAAAAATTTCATTAAAATAATTTTAACATGGACAATAAAATCAAGAACAAGAGATGAAACTTTTTAGAGAAAAACCAAGAGATATATAGAATTGAAAGTGGAAAAGTTGGCATTTGTGCTACCTGTCACTACCAGAACCAACAAGTAGGGACAAGGGTTGAATTCTATCGGAGTTTTATTCAGAAAGGGTAGCTAAGGAGTTTGGAAAAAAAAGGTTAATTGAACAAGAGTTGCAGCCTGGTGGTGATTTTCCTAATACTTCCTTATCTGTTGATCAACAATTCTTTATCTGCATCAGGGGAGATTCCCTCCCTAGAATACAATGGCTCAGATACTATCTTCATTGTACAAAGGCCGAATTGCTTGTGGACCTGCTGGAGTCAGTGGTCATGCATTCCAGTTCCTGGAATAACAGCTTCCTACATGTGTTAATCACTTAAGAATGTCAATGATGACTGTAGCTAAGATCTTAAACTCTTGAGTTCCTCTATCAGAATCAGTAGAGAATATCAAACATTCAACTAATAGGAGCTCCAGAAAGACAGAAAATATAAAAATGATGGAAATTTCAAAAATGTAAAAGAAATGGAGTTCTCAGACCTGAGGGGCATACCGTGTTTGTCCTTCATTCCTGTTAGAGTTTCTAATTGGTCTCTGTCAGGTCAGTTTGATCCTAGGCTGTGCCCAGGGTTCCTTGGGCTGGGGAAGGCAGGCAGTCACAGCACGATCATCTAGGCATCCTTGAGGAAGAAGAGCCTGAGAGCTAGTCTGAGAGCCCAGCAGCCCCAGAAACCATGAACCAGAGGGCTAGACCTCTCTTATTTCTGTGCATCTAGAGGCCATCAGCTTCTCAGCCAATCCCATCCTAGGCTGCTTACCTTTGCCTCTACAAACTCCTCCTATGATCCCTCCCTACTTCTCCCCAGAGATCTGATCAGGTCCCGCTACAGCAAAACTATTTAAAACTGGAACTCCAACCTGGCCTTCCTCACTCTTCTCTATGTTTTCATTTCCCCATGTCCTTTTAAATTATAATCCAGTTGACTTACTGTGTTCTCTCTTTATTGTCTGTCTCTATTCATTGGAATATAAGGTATATGAGGTCAGGTACCCTTGTAGTTTTTATTCAGTGTTGTATTGCAAGAGCTAGAACAGAGCCTGCACATAGAAGATGCCTTATAATTAATTTTATTGAATGGATAAGTAAATGTGTAAATGAAGCATTTCTGCATTGAGTGGTACAAGAGCCGAAATACTGGCATTATAAAGAAGAAACTAAAATCTGAGCATACCACCCATTATGGGACAATATTTATAGCCTGAATAATATAAGTAATTACTGTTTTTAAAACATACAGAATCAGTCAATAGACAAAGCACGATGATATCATTGTGTTTATGAAGTAAATTGCAATGTAAAAATCAAGATACATTCCTAAGATTTGGTAAGGTACGAAGGAGTCAGAAAAAGTGCAAAAATGATAAAACAAGTACTATGTCCTCATTGTACAAATTGGGAGTCCAGATAAATTGTTTTCATCGTCAAATGCTGATGATTAGTTAACAAAGTGGTTGTTTTTGGGCTATGATTTTTGAAGTTATACAGTTGGCCAACTATAGAACTGTACTAAAACCACTATGTTACAAATTTATTGGGAGTCAAAAACAATGATCATTGCTGATAAATTATAATCTAGCAATATAATTGTTTTGTGGAATCTAGGTACTAAGAAAAAGAGTAGCGAAAACTGGCCATATTTTAGAAGTTAGATTTGGAGAAGGAAGGTGTATGTGTGAGATAAGACTTTTTAAAATAAGCTCTTACATATTATTACATTTTTCTTTAGTGTAAAATATTTCTTTGATAAAATTTTTTAAATATATGAAAAGAAACAAAGAACAACCTGCTGAATATTAATAAATACTACTTAGTAGACATTCTTTTCATTTTGTAGTAAATACATGTATTTATGGTGAACAAGAAATGAAATTTACAAGCTTAAAAAGTGTTAAATAAGTCAATATTAATCTTAAGTACTATATGAAAATATTTAATGTTATCCAGCAGGAACTAAATGATATTATGAGGTCCCCAGCATACTTTCTCTCAAGTCAATTATTCTCAATCTCTGATTATTTCTACAACAAGATTCTGAGAAAGGAAAACAAAAGGAAGTATTTATTGTTGCCCTTTTGTGTCTCAGAGCATTGCTGGTTACACCATCACTGATCTGTTTTTTCATAATTTTCACCTAACCTCATCAGTAGCTGTGGCACAGTGCTCAGTAATGAAAAATTATCATGCATTTTTAAAAGATAATTTGAAAAGCTAGTTTCTACTCCTTAACTTCATTTGCATAATTCAAACAGAACATTATTTTGTCTATTTACTAGCTTTACATCATTTATAAAACCCTAATTTACGCACTGAGTATTCCAGAGAACTCCTTTAATAGCCACTTACTTTCAATTTCCTGTGGCCTCAATATTATTCACTTGAATGAAAAGTGATCAGTTTTAGCCCATTAAAGCTCATAAAAGTAAAACAGGTATGGACAACCAATAAGCAGAACCCTGAACTCTGGGTTAACAATACAAAATGAATTGTGTACCTGCAAATCAGTAACAGTTGTCCTTTTCTGAAACATCTAATTATATTTTTAAGTCAATTTCATTATTTCAAATCTCTCTCTTTTACTTAAACATCTTAGAGTCAAACTCATGCCCCACTGTTGACAAGTGTAGAGTGGCTTGGACATCCACTTTTATGTTGAAATTTCACTGAGTGCTATTTTACAACCAGATCTTTTTTCCTTTTTTCTTATATATTTTACTTCTTTCAACTGTTTTTTTTTTTACTCTTCATATCACATATACTTTTGCAATCCAAATTAAATGTATTTCAAAACAAGCAAGGAGGGTAATTACATGGCAAGATGAAAAGCAAGTGCATTTGGGAGGAGTCTGTAAAGCAGAAAAGGATGCAGGTAGGAAATGAAAGGGTGTCCCAGGGAAACGGAATAGTATGTACCTGCGCACAGTACCCCAAATGCCCTTTTCCTTTCACTGTCATCTTCCTTTTGGTGGCATCTTCATAAGCCATTAAGAATTTAGAATACTCTAAGAACAAAATGAAAGCTTATAGTACTATGGAAGTACATTGAATTTTTAAAATTAATAAGTAAATAAATAAATAAACGTATAAATAAATAGATTTGGAGGAAATAGGTCAATATCATATAGGAGAGAGAATAGTAGCTATAGATGGATAAATAGTATTTTATACCCTCCTCTTTGTAATAAACATTAGAGTCACCACAGAAAATTTTGACTCACACTTAAATTTTTTGATGAGCTATTTGGGGATAAGTTTATGTTACAAACATTTCTTTACCTGCTTATGTTTTTATGGACAATATGTGAGAGTAGCAATTATATGTCACTTGTCTTATATTCCCATCATCTAACAGAGGGACCGTTCATCATGATAACTCTACAAAAATACGAGGTAAGGGTCAGGAATAGAATAGAAATGAAGGATGGGCAAGACAGCCAGTTGTGCATACTAACAGATGATTTTTGAAAATTGAAACAGACTTTTTCCCAGGAGAAATAAAAATTTACCTGGTATCCAAATGAATGCAACAAAATATAATATAAATGTTTCTATGTTCTTTGATTTTACACAGATCCACACATTCATCCCTAACATACCCACTCACCCTCACACACACACACACACACACACACACGCGTGTAACTTAGTAAAAAATAACTTCAAATGTTATAGAAAATTATAGAAAATTATAAAGTGAAAATTAAGTATCTCTTTCACCCCTGCCTGATCCCCAAGCCTCTAGAAAAAACTCATCCAAAGATGTTTTATTGATATGCAAACATAGATGGCAATATACTATACAAAGGGTTGTACACATTATTATTTTCACCAATGGTGAATAATATTAAATATACATTTAATGCTGTTATTTTTCAAACATTGCACAACAGCATAAATGGGAAGCTAAAAATATTCCCAATCACTACATCCTACCATTCAATCTCATGCTATAGAAGGGGCAAACAATTATGTTATGTTTAAAAGTTCCCTAGCTATTTCTGGTTATAGTTTGAGAACAACCATTCCAACCTAAGATTTTATGTTGCTAAGTATAATTTGACAGTTTCCTTCAATTAGTTTATAAGGCTAAGCCATTGCCAAGTTCCTCTCAGTTATCAGAATTCAATTTATTTTCTCTTCCTCATTTGCCTACTAAACAAATCAATACCCAATTCATATAATGAATTCTCATCTTCAACTTAAACATAGCTTTAAACTGAATATCTGATTATGGCCATTTCCTGCTTCAAATGCATCCAAGTTGTCAGTTAAAATTTTTGCTTCTCGGTATGACAAATAATACCCTCTGCAGGAGGCCATTTCCTGTTTTTAATCTTCCTTTCCACATTCCCTCTTCCCTTCACACAGGGAAATGCTAAATTGCATACTTGTCTCCTTACCACAGACACTATTTTGTGTCTTTGAGCCTTTTTTCATGCAGCCTCCTATACCTAGAGAGCTCTTCCTACCACGTGGTATTCCTCTCGAGACAGCGCAGGGGACTAACTCATCAGCCAGAAATTCTTTTTCTTGATGTCACCCTCTCCCAACCCACAGAATAATTTTCTATTGCAAATAATTTTTGTTTGCAAAAAACCCTGTATCTGTTTGGATCCCTACACTTCCTACATGTTTAATGATTGGTTAATGTATGTATCCATCTCTTCTACATGGGAATTCCTTGAAGGCAAATAAATACTTATAAGTGTAAATGAAGAAAGCAATGGGTAAAGGGATGAAATGGAAACAATTGCATAAATGTAAGGAAAAAGATATGGCATATAAACGTCGAAAGTAAGTCACTTATAAAAAGGAAGCAAAAATGAAAGGAGCAAAAACAAAGGGAAAATAATTGATGATGTATTGATTAAGAGGGTCATATGAGTGTGGCAAATATTAAAAGAAATAGGAGAAGGGTAAAAAAAAGTAAAGAAAATGGGCAGATGGAGAATAGGGCTATTAGAGGACAAGATAACAAGAAGCAGGTACTGGAAAGAAAAGGACAAAATTGACAAGTATAATCCAACTACGCTGAGGCCAGGGAAGTAGAAGGAAGGAAACCAGAAGGTGTATTGATAAGTAATCACCATGGAAAATAGCAAACACCAAGTAGCATCTGGGTGGTAAAAGGAAAAAAGAGCGGCCAGAATAATTAAAGGAAGAGAAATGATTTAATGACACTACTAAGGAAGGGAACGGCTCCCAACACACATGGGGAAACAAACAGAAAAGTGAGTAAGAAATTACTACTTAAAAACATATCAGAGACAGTTTTTTTAAGTACTGAACCACTGTAGAATATGGAATTTTCTAAAAACAATAGCTTAGAAGTATTTCTCTTTATTAAAAATAATGGAGAAATATTGAATCCAAAGTCAGCAATTTCGCTGATAATACAGTTATAAAAGGGTACTATAAAGCTGTTCGTGCCTTTTTAAAGTTAATTTTTCTGTGCAGTTTTGTTAAGTGAGTTTTGCGCTCATAAAGAGCAATTGTGATTCAGTATCTGCCCTTAGCTGTAACAAATAAGACAGGTTTGAAATATAAAATGTTTTTTTCTCTCAGTGCACGGAAAGACTACCAGTCCCCACAGGCATCTTAGAGTTACTTCATTATACAAGGAGAAAATTGGAAGAAAACTACCACAGGCAGATGTTCGGAATGCTGTCAGAGCAGGTGACATTTATGTGATGTGACTCATCTCGACATCTCTTGGTGTTCCATTACAAATCTGAGGGACCATTTCTCTTGTGGGTTGCAATTGCCTCAGGTACCAAGACACTATACGTGTTCTTCAACAGAGGTCAGTCAATACTCATTGTTAAACACCAGTCACACACGTGGCAGCCAGCTGGCAAACTGACAGTCCTGCGATTCTTGTATCTGCTCTTCCTAATCTAGTATTTTGTAGGAGCTAGATCTTAAGATGATGGTAGTTACCATGGGACTAAAAATATAACAGGACTACTTTCTTTTTTAAGTGTAGCATTTCAGTGCCTTAAAATCACATTCTTTATCCAGAAAAATCAAGAATGCACCAAACCAAAATTTACACCTATTCAAAACAACACCTCTTCCATATATATATATATAATTTTGAAATTTGTTAGAAATGCCTACCTGAGAAGTTAATATCTCCTCCTCATTTCATGTGACACAGGATATTACTTACTCCTCTCCCTACATAACCCATATCACCCAAACTGTATTCCATCATTTGGCTCTCTTTCAATATTATCTAACCATGAATTAGCTTCCATGATGTCTGATTTATGCTATTTTATGGCCAAAATATTTCCAACCTTTTTCTATTATCAGCTATTAGAACTATATACTATCTCATTCCCTTACTTTACATTACATGGAAGTGTCCCATGTTTCCTTTATTTAAGTTTTGTGAAATTCTGTAAGGAATGTAAAATTTTACCCCAACTCTTTCCTAGGGCTTTTTGTCCTACCTAGTCACATTATTTTTAACATAATTTAAAGTCATTTGAAAATAACAGATGCCATTTTTTATGTCCCTCCTCTGCCCCAGGTGCTTCTTATCTGCATTTTTTAGGTAAGCCTCTGAGGTGGGTTTTGCTTTCTCATTTTAATGATCAAAAGTAAAAAAATGAAGATGAGTGATGTGTCCGCACCACAGAAAGCACACAGTGACAATGGCAGCGTTCAACTCTGGTCGGTTGGATTCCAAAGTCAACTTTTATTGTTAAACACCAGGCAAATAAATAGTAGCCTCTTCTCATTTTCCACTATGTAAAGTACTTTCATATACACCTGGAAAACTTCAAAGAGAAATATAACCTGCTAGGAAGAAAAACAAAACAAAACTAAACTAAAATATGTACTTAGAGTTTTGATGACATAGTTCATATTAATTAAGCAGATGTTAGAGAGCTTCCTGTCTACTCCAAATCTAAAGAAACAGCTCAAAAAAACCAAAGTACTCCAACCTGGGAAGAAATGAGAGTCGCTTCCAATATGCACTCATGCCACAGTGCTAAGTTTGATCTACCCGAGTCATAAAGTGTGGTTCCTTTGCTTTCTACTCATATAATGTACACCAATGTTCACAGCAGCACAATTTACAATTGCTGAGTGTTGGAAGCAACCTAAGTGCCCAACAGTAAATGAGTGTGTCAAACAAAACAAAACAAAACAAAACAAAACAAAACCAAACCACGGTTCTTTTACACAATGGAATACTACGCAGTAGAAAGAAAGAAAGAGCTACTCCCCTTTGGGATAGCATGGGTGGAACTGGAGAGTATTATGCTAAGTGAAATAAGCCAGACGGTGAAAGACAAATACCATATGATCTCACCTATAAGTGGAACCTAATCAACAAAACAAACAGGTAAAACTTAATCAGTGACAGAAACCAGAGGGGTAACGGGTGAAAGAAGGGGAAGGGTCATCAAGGAACAGGTATGAAGGACCCAGAGACAAAGCCAAAGTGGAGAAGAATTGAGGGTGGGAGGTAGAGGTGGGTGGGGCAGGGGAAAGTGGTGGTGGGAAAATGGAGACAACTGTACTTATACAACAATAAAAAAAAAATAATGTACACTGAAAGTTTGTTGTGGCACCACACCCCTGACTTAAATTGCCCTCAAAAAGCAGAGAATAAGGTGAAAAGATCCTAAACAAAATATTACTAATTATTACAATATCAAAATAATCCATGCATAGGACATTATTCATTTATTTTTATTATGGTATCCCTAGTGACATTTTTACTGAAAAGTTCTTCGTACTTCTGTTTAAAAATAAAATTAAAAAATAAAAAGGGTTCATTGCTTGAACTCTTTTGCTATTATGCATTTGTACACAAGGGTAGATGGGAGTATGGTGGTACAGATTAAAAGTTAAAGTTCCATTTCCTTTTGGTTAGATTGAAGAACTACTGAAAATATTAATAGATCTTCTTCTAGACTACTAAGCTCCAATCTGAATAAAAGAAACTGAGGTTAAAATACAGGTGTATTTTCTGTAGAGACATGGCAGGTAGGGTCCTCAAGGTATAACGGAACACCTATAAAATATTCCCATACCTGGGCCTATAAACATGGTATTTTTTATTTCTATAAGAGAAATAGACAATATACAAGAATCCTTTAATAATTTATGAAAGAAAAGAAGACTAAATGAATGTTTGATGTTATATTTTAAATTTTTAAATAGATATTAATAGCCAAACTATATTTTTCTTTTCTTCTCTTTTCACATTGCCTACCTTGAGAAGCTCATTAACTCTTAAAACTTTAATAATGATTTCTCTGAGAATAAGTCCCAAATTTGGATCTATACCCAATATTATCCTCAACTCTTTCCTCTAAACTAGTTCCTCTTTCCATAGAAAATTAGATATTTTTTCCACTTGCATGTTTTCTTTGAAATCCAAAATATCTATACTTAAACTACTGATTATCCTCAAAATGATCTTTTTCCCCCACTAAATACACATCCCACTAAAAAAATTGCACCATCATTTCTCCTTTTCTATATATAACACATTAGAGTCATCTTAAAACACTTGACATCTCCAAGTTTCTATAAGCTGGAGGTCCATTTCCAAGCCCTATAACACGCTCCCAGCTCACACCAGCGCCATCTCCTGCTTCTCTTCCTTACAACCACGCCCTGAATTTCATGTCCTTCTCTGGGTGCTTTTGTTTCTTTTCACCTGGGAAATTCCCACTCATTCTTTAACATTGAGCTCAAATAGTTCCTTGTCTGGGAAGTGTCTATTAATTCTTGCGGCATAGCTGGTCACCTCCTGGGTTTCTAATGCTTATATTTATTCCTCTCCTAATTTCTACAAGTGCTTAAGGGCAGAAATTAAATCCAAATCTCTATTTTACTTTTTATACAAAGAATAGAATCTAGTATAAATAGGTGTTTACTAAATGTTTTCTTCAGCGTAAATAAATGAGTTCATGAATAAAGAAATAATTCAATGAATCTTTGACTTCTCTTAACATCTTCTTGGCCTTTAAATGACTGCATTTTGTGTTTCCTTTAAACTATTTTCTTGAAGAATAATTCCCCAGGTAGTTTGTGTATATATTTAAAGCAAAAAGTTAAAATTTCCGTGAAATAACTGACATGAACTAATTCAGCTTATTCCAAGATCACAATATTTTGATGGATTTTTAAAAACACTTTTTAGGTTACAAATAATTACAATAAATTATTCTTAATATAATTTGAATAAGTTTCCTATATATGTAGGTAAATTATGGATAACAAAAAAAAGATTTTTAATATTCAAAAAGCAAAAGAAAATATTTACTGTTTTCATGTGTACAAATTACTTTCTTTCGTTTATATTTCCCCTGAATACTGTCAATTTAATCAGATCAGAAATTTGATGAAACCCCTTCCTGAAGGTTTTCTTTCCCAGTAGGACATAAGGAAATGATCTCTGCAGACAATGGTGGGATTTTGGAGTATAGGGTATTTTCCTAAGGAAAACGTAGAATTCAGTTCACCCTTCTAAAACATTTAATTGCCAAGAATATCTAATTCTAATATTTAAAACTCTGGATATGTTGGTCTCTACAACAATATAATTATGATAGTTCCTTCTTTTATTTTTTACTTTTGTTATAGGCAAAAAAAATTGAACTCAACAAAAATTAAAGGAATTAGCATTTGTGATATATAGCTCATGTTTGTAGTAAAATAGAGAATAACAAACATAAAAGTTTGAAAGCAGAGAGTAAGCTTCCATGAAGAATGTAAAAAGACACTAAGCAGTCACTCTGTCATGAGCAAAGGATGGTAGCCTCGTATTTTAAGTGTCATAATAGGTAAAATGATGATGATAATTAATATTTATGTAGTTGCACCCAATTGACCAGTACCCTTTTTGGCAAGGCTGGGCAGAAAGGAACTGACTAATGAGTCTGTGACAGCCACGGTAGGGGTACTCAGATTAATCCCTGCCCACGATCAGGGAATGGGGTAACACAGTGTAAATGTCAAAGATTGCCAAAAAGGTGGGTACTTATTCCAAGTGAAGGACAGAATGGGTAGAGGCACATATCTGTAATCAAGGTAGAATGCTCAATAGAACCTAAAGACCTAGAGAAAGTAAGTTTACCTAGAGAGGGGACCACTCCACCCCAAATTAAAAAGGATTTAAGCAAATACATACGAGAGTAGCAAGAATTTAGTATCTCCCTAGGCTCCTTTCCTCTATAACTTCCCCTGGTACAAACACACACCTAATCAAAAGGAAAGAATGGGTGAACTTTACAGTCTGAAAGTCCAAGCAAAAGACAGAAGAAGGCAGTGTTTGGATTGAGGCAGGGTTGAGATTTTAAGTGTCATGCAGTCTCACAAGAGACAAAAAGATCAAGATTTCCATGAGAGAGAGGTTATACCATAAGCCAAGTGGTCTAGACTGTATAAGAAAAGAAAGAAAGAATGAAACGACTAAATAAATTGGAGGTATGGAGGGTGGGATGAAAAGATCTGAGATAAGAGAACATGGTAAGATTAAAACCAAAGCATCAAAATTTTTGGAAATCAAAGAATTAGACATAGGAATGAAAATTTAAGATATCAAATGCAAAAAAATATGAATTTTACAATATATTCATTAAAGTACTGTAGAAGAATAAATAGACTCCAAATGGCACCAATTAAGGATTATTATGCCCTGAGCAGTGTTGCTCAGTTAGTTGAGTGTCATCCCACAAAGCCAAAGGTCCCTGGTTCAATTCTTAGTCGGGGCACATGCCTGAGTTGCGGGTTCAGTCCGTGATCGAGGTGACCGATCAATGTTTCTCTCCCTTTCTTTCTCCCTCCTTCTCCCTCTCTCTAAAAATAAATAAATAAATTCTTGAAACACAGTGGGAATAAATCTGATAAAATTAGTAAGATTCACAAAGGTCCATCTATTGAGAGACTTCACTGTTTTACTTCTTTTTAAAAAAGAACTTTTAAATTCAGTTACTTAAATTCCAGTTACTTTCAAATTCATTGGACTACATGTTAGGGATACAGATGATCATAGACTGCTTTTTTCCCATAAAAATGAATATTTTGTTTTTGAATATAAAATTAATTCCATATTGTTTATACAATTACCTATCCATTACCATTCCAAAGAAATGATTAACAGTTAAAGTTTTGAGAGACTGAATACACAAATGGACAATGGACAGACTAAGTCTGACAGTAGCATTTTGATTCACAACTTCTGCAGCAACTAGGTTAAAAATTAGAACACAGCTTCTATAGAAAGACCCAGAATGGTCAGGACTTGGGCAACAACAGCCAGCCTACCTATATTTGTCTTTGCTTTAAATTCAGTAACCATCAGAGAAAGCAAAATATGTTTCCCAAACCAGTTACATAAGGTGCCCTGCTTCTGGTTAGCCCACCTGCATCTTTCCTATGTCAATAAATGCCAACCTGAAGTCTCCCCTTATTTTCCCCCATTTGGAAGCTCTCCCTCTTCCCTTTAGTTGCCTTTGAGTCTCTACAAAAGCAAACGATGGTAGCTAAACAGCCTTTGAGTGTTCCCACTGAAATGCGGGGAGGGGCGGCCTTTGTTTATTTCCACATTTTTAACAGTTTAGTCTTCTGTGCTCCAAGGCAATGCATAATTTAATTCTATCCACCTGAAATCTCTGCCGATTCCCACAATACAGACCTCTTTGGCCAGTTGGAAATTAACATAGCCATTTCACAAAATTTTCTCATAAATTCACTACAGACATTAAAATGCCAGATTTCAGGAAAGAGAGTCTGTGCTCTCACCCACAGTTAGTTTAATAAATGATTACTAAGCTATAACAGAAGTTGAATATTTACCAATTGCTTATCACATCAGAATAATTGACAGACAGAATTATCCTCCTTGATGTGAAAGTATTACTGAATAATTGTTTCAAGTGATTTAAAACTCCATGAAATAGAACAAGCCAATTCTTTAAAAGGGAGAATATTCATGGAAAAGCTAATAAGAGCTTATGATTACTCCAGCACATTGTCCAAAAAAGAAAAGAAAAATCTATCATGATAGAGCACAGAACAATAATTCTTCCTCCCTGGCACAATATTTATTTCAAAAATAAGATGAATGAATAACTTTTTAAAGTTGAAATTAAAAATAATTTTTTTCAAAATCTTAAATGGTTCTCATATTTTATATTTTCAATCATTTTCTAGACATTTATGTATATATTTACTATACACAAGAAATAGAATTCATAGCCTTATCAAATAAAACAAAAATTAAATTCATCTGTCTTTTATAGTTTAAATCATAAGATATGGCTGTTTTAAAAAGAAAAAAATATAAAACTTACCAATATTTCTTACTCTCTGGCTGGATGGCTAAAACATTTAAATTGCCATTGTTAAATATTTCACCTCAAAAAGCAAAACAATCCATGTGCAAAGAGATTGCACATTTAACAAACAAAAGGATGTGTGTCATAGAATGCATGGATTTTTATGCATTTCAACAATGTTTCCAGAAAGGCTTTATTTTGAAGCCTTAGCTGAATAGAGGCAATGTGAGTTTCTCCCCTCCCTCTGCACATTCTCTATTCTATCTCTCAGAACTGTGTCTTGGAAAACAAAGGTGGGGCTAAAAGTTTTCTTGAATGCAAGCTCGTGTCCATTGAAGGTATGCAAAAGGCGATAATAAGCAAATGTACCCCCATTTCCAAATCTAGTTCCTCACCTGCCATTACTCCCTTATCCAACAACTCCTATTGAAGAGACGAATGCAACATTGTTCTACAGGAGTATTTAGTCCTCTTTTCTTTTCCCTGCAGTTGGACAGTCTTCAAGGTATCACCTCCCAATGCCCAGTCATTGGGCAGGTACCTAGGATCTATGAAAGCTGGGAGCTCAGTGCTTCACAGCAAAACCCTTTAGATCCACATACTCCTCCTTCATATTTTAAGTTAACTGTCGACTGCAACAGGCCATAAAGTTAGACTGATGATATGGTTTTTATTTAAGTATATTTTATTGATTATGCTGTTATAGTTGTCCCAATTTTTTCTCCCCGTTCTCACCCTCCTCCCTACACTCCCCCGCCCGCCAGCATTCTCCCCCTTAGTTCATGTCCATGGATCATACATATAAGTTCTTTGGCTTCTCCCTTTCCTGTACTATTTTAACCTCCCCCTGCCTATTTTGTACCTACCAGGTATGCTTCTTATTCCCTGTACCTTTTCTCCATTCTCCCCCTCCCCACTGATAACCCTCCACGTGATCTCCATTTCTGTGATTCTGTTCCTGTTCCGGTTGTTTGCTTCGTTTGTTTCTGTTTTTGTTTTTCAGGTTCAGCTGTTGATAGTTGTGACTTTGTGGTCATTTTACTGTTCATAGTTTTTGATCTTTTTCTTTTAAAAACTGGTCCATTTTCAGACAGGTAGACTTAGCTAACAATTTGGCCAAGATTCTGAGAATATATTTAATGATGTTATAGAAAAATGAAGCCAGGAGAATTGCCAATTGTGGTACTAAGTACACAGGATAAACCAGTTCCATTCTATCTTATGCTGCCCTAGTTCAAAATGCCCCACTGTGGGCATTGGTATATCCTTAACACCAATTCAGTCAATTCTCATTAGTGAAAAAACAGATATTCTAGAAAAGCTTGGAAATTTTGTCAAGTAAAAACTGACATTACATTATCTCAAAATATAAAAATTTATGAGGATTATGTATGCCACTCTGGTATATTTTTGAATAAATAATCTTTAATAAATATTATTGCTTAAAGCAATATTGATTTTGTCCAGGTATTTTCAATTTGTTAACTTTAATAATGGTAACATTGAAGTTGGTACTCTTAAAAAGCATAGTTTTTGACAAAGATTTATACAGAGAGTTATGTCTATATAAATTTTTCAGCAACTTAAAAAAATCATCCTAAGTAATCACAAAAGGTATAATTAAATATCTATAAAGTTTCACCCAGAGCCTGTCTCCTATTTAATTGGGGAACATGAATTAGGTGTTCTTAAATGTTATATAAACAACAGAATGTGGAAACTGTTTAAGTTCATAATCAAGAGACTACTTGGACAGAATTGACCTCAAGTGAGAAGAGGAAAGAGGGGTATAATTTTTGGGGAAAAAATTAATAAGTTTTCAAACTTCTAAATATCATAAAGAGAAAACTTTTACAATCATAATAAATCTTAGTGAGCATCCAAGTTAAGATGGCAGACTGTCAGATGAATGTATTTTTTTCCTTTCAAGCCCCACTAAAATTACAGATGGGGAAAACTTTTGTTTTTCCCTTATAAAGATCTAAACCCACTAGGACGGAGAAAACAGAATAGGAGAAGAGACAGGAGCAAGAAGTGTTAGAAACTAGAAAGCAGATAACAAGCAGTAAATGATATAGTTAACCCACAAAAGCCAGAGTCCAAACCAGCAGTGGGAAAACTCATAATCAAGCTAATGTAAACAGAAAGACCAGTATATGACTGAAATTACGGGTAAAGAGAGAGAATTAAAAAGGCAGTCTGAACCCCTCCCCTACTCCATACCACCAAACATCTGTCTCTCCTTCATCCCAGGGAAAGTCTGGAAATTATTCTGTGAAGAGGGTAAAATCATTTTTGCATTGGAAGTCTTAAGACTTAAGGTAGAATATCTTTTACTAACAACTGGAAGGTTAAATGAATGTGTGAACTTAATACTATATATAGAAACGACCAGCCACATCTCTTCCCACACCTCTGCTCCCAGAGCCCTTACCCTCCAGTCAGGTATTTGGAAGATGCTTCCCTGGAAAACTAATCAGTGCAAGGGGCAAGACTGGCTGTCCTCTGGCAGGTAGTAAGTCCTTAAGTCTGATTCTAGAAAGTATCAGAGACTGAAGAAAAGAAATGCTGAGTTATTAGAAAATGTCACAGGCTCAGTGCGATAAGGTAACATAGCTTATGTGACTCTATGGGTAGCCCTTTGCCAAGGAGAAATCATGTTTAAAACACTAAAATTTGACTTTTGTGCCCTAGAATGAATGTATCAGAGTGGTATTGACAGGAAGGCCTTACTCCATTTGTAACTGTGCACAAACAATGAGAGTAAAGCCTGCTCCGTGTTGCCAGTTTAGGCTCAATGAAGTACTAAATGGTCAGTGTGCCAAGGAGCGTAAGCCAAGGCTCAGAAACACCAACATCAGGTTCACAGCAGTAATTTTTCTGGCCCATGATACGGTACTTTTTAGAGATTCATCAAGTTCCTATTAGCCAATATCAGAATTTCCAAAGTCTGTCTAATTATCTGGGTCTCTCAGCTGTGGCTGGAGCACTACGGGGTGAGTCTCTGATAACAGTGTCATCCAAAATGCCTGTCTTTGTTCCTGCCTATCATTCCAAGAATTCTTCGATTTCCATCATGCCACCATCACGATCACATTTTGAATAGTTCCCTACTTCTTACTAATTTTAAAAAACTGTCCGTTTTCTATGTCTTTTTATAACCTATCACATTCATCATGCCCCTCTTAACTTCTTGTATTTATCTAATTTTTTAGAGCTGTCCCCCGCAAACTGATCTGAGTCACACCCATCTGCTGGTCTCTACCCTTGTGGGTTTTCTCACTTATGTCCTCTCATTCCAATCCCTATATCTCATTTACACACTAATACAAACTTCACTTGCTTATACCTTTGTTCTCTGCTTACTCTGTACCCCGCTGATAATCCTTCTCTTTTGAAATCCTAATGCAGTTACATCTAGAAGCATAAAATGCATTATACAATTATTGTTCTTATTTCTAATGTGTCAGTTTGTTTTCCCCTTGGGGAATGGACCGTGTTTTCTTCTTTGCTTAACGCAAGAGTAAAGACTTATAATACACTTAGTAGGTACCCAGATTCTGAAGTGGGACAAACTCCAATTGGAAGACATTTCATTTGTGTGTCCTTGAGCAATTTATCTGACCTCTATAAATTTTACTTTCATTAACAGTAAAATGGACAATACAATAATTAATCAAAATGTCCTGAAAATAAAAATAAGAAAACACAAATTCATCATCGTGTAGTACATAGTAAGCTTTCATTAAAGTTTACTATGTTATGCCTCATTAATAATAAAGTGATAGTTGAAGAAAGTGAGAAAATGGAGCATTCAGTGACAATGTAGAAAAGATAATTAACTACTTATTCTTTTTTATTACCTTTAAAAATATATAGCTGTTTAAAATCGATAGGTGGGATAGAGATTATACTAAGCTGTCAGCTACTTATTGATAAATACTGCAGGGCCAGCTATGACCCCCATTCTCACAGGTCCCATAACATACAACATAAAACACCTGCAATGAAGGAAATGCAATGTGGGTAGAACTAAAAATAGTCTATATGTAAAACTGCTAAACTTAATTCTCAGAAAAATCATGTAGTGCTTGAGTAAACTCTTAAAACAGAATTGGGAGTAAAAAGAACTAACTGAAAAGGTTTCACTTATTTTAAAGCAATTGAAGATTTATCACAATTTAAATGAACTGAAATTAAACTTAATCAGGATTCAGTTCAAATGCAAATAATTATCAGGGTCCAAAATCAATTTTGCAACTCTCCTTTTACTGCTCTTTGAACAAACAATATTCCTATTCCGTGGATGCCTTTGGCAGTGACACCCATAGATTGTGAGAACATTGGGCTGTTTGGCTTTTGCAAAATACGAAATGTGTCTATTTCCCAATGAGGTAGCACTCCATGGGACTGTGAACCCTCTTTTAACATCTTAGCTACAGGTTATGACACCCTCGAAGTCACTGAGCACCCTTTCCAAAGTCATTGTTCAGTATCTTTTCCCAACCTGATTGACAGTATGTCAACAGCAAAACATTAATTCCTTTGGGAGGGAGGAAGATGTAGAGCAGGAAAAATTTCACTGAAGTCTGTACCCTCATCACCTGTTGATGACATATATTTACCCTTCCGTCTTCCTAACTTCATTTCTCTTTTTCTCTAATGTGTATTTTCTAGTATTTTCAATTTTCTCATCCCCCTGAAACCTGCTGCATATTTATTTTCATCACATATATACCCACAATGTATAATTCCTTCATGTATTGTCATTGTATTCAAATATATCTAGTTACTATTTCTGTAGCAAATGACATTACTAATTTTGATGATACATAAATCACTGTGACTGAAATTATGTAGCTGTGGACACTGACCACTCAGATAATTCTGATAGAGATCATAATTTGATTTACCAATTTCTCTGTTAAAGTAATATGCTCATATAATACATAAAGAAGATTCCAGGGGTGAGAAAGCACAAAGTGTATTCTAAAATTATTCCTTGGCAGTTTATAAGTAACTCTGCCATATTTATTTGCCAAAATCCCTAGAATGACACACCTACAACTTTCTAATTTTGTGTTATTTGCTTTTTCCTACCGCTTGAATTTTAGCACCTGCCACTTAAAGAATCTTGAGGTTTTACGAATTCAGCAAATGTCTCCAACTGTGGTAAGTATTGCACATCACTTTCCACATAGTTACCTTGTGAAGTCTGTCATCTCCATCATGATCATACACATCTTCTTGGCCAGAACAATAATATCATTGCTTGTATCATCCCATATTTCAATCTCCGCATCCAGCTTACTCTTTACTTTCTTGAAGTCAGCAACTTGCTCAGCAATCTTTTCTTTCTCTGCTTCTGGTAATTGAGTCATCTTAGCCTAAAATGAGATAATTAGATTTGTAATTATTTCACTGTGTCAAAAGAATTTTAGGGAGAAGTGGTCATTACAGAATATTCATAAAATTTGTTCATTATAAAAAACATATCAATATTTTTAAGTTATAAAATCAAAACTTTCCAAGTTTAATTTTTATATGAAAAATCTATTGAATTATAATTTTTGCTCTAGAACTTCAGTGTTAAATTTGAGAATAAAAATGTATAATTTGATGTCTGACATATTTAACCTACTCCTTAATATAAATATCAGACTTCTCAAATATCTAACACATTAAAATGTTAAATTAATCCAAACTTAATGTAATGCATTACATAGCTAGAAAACTATATACTTTATTTAAATTGTACTAATAGTATGCTTCAAAAGTTAGAAGTTAAACAAAGTATTCTTCCATTCATGTTAACTAGAGTCTCCAGACCTCAGACATTTTCTGCAGCTCAGTGCTGCCCTTTTATCTCTACCTGCTTCTAGATCTTCCTCCCTTTTGTCCCTCATTCCTAGAGTCCAGTTTGTGTATATTGCCCTTGATTAGGAGAGCCGACAGCTAACAGCTTTACACAAAAGCTGAAGTCTTTCATTTAATCCCAAGCGAGGAGACTAGAGGGGAACTCAAGTCCCCCTCTCATATCAAGGGGCACACAGGTTACCAGGTGGGTGAAAGTGTCTGAGATCCTCCTTCACCTTTCAGAGTTTGAATTATAGCCAGGCCTCAGAAGCTCTCATTTGTGACTGAGTGTATTTGCATAAACATATCAGTTAAAATAAAAGCACCCATTCCACTGGGGAAAAAATGTTCTTGAAATGTGATTATGTCTGTATATGTCTGTATATATGACTATGTCAGATAGTCTGATCCTTACATAAATGTTGACCATATATTGGTAAACAGTATACACGTATAAATCAAATGCATATAAATAAGCAAATATGTGTAAAATCGTGAGAATGTGTATTTTCTGCATATAAGCACACTCAGGTATATGTGTAAATACCAATTATTTGGTGGGGAGAATAAAGATATCAGCAAAGTTTATTACAGTCCTTCCTAATTAGCATGCTGGTTTTTGAGCTGCTATTCTCTCATGAACGGTAAACTTAGTATGTTGACAAAGAATCAATTCCTTGTATATGTTGTATTTTGAACAGTATGCAACTCACATCTTCCACTTGCAACTTAAAATGTGGGATAGGGAGAAAACCATGTAGGCCCCTAAACAACCATACATTAGCACCTAGGACCGGTAACATTTTGTCAAATAAAAAAATAACTCGAAGGGAAAGTGATTTGATAATATCAATGCCATAAAATTTCATAAGATAATCTATGCAATCATATTGTAAAAAATCCATATATACATTATTCTAATAGTAGATGAGTACATAGGTCTGAGGGTGTCACTTAAAAAGGATAAATCATGTAAGTGGAATGTATTTATTGATTATGCACATAGAATATGTGGTGCCTCCTATGCCTGTGTACCAGATGCTAGTGTGTAGGAGACCTATATATGAGGAAGAAAGAAGAAATCGCTTCAAAAAACTTTGAAATATTCTGGATACCAGGTTTACAATATTGAAAACACACTTTATTGAATCAATAGTGTATAATTTTTAAAAAGCTTAAGTGTATGCAGAAAGAATCTGCAAGAATGGTCACTGAAAATCCAACCAAAAATAATTAAAAGAACAATTTCAATTATCTGTCATTTATTGTCTCTTTATTATAACCCTAACTCAAGGTTTAACATAACTGGGTATCTATAAAGTCTTAGGATTAATAACTCATGCTTAAAATCTAACCTATTAAAGAAAATAAACTATGAGAGTTTCTGGTTTAAATTTGCTTTTAAATTCCTTAGCATACTACGTGATATATTTTGAATGCTCAATAAATAATAGCTATTTCTTAAATAAATGATAGTTATTTCTTATTCAATAAGAAAATTACAAAAATTATATTTACATATCTAGCACTTAAAATTTGTTTTATTCATTTTTATTTTATTTGAAGAATTAAATTAAGCTATGAAACTAGGTTTTAATTGATGAGCTTATACAGGTGGTTCTTCCTTGGAATCCAAAAATAGCTTGTAGTTTTCTTTCTCAGGAAATGTGGCCTATGTGATATGTTAAAAAAGAGTAACTTTTACTGCTGCTGGCATATGGCAAGGTATGCAAATGAAGACACAACTCACTTAGGTTCAAGATCAATAGCATGCCAGCACGTTAAGTAAATTATAAGCTACTAATATATTAAACTAGTTCGAAAATAGAAATGAATTTCTCTATCTTGACCACCGGTTACTATCATTTTCTCCATTTTCATAAAATTGTTTTTAAACTTTCAAATAATAATAGTTGTAGATAAGGGCACCTCTTTTTTACAGTCTTTATCTCAGGGATAATAAATCCATGACTTTGGATCAAATGAATAATTTTGAAGTGTACGCTGTATTCTCATAATGAAGTTAAAGCTATCAAGAGGTAATGTGACTGAGTGTATTCCTAGTTCTGTCCTTGGAACGTCATTGATTTCCAATATGACCTTGAAGAAGTTACTTAACCATCCTGTCCATGTTTTCCCAGACACAAAATAACAATAGTGGCAGCTGCTACCCACCAGCCACGTCGGGAATAGGGTGGGTTATTGGATAACAGTGAGACTGACCCTGTCATTGACAGGAATTTCATCAATTGCACTAGATTTCCTTAATAACATCTTAATTTACATGGTAAATCACAATTGGCAGAAGTTTATTTCTGACAAGGTAAGGGCTAGAGGTTGGGCAATAGTTTACTAAATTAAAAGTTCTAGTAAATTCTGACTCTTTCTCACAAGAATAACAACAATAAAGCATTAAATTACTGACTGACAACTTTATTGAAAAGCTTTAGTGCTTCTGTGAATGATTTATTGTATGCTATCAATCAATTTCAATCACAAAAATTTCAAAATAGCACTTAAGAAAATATTTCATATTTAGGAACTCTGGGTGAAAGCTCCTCATTGGATCATTTTGTGCAGGGTAAGCAAAGAAACTGAGGTACATAATTTCAATTATATGTGGAACCTTAAAAGCTATAATTCAACAAAACAAAACAGAAACATATTAATAGATACAGAGAACTGATGGTTCGTAGAAGGGGTTGGCAAAAATGATGAAGGAGATAAAGAGATATAGATGTCCAATTTAAAAATAAACAGGTCATGGGGTTGTAACTTACAACATAAGGAAGTACAGTGAATAATATTGTAATAACTCTGCACGGTGAGAGATGGTTACTAGGCTTATTGCAGTGATCACTCAGTAAGCTGTAAGATATATGTACCATGTCAAATCACTACATTGTACAACTGAAACAAATGAAAATTATATGTCAACTAAGCCTTAATAATAAAAATTTTAAAAGATTATAGTGTTGGTAAATGGTAGAGCTAGATGCAAATCCAGAAACTTTGGCCTAGAGTTTTTGTTTTATCAATCAAACACGAGACCACAAACATGAGCAAATTTTTTATAGCCTGTGCCAAAATATGCACATTCTCCTGGATGGTATTTATCACCTTCTACTTTGGGATGAAATTATTTTCTAGAGTATAGTCATATCTTTCAGAATCGAAGTTTTCTCATTTATAAGACAATGCCATTCACAGGTTGTTTTAGAGATCAAATGAATGAATGCATATGAGTAGACTTTTTAAATTCTCAGGTGCAATTAAATGTCAACTGTTACACTAACGGATTCAGTTTTTCACTCTGTGCAGTGATCCTTATAATTTTATTCTAACATTATCTTTCTTTTTTAAAAAATAAAAGTTGACCACATGGTTTCACAGGAGAATTTTACAAAACATTTCAGGAAGAGCTAAGTCCTGTCCTTCTCAGACTATTCCAAAAAATTTGAGAAGAAGGAAGACTCCAGAATTCATTTCATGAGGCCAGCATCATCCTAATTGCAAAACCAGATAAAGACACAAGAAAGAAAACTACAGGCCAATATTGCTGATGAACATAGACACTAAAATCCTCAACAAAATATTGGCAAACTGCATCCAGCAATACATTAAAAAGATCATACACCATGATCAAGTGGGATTCATCCCAGGGATGCAAGGATGGTACAATATTCCCAAATCAATAAATGTAATACATCACATAAACAAAAGGGAAGACAAAAATCACATGATCATACCAATAGATGTGGAAATAGCATTTGATAAGGTACAGCACCCATTTATGATAAAAACACTCAGCAAAGTAGGAATAAAGAGGGCATACCTCAACTTAATAGAGGCTATATATGAGAAACCTACATCCAACATTATACTGAACGGGCAAAAACTAAAACCTTTCCCACTAAGGTTGCCAACAAGACAAGGATGTCCACTTTCACCACTTCTATTCAACATCATATTAGAAGTCCTAGCCATAGCCATAAGGCAAGAAAAAGAAAGAAAGGCATCCAAATTGGAAAGCAGGGAGTAAAACTGTCAATGTTTGCACATGATTGGATAGTGTACACAGAAAACCTGATAGACTCCACCAAAAAACTACTTGGCTTAATAAGTGAATTTAGCAAAACAGCAGGATACAAAGTTAATATTCAGAGACTGAAGGCATTTTTGTACACCAACAATGAAATATCATAATCAGAAATCAGGGATAAAATCCCATTTACTATAGTAAAAAGAAAAATAAAGTACCTAGGAATAAACTTAACCAAGGAGGTAAAAGACCTGTACTCAGAAAACTACACAATTCTGAAGAAAGAAATTAAGAAAGACACAAATAAATGGAAGCATATTCCATGTTCAAGGATTGGAAGAATTAACATCATCAAAATGTCCATACTACCCAAAGAAATTTATAGATTCAATGCAATCCCTATTAAAATACCAATGACATATTTCACAGATATAAAATAAACATTTCAAAAATTTATATGGAACCATAAACGACCCCAAACAGCTACAGCAATTTTGAGAAAGAAGAAAGCAGGAGGGATCACAATGCCTGAATTCAAACTGTATTATGAGGCCACAGTAATCAAAACAGTCTGTTACAGGCATAAAAACTGACACATAGCTCAATGGAACAGAGAAGAGTGCCCGGAAATAAACCCATGTCTCTATGGTTAATTAATATTTGACCAAGGGGGCAGAAGCATAAAATGGAGTAAAAATAGCCCCTTCGACAAATGGTGTTGGGAGATCTGGGCAGATACATGCAAAAAAAAGAAACTCGACCACCAACTTACACGACACAAAAAAATTAACTCAAGGTGGATAAAAGACTTAAATATAAGTCACTAAACCATAAAAGTCCTAGAGGAGAACACTGTCAGGAAAATCTCAGCCGTCCCACACAGCAATATTTTCACCAATATGTCCCCTAGAGTAAAAGACATAAAGGAAAGAATAAACAAATGGGACTTCATCAAAATAAGAAGCTTGTGCATGGCTAGAGAAAACAACAAAATGAAAAGGGAATTGACTGTATAGGAAAATATATTTGCTCAGACAAGGACTTGATCTCCAAAATATGTAAAGAAGTCACACAACTCCACTCCAGGAAGGCAAACAATCCAATTAAAAAATGGCAAAGGACCTGAAGAGACACTTCCCCAAGGAGGACATACACAGGGCTCAAAGACATATGAAAGGATGCTCAACATCATCAGCCATTAGAGAGAGATGCAAATTAAAACCACAATGAGATACCACTTCATACCAGTCAGAATGGCTATCATAAACAAGTCAACAAACAACAAGTGTTGGCGAGGATGTAGAGGAAAGGGAACCCTAGTACCTATGTTGGTGAGAATGAGGACTGGTGCACCCACTGTGGAAAACAGTTTGGAATTTCTTCAAAAAACTAAAATGGAACTGTGTTTTGACCCAGCAATTCCACTGCTGGGATTATACCCTAAGAATCCCAAAACACCAATTCAAAAGAACCTAGGTACCCCAATGTTCACAGCAGCACAATTTACAATAAGCAAGTGTTGGAAGCAAATTAAGCACCCAACAGTAAATGAGTAGATCAAAAAACTGTGCTACATCAACACAATGGAATACTATGCAGCAGAAAGGAAGAAGGAGCTACTACCCCTCACAACAGCATGGATGGAACTGGAGAGCATTATGCTAAGTGAAATAAGCCAGGCAGTGAAAGACAGATACCATTTGATCTCACCTGTAAGTGGAACCTAATCAACAAATAAACAAGCAAGCAAAATATAACCAGCAACACTGAAATAAAAAACGAACTGACAGTAACTAGAGGGGAGAAGGGAAAGCAATGACAGGAGAAAGGAAGGGGATGGGTCATCAAAGAACATGCATAAAGAACCCATCAACAAAGCCAAATGGGGGAAGGACTGAGGGTGGGAGATGGAAGCAGTGGAGCTGGGGAAAGTGGTGGCGGGAAATTGTTGACCAAAAAAAAAAAATGATGGTGGAGGTTAAGAATAGTACAGGAAATTAAAAAGCAAAAAAACTGATATGTACAGCCAATGGACATGGACTAAGAGGTGTGGGGATGATGGGATGGGGTGCAGGGTGATCGGGTAAAGGGGCGAAAAATGGGACAACTGTAATAGCATACTCAATAAAATATACCAAAAAAACCCCCCAAACAACCCACAAGAGTTGTATTCTTCCATTAGCCATTAGGCATTTTCAAGTATATGTATATCATTTACAATTTTAGCTCTAAAACAGGGTTAGCTGAACTTTTCTGTAAAAGGCGAGATGTTAATAATTTATACTGTGCAGACCATACCATATTGTTCTATTGCATTACTAAGCTCTGCTGCTATTGTATTGCCAAAGTGGTCATAGACACTATGCAAACAAATGAGTGTGGCTGCATTCCAACACAACATTACATGGATGCTAAAACTCAAATTTCATATAATTTTCAAATGTCAAAAATATCATCTTATTACATCTATTGTAAATATTCTTAGCTCATAGACTATATAAAAACAACGCAGGCCACATTTGATCTGATGGCTGTTCACCATCACTTGCCAAATTCTTTATCCTCTTGATTTTCATGTTTCTCAGACATACTGCTTGCCACCCAGTCTTCAAATCTTATTTTTAAAAAATTATGTTTTTTTCTTTATCTATCCTAACTGTTAGGTACAAAGTTTGTCCACTTTATCTCTAAAGCTTTTATCATATCCATCTTTTTCTTTTTATTCCCATTATTGCTATATATGTTGGAGTCTTAATTTTCTCCTTTATTTTTAATCCATCTTACTACCCACTTGACTCAAACTTACTGACTTTGTAGAAATGTGTGATTTCTTCAGCTAAAAAACAAAAACCACCTTCCACACTTTCTTACTGAATAAAGAATATCAGCTCCTTAAATATCATCATTAAATCTGTTCAATTAATGTGGTGGAAAACTGATATACAAAAATGCAAAGCACAAATGTACAGTTGGAACTATTTTTACAAACTGAGCAAATCCATATATCTAGACCCCAAATTAAAAAACAAAGATGA
Organism: Mormoops blainvillei; assembly: GCA_004026545.1. Classification (NCBI taxonomy): domain Eukaryota; kingdom Metazoa; phylum Chordata; class Mammalia; order Chiroptera; family Mormoopidae; genus Mormoops; species Mormoops blainvillei. Next base: position 241,716 of record PVJD01001049.1, read on the forward strand.
CCATCATTCCAGAAGTTCTCTGCGTCCTATTCTAGTCACTATCTTCCAAGAACAATCACCATCTTTCTAAAACTCTAGATTTTCCTGCTTTTGAACCTTATAAAAATGGACTAAGAGTACATTCACTCTTGTGTTTGGCTTTTTATGTTCAATGTTTATACATTTTATATGCATCTATATTGTTTCACAGAGTTGTAGCCTGCTTATTTTCATTGCTCTATAAACATGGTTTTCTACTGTGCAAATATGCAGTGTATTTAAGTCTGTTTATCTATTAATGAACTTTTGGAAAGAATTCCATTTTGGGCTACTATGAATACTAAATAATGAATATCCATACTTTTAGTCCACAAATGGGTGCATTTTTCTTGATAACTTGGGGTATAATTACTGGGTCACAGGGACCATCATGACCTTGCCCCATCCATTTTTCAAGGTCATTTCATCTTCCTTTCATGCACTGTACTCTTGAGCTAAACTAAATTATTTTCTGTTGTAGGGAAATATCTTGAGATATTGTTCATCAATTATTTTGTTCAACTCCTTTCCTTTCCCCATCTCTGTTTGTCCAAACTTAATCATATTTCCAAGCATAATTTATATAGTACATCACCTTTCTTCTCCAGTGGTATGTATCAAAATTCAGAACATGTAATCAGTTCTTCCCTCAAGATGTTCATATTTTATCTCATTTACTAGGAGAAAGATCTTTGAAAGCATATCGTTTTTTGGAATAATAGTGGTGTCTATCATCTATCTATCTATCTATCTATCTCTCTATCTATCATCTATCTAGTTTGTTTTGATAGTTCCTTCCCCTATAAGATCCCCTATAAGTTCCCTTAAAATAGGGACATATATATAATAAATGTTTGTTCATAATTGTTAAAAATAAGTCAAGAGATGAAAAATAACAGGCTTGTTGGGTCCAAATTTTATAGGATCGATTCTGTATTTTCTTTGTCACCTACATTTTATATATTTCCAAGCTTTAAACTCTACAATGTAGACATTAATTTCTCTAATAATTTTTTCCTGTCTACTTTCAAACTTGAGTCTTCATTATTCTTCTAAGACTATATTAATAGCACAAACCATCTTCTCATCTTTGTTTTATCTACTTTTTATTTCATTATGCTCATTACTACTACTTAAAATACTGATATGATTACACTTACTTTCAATGATTTTCATTACCTCTTTAAAAAGATTTTTAAAATGTGGTGTAACAGGAAAAGCACAAAAACCACTATCATGCAGATATCCATTCAAACTCCAACTCTGCCAAGTACTAGCTGAGTAGCATGTAAATTAACCATCCTAAACTCCAAATATGTCACATGTTAAAAGGAGATAAAACTTTTTAGGGGTTTTCTGACAATTAGAGTTGTATCTGTAAACAATGTTATCTAGACTACATGAGACTTAGTAAATGGTACTTATGATTAACATATATACATTAGTTAGCCTAGCCTCCAAGATATGTCACAATATTGTGGAAAAGGACAGTTAAAAATATTCGTCAATATATCCCACCTACGAGTGAAATCATATGATTCTTAACTTGTAGTGAAGGGTAGACGGAATCACGTATATGATGACAGAAGGAGATTCGACTTTGGGTAGTGGGCACAAAATGTCACACATGGATGACGTCATAGAATTGTACACTTGAAACCTATATAATTTTATTAACCAATGTCATCCAAAAAATTTAATAAAAAATATTCACCTGGCTAACTCTCAGAGCTTGGGCAGAGACCAAGTAAATTATTTTGAGGAAATACATTTCATAAGCAATAAACCACATAGAAATATAAAGTCGTTATACTCATTTAATTCTCAGAAATCTGAAAACCAAATTGCTTATTTTTTCAGATAAGGAAACTGAGTCCCAGGGAAAAGAACTGACTGGAAAAATATTATTCAGGTGATTAGTGCCAAATTTGATACTTGAATGCATGTGTTCCTTTCGTATAACTCTTTCCTTATCCATAAACCTGTATGGAACACAGAAACAGAGTTTTATTAATGTTACAAATCCAATTTTTCTATTCTATAAATATTAGGAAATTCCTAATCAATTAATATTACTCATGTTGGGGGGTGATTAAAACTCAATATATTCAAAATCGAATGTATGGTGTATGCATGTTGAATGAATATTTCTAAATAGAGAATTCTTGTTCTTAACTCTACTGTTAGTTAAATTTAGTAGTAGCACTTATGTGTGTTTTTAATAAGCCTAGAGGCATTAGGAAAATAATATGTTTTTTAATATGTCAAAAATATAAATAGTAGAACATTTTGCTGGAATTTAGAAAAACTGAAGTGCTGCTGGCAGAAATTCAACTTAATTAAAATCTGGAGAACATCACAAAAAAGGTTCGTGCATTGATATTTTAAGCATACTAAATTGTGATTTCAAACACATTCCTGAGAATTCATTAAAAACAGTTTTCCATACTATTTAAAAATAATATTTAGGAAATCCAATTGGACTTTGCTTTAAGCAGTGATACATTTCTACACTTTCATGCATAGTCCTTTAAATCAAATTTATAAACATATTAGCTTTAAAAAGCTCTCAGTTTCCGCATTTGTCAAAAAAATAACACTTAAAACCTCATGGGTTGCATTCACAAATCCCTGTTAGGTATAAAATGATCTAATTTTATTACAAAACTTTATAGGCTTCAGGGGCTGGGTCTTAACACCCAGTTAGCTATTAAATCATCAGCCTTACTTGATTATCTAGCTTCTAACAGTAATAATAGTGGTAATTAACATTTGTCCAGTCACTTTGCTAAACATTTTTGAAAAATTATCCCATTTTAATAATACCATTCGGAGGCAGATATTAATATTCACCTTTCACAACCATGAAAATGAAGCCTGCAGGAAACATGTGCACATCTCCTTTAGATGAAGACCTGTCTAATGTTTTTTGTTTTTTTTCTTTTACATCATGCGTCCTTGTTTATGGTTTCATTTCAATATTGTTTTTGGCAGTATGGTTAATTTAAGTCTTGAAAAGGAGAGTCATATAATATTTGTGAACTCAATATGTATTCAGGTTTTAGGGAAAAATGATGACTAAAATGCATTTGGGAGACAACAGGAAAATTTGAATATAGACTTGTTATTGGCAAAATTAGAAAGATTGTTAAATTTCTTCAGTGTGATGACAGAATTGTAGTTATATAAGAGACTGTCCATTATTTTTGGAGGTTCTTGCTGAAATATTTAGGCATAATACATCATGATGCTGCAGATTATTTTGAAGTGGTTCAGGAAAATAATCCAGTGCTTTGTTGTATGTACTTTGTACTTGTATTTAAAATTTTCTGTGCACTTTTTTTCAAAATAAAAAAAATGAATAACAAATAATATCTTCCATGTTCTTGTTCTGTGGAGTCATCACAGATTTTAGAGGCCATATAGCTTATGCTCTTATCCCAAAATACCCTTCTGTTTGTAACATCCCTGACTAATAATGCTTCAGCCTCCCCTTTGGATATGAACATTTTACCAGTAAAAACCAAAAGAGTAAAGAGATTTATGACCTGCAAAAGTAATCCATACTTAATAGAGAAGTGTGGCTATAGGCTCTTAGAAACCAAATTCGTTTGATATCTTAGAATCTATTGTAATGATCGCAATGTAAATAAATGTGGTGGTAGCAGAGATCTTTCTCTACAAAGAAAGATTCTTCACTCAGAGCTAGTGCCCTGCACATGGAGCCTCTAAAAATGATGCTGGTATGAGGAGGTATCAAAATCTGACATGAGTATTCCAGTCCTTTGGAAGATGTAACCCTGGCATGGTCATATATTTTTTGTAATACATATTTTATCTACATGGTAAACACCAATCTATTCAAATATTTCCTCTGGTTTCTTTCTCACCAAAAGAGGCAGGTTATTATAAGTTGTCTTTGAAAATGGACTATCTCAAAGAGAACATATTTTAATGAGCTTATATGTCTATTTTGATCTAAATAGTCATATATATATATGTATATATACATTTTTAGTCTAAATGTTGCAAAGTTTTAGACTAATTTAAATTTAATTCCATTGTATTTTTTTAGATCATCATTCCAGATTGTTAAAATACTTTTGTCTTTTGGTGCTGCCAAGACTGACAAGATAGAAACCCTCGTGTTTTTAAACTAGCTACACATAACAATGGAAAGCACAATAAATAAATATTATAAATCCTGGGAGAAACTCAAATAAGCTTTAGAAGCAGATTCATTCTTATTCAGAAGAGTACCTCTAGCATTTGACTCACATCATAGTAACTATTACTTTGCATATAATTTAAGTAAGTTTGGTTACCTGAATTCCACACCCAGTTTATAGTAAATTGAAAGTAGAGGGCAGGTGCGTTCATCAAGCCCCAAGGAAGGAAAAGAAATTCTATCAAAGAGGAGATGAAAAGATCAGACAACTGGGGGGCTTTCAGTTTATGAATAAACTTCCCTGCATATGCCAGGACACCTCCACCCTGTTACTGTATTACAGCACAGTACAGTTATGTTTGGTCATAATGTTATGTTTGACCATGATCATCTGCAACATCATCACCAGCATTTACTTATTTTCTACAGATGGTGGAGTATTATGGTACCATTCCTGCTTTCAAGGAGCATTTAAAAAAAATACCTAATCTGTACTCTTCAAAAATATCAAGGTTATGAAAGACAAGAAAAGGTCACTGTCATAGTCTACAGTAGGCTAGAAAATGTCACAACTCAATACGATGTTGAATCGTGGCTTTAACCATAAAATAAAAAAGAATGTCAGTGGACACATTGGTGAACCCTATAGTTTAGTTAGTAGTATAATACCAATGTTCATTTCTTAGGTTTCACAATGGAATGCTATGCAGGAGAAAAATAAGGAACTATCCTTCATGACAGCGTGGCTGGAACCTGAGAGTATTAAGCTAAGTGAAATAAGCCAGGTTATAAAAGACAAATACCATATGATCTCACCTATACGTGGAACTTAATCGACAAAACAATCAAGCAAGCAAAATAGAACCAGAGACATGGAGAAAGAACAAACTGACAGTGACCGGGGGGAGGAAGACAAAGGATAACAGGGGATAGAAGGGGAAGGGTCAAGTCAAGGAACATGTAAAAAGGACCCATGGACAAAGACAACAGGGGTGAGAGAACTGAAAGTGGAAGGTGAGGGGTGGGTTGGGCAGGGGAGAGTAATGAGAGACAATGGGGACAACTGTAATTGGACAATAAAAAATGTAAAAAAATTAATTCTTAAGTATAGTTGGTATACAATCAATCTTATTACATTAGTTTCAGATATATGAGGGGGCCCCCCAAAAAAACCTCCAGAATTTATTTATAAAACACTATATTTATTCTTACATGTTTGAACTTCAGTCACCTTCAGCATTCTCCATTTGATGCAATACCATTGAGATATTTTTTCCACTGCTCAAAACAGTTTTGAACTCATCGATTTTGATGACTTTTAGTGCTGCTGTTTTTTATTTCACCTCTTTCCACATCAGCAAAATGTTTCCCTTTGGGGATATTTTTTTCATTCAGGGAAACAAAAAAAACATGTCACTGGGAGTGAGATCAGGTGAATAGGGAGGGTAGGGCACTGGGGTCATGCCGCTTTTGGTCTAAAACTGAACACTCAGCACGGTGTGGGCAGCTGTGCTGGTAAATCACCCATCGCGACATGGGCAAACATGTTGAAAGAGTCTTCAAAAAAATTTTTTTTGAAGCTAAAGACAGCCTCTCACAACGATGCCAGCAGGCACACTGATATAGACAGGTTCCTGAAACACTCTTCTAGTGCAGGGGAGCCCATACGACAAGAGACCCATCCTCCAGAAGATAATTCTGGTTTTTCTTTTTTCTGTTTTTTTTATATTCCCACCTTATACAGCATAGTGATTCAAATATTTTATACCTTCAGTGTGATCATTCCACTAATTCTAGTAATTATCTGTCACTGTGCAAACTGCAATATTATTGACTATATTTCCCTTCTCCTTTTCACCGATCTCCCCACCCAACCACTTCTGGGAACCATCCCTGTGGTCTCTATGAGTCTATTTTCATTTGGTCTGGTGTGGTTTGGTTTTAGAGTATACATATAAGTAAAACCTTATGGCATTTTTCTTCTCTCCCTGACTAATTTCATTTAATGTAATGCCCTCTATATCCATGTATATTGTTGCAAATGGCAAGATTTAATTCTTTTTTATTGCTCTGTAATATTCAATTGTATTCATATACCACATCTTTAGCCATTGATGGTCACCTAGGTTACTTCCATATCTTGGCTTTTGTAAATAATGTTGCAATGAACATAGTCTCTTGAACAAGCAGTTTTGTGGAAACTGGACAGATACATGCAAAGAAAATGAAACTCTTACACTATTAACAATAGTAAACTCAGAATGGGTTAGAAACTTAAATGTGAGATCTGAAAGCATAAAACTCCTAGAAGAAAATATCGGAAGTAAACTATCTGACATCAGTCTGATATCTATGTTTTGGATATGTCCCCTCGAGCAAGGGGAAAAAAACGAAATAAACAAGTGTGACTATATCAAACTAAAAAGCTGCACGGAGAAGGACACCTTCAACAAAACAAAAAGGTGACACACTAAATGGGTAGACATATTTGTATATAATACATCCAATAAGGAGCTGATATCCAAAATATACAAGAAATCCATATAACTCAATAACAAAAAAATCGTCTAATAAAAAATGAGCAGAGAACATAAAAAGATATTTCTTTATTTTAACAAATAGACATAGACTTGCAAGATACCGACATTAGGAAAAACTGAGTGAAGAGTTTGTGGAAGTTCTTTGTACTATAAGTGCAACTTTTCAATAATTCTAAAAATAATTCGAAATTAAAACTATACATCCCACTTATCAAACATACATCAAAAATCACACAACAACCTATTTCTTAGTTGTCCCCTTTCTTTTAGCCCCACCTTCTTATTTTGCCCTTTCTCTCATATGTATTTTGCTACAAGAAAACGCTGTGAATTTTTAAAGCAAACTTTTAAAGTATTTTCTAATATGTATTCACCCATCAGAGCCTCATGTTCCATCACTGTGCAACTTATTTTCCTGAAGATAGTGTCTTCTTTCTAAAAGAAAGTCTGAAACTATTAAAATATCTTTTTCTCCTTGCTAGAGATCTTTGTAGTGAGGGAGTAAAAAGTAGTGAAAGTAAAAAATAAACGAGAAATCATTATTCTAAGATTATAGGTACCCACCAGAGTGAATATGAATGTTCATTTATAAACTGAGAAGCTATAAAAGTCTACCTATTTTGGATAATGAAGTCCTTCCTTAGAGGAGACGTTGCCATATCTTAAAGTTAGAATAATGACAAGCAACTTTTGATTTAGGATGTTTAAGTGGGCTTTTATACTGTTACCAAACCCAGCCAGTAGGGGGGTCCTATAGCACGCTGCCTACTGTGCAAATCTCCAAAGATGGAGTTTGATGGATAAGAAAGGAATCTTTTATTTAATGGCAAGTTTCTGCCTAAAACATCTGGGTAACAGAAGGGGAAAGAAAAAAAAATATGACATTAAAAATAGCTATTTAAACATTTGTCATTACAAGTACTACATGGGTTCAAAAACTGAAAATAACACAAAAACAAAAATCTGTTCACAGTGCTGACTATGGTCACCACGGTCTTTGGAAATAATGGTAAGTTTCTGCCTCAAATATCATTCTTTCTAACAAGACAACCAAAGAAAAATCATCCTGGCACCTTCTGCCAGCCCAGTTCAAGGTTGCGCCAGGAGCCTCTTTTCCCGCCCAAAAGTATCATAAATGTAGGTAGCTTCACTGGTCTCCAGTTGCTGTCCAGCCTTGGGCATCTTTTGGAGTCTATGCACCCAGGCCTCCACTCTCAGGCCTGCCCTGGCAACCACTGACACACCCTATGTCCAGGCGAGGGGAAAGAACCAACTGCCTTTTTGCCATCTGGCATACTATGTTTTAAAAGTCCTCTCCCAGAATCCTATGTGCCTGAAAACCACTAGGAGTGCCCAACCTTCCGACCACTGAAGGCCAGTGTCAGACATATTTGCCTTTGCCCATCTTCCACTTGCCATGCTTAGCCAGGGGACAAAGTCTCCAGTAACGCATGTGTAGCTCAAACCCCTCCCCATTTCAGAGGGGTATGCCCCCATTACAATACCACGTTAAATAAGATGTCTAGATTGTTCTTGCTAAGAGAAACTCCATAAGAATAAGGTAACTGGACAAAGCAACTGTGCTACTCCCCCCTAGATCTACCTCCCCTTTGGGTGTGTTCTCCTCAGTACCACTGCCACTGTGTGGTTCAGAGGCCAGAGGACCTCTGAATACTTCCTACCTAGCATCTTGTTTATTGACAAATAAAATAATTTTTAACTATCTACGGACAGCTAACATGTGATCAAATTATATATATAACACCATGAAACAAAATGTTAAAGATTAAAGTGATAGTCAGATACAGAGTAATATGGTCTTGATAAACGGGCATGTAAAATCTAGCTCGTTATTCCATCCTAGTTATTTTTCACCCTCTTTATTATGGAAATCATTTCAGTATCTATTACTGACTACTCAGTCGTCTCACTGGACACTGTTGTGTCCCAAATATAACCAGAGATGACAAGTCCCAGAGAAAGGGATTTTTCTATTGTAGCTCTCTGAGCACCCACTTGTACAATAGCTTGATATTAGGAATGGTAGTGAGTCTTCAGAAGAGACTAAATATACTTAAAAGTGTAGCCTTACAGGCTCCAAGTGTGCCCCATCCAAATGTTACATAAAACACTCTGCAGTACTGCACTATTCCCACAAGAATACATCTTCCATTAGAGTGGCATTAGTTTTATATCCTGTTGCAGTCTTCAATGCTCTCAAATTTACCAGAAACTAAATATGATTTCTAGACTTCTAGATTATCTATGAAAATGCAGGCATACTTATTAAGTAGATATTTCTTAAATAAAAAGTTTTCTCAATAATATATATATTACGTATAAGAAACAATTCTCAATAGAATTTTGGAACTAATAAAAAAAGATTATTTTTAGGAGAAAACATCTTGATGAGTTGAATGTGTTTTATTTATATGCACACTACATATTTCTATTTTCTCTAAGCCTCTTTAAGCGAAAGATTAATTTAATAAATCTCCAAGTAATGTAGAAACTGTTTTCCCAGAGATGGGACTCTTTAATTAAAAATAAAATGTTTGTGCCAATTCATAAAATGCAAGTTTCAAAGGCACACTTCAGTTGTATGTATCTATTATCTACCTACTTAATATTTATTTGTAGATTACATATTTATGTTAATGTGCAGCAATCCAAGCAAACTTCCTTAGGATCTGATGGAACAGGACACCGGGGCACTAATTGTGAATGGGTCCCCGGAGGCCAAGACTCCCTGGACCCCCCTGAGAAGACAAGAGTCATCAAGTACTCTTCCTGCAGAAGAGAGAAAGCCTTTCTGGTGCTATTCATGAGAATGTACAAAGTGAGGCAGTATGTGAAAAATGAAGAGTAGAACTTCCAAAAGAGTCGCTTTCAACAGTCCCACTTTGGAAGACTGTACCTTATGCTATTTCAAAGAACACAGCCCCCCAAATAAAATGAGTTTAAAAATATGCCAAAAAAACAAAAAAAATTTGTTTCAAGATTTTAAGGTTGTAATTTTATTCAGCATTATTCACAAAGCGATTGTGTGAGTTAGAAATAAATTATTGGGGAAAATAAATGAGGAAGAGGAAAGGTGACATGATCAAGGACACACTGAGGTGAACCTCTCGTTAACTTGCAGTCTCCTTTGGGTGTCATTTTAGCCTCAACATGAACCTTCCACATAAGAAACTGAGAATTGGTGTCTGTTGGTATAATTTAGGCAATTGTTATTCAATGCCTTCCAGGGGTGTCTAACCCATGGCCTGCGGGCCTCATGCAGCCCAGGATGGCTGCGAATGTGGCCCGACACAAAATCGTAAATTTACTTAAAACATTTTAAGATTTTTTTTTTTTGTGATTATGTGTCACAATGTATTTAATTTGTGGCCCAAGACAACTTTTCTTCTTCCAGTGTGGCGCAGAGATGCCAAAAGGTTGGATACCCCTGCTAGACAATACTAATTCTCAAAATACAATTCAAGTGCACCTGGAGCAAATTAGAGCTTATCAGTGTAATAATAGTGTTGTAGTTTAAATAATTTGCTTTCTTATCTATAGCATAACATTATGGTTTGCATTTTCTTGTTTAATTTTTTTATTATTAAAAAATAAAAAGAAAGAGAATATGGGAAAATATTTCCAGAGATTCACAATGTCAGTATGTTATTCTGACAATTCAGACAGTTCCCAAAGAATCTAAGTTTAAGTGTTAAAAGTCACTAGTTTATTTTTATATATGTATGCTTACCATTAGACTGCATATACTATTCATAATTCTCCAAACAAATATCAAAGTCTTGATATATCTACTTCTTTCTGCATTACATTGTCAGATCTCTGTTGAAGAACTCTTCCCTACGTGCAGTGCAGGTAATTCAATTCCTTTTTTAAATGCAGTTCCAAAAAAATTATTTTACATCGGTATTTAAACTAAAATCTGGTACAATTACTGCCTAAGATTCAAAACTGACAAAACTCCTTTACTGCTGCGATAATGAAAACAAAGGGTTAATAGCAACACCTACCCCACATCAGCAGCACTAAGCATACACTGGATGTGTATAATCTAAATCCATATGGTCAGATCACACAGCGAAATTAAATAAACAAAACGTAATTCTTCTTGTCTTCTGAATGTGAATTTGGAGAGGCAAACAGCTGGATTAGAGAGGCACTTAACAGCATACGAGGCTTTTCCAAGTAAAATTCCATTCAGGAGCTAGAAACGAGACAATGCTGCTGAGGGGGCAGCATCTGACACGTGAGCCTAACTTAGCACTGAGACAGGATGCAGATGAAACTGTGCCTATGGATAAGCACAAAAAGATAATATAATTAAGGTCTCAGTGAGTTAAGCTTTCAAAGGTAAAATTCCAGGGCGTGCGGAACAACCTTCTGGAAAGATATATACCATTTTAACTACAGCAGCCTCAATATAAACAGCTCACAGACAGACAAAATCTATAGTGATTAGAACAGTAGCAAAGTAAAAGATGAGAGAGAATGTTTTTGTAAAGGTAATGAAGTATCGGTTTGCACAAATCTGTAAAATAAAAAAAAGTAGGGAAAAACTTACAACACGCATGTTGCAAATTATTCTGTTTTACCAAGCAAGACCATAAAATACACACACATGTACACACATACCATTCAAAACAAAGAAACAAAAATGTGGCGGCAATGGAATTTACTACAGAGCAACCTACCACCCACTATCACTGTTATTTTATTTTAAAAAGAAGAGCTATTTTAATAAAAAACAATTACGAAGGACCCAGCTGAAAAGCACAATCTTTCCCAAGAAAGAATATCTTGTACTGTGGTTGGTTTTACCTTTCCCTTCCCCTCTAATTCCCACCTCATTGCCATTTGGCAATATCTTGGGATGTTTTTCTGTTGTCACAACTGGGGTGAGGATGCTTCCACATCAACAGGGCGGAGGTCAGAGGTTCTGCTAAACATCTTACAGTGCACGAGACAACTCCCCACAACAAAGCATCATCTGACCCAAAGTGTAGGCGTTTTGGCAAGGGTCAGCGGACACAGGCTCCTGCCGATCCCAATGCACTGGTCAGGCTACGGAGCTCGGGATATCCGGCAAACTTTTCTGTCTTTTAACTTGTATTTTGCTTTCATTCATTCTTATCAATAATAATTTAGCAAGAGCTGAAGTGGTGAAGTTCTACTGCTCTACAGATTAGAACCAGACTGAAAAACTGGTCACGAAACTGTGGTTTTATCACTGACATAGATACCATTTGCTTATTAGTTTGTATCTGAACTTCAACATGTTGGATTCGATCAGGAAGTAGTGCTCTTTACTGTTTGGAAGTAAAGGGATATTTCTCCAGTTTGAGTCAAGAAGCACTAGCCTCCATCAAATGACAGAAGACAGAAATCTCTTATACTAGGATTTAAAATATACACTTTATTAAATATTCAGTAAAAGGGTATATATACTTTCTATTAGTGTAACTTCTAAGAGACTTCAGAAAATGCAATGAATTTATAATCATGCTTTTCTCTTGTTAGTAAAGCTAGCAGTAGTTTTTTTTTCTTCTTAAGTTTATTTGGACATTATGGGTGTATAAAATTATGCATAAACTATAATCAATGTTATGACTTTTTGTCCCAGTATTTTCATACATACTACTTGTGTATCTATAAAATACTGTTTTTACACCAAAGATTTTGAAAGTAGTATTTCAATGGCTATCTTGAATACTACATATATATGTGACTATTTCTACAAATTATATTATATAAATGAGATCATACCACATATATGTTTTGTTACTCTTATTTTTTCAACATCTTAATATAAAGTATTTCAAAGCCTGTAAAAATACAGCATCATCAGAGTTTTTCACCCCTCTTACTCCATTATATATATCCAGGATCATTTATTTACAATTTTTCAATGGTTATCAGATATTTTTCATTTCCATGTATATGGATAGATAGATAGGAAATATACGTTTGTCCAAATGGCTGTGTGTACATATTTGTGTATTGTGTAGGTTGTGATAGATATGTTTCTGCATTTTAAAAAACATATATACTTGGAGAAAAATCCTAGATGCAAAGAAAAAAAATTTTTATAAAGGCTTTCAATGCATAATTTCCAATATCCCTTCAGAAACTGTACTCCTATTAGTATCCCCACAATGTTGTATGTGTCCATTTTCCAAAAAAATGTTTTTCTAAACAATGGATATCTTTTTTTATTTTTACAAATATGATAAGACGATAGCGTTTCATTGCTGCTTGCCTTTACATTTGTGTAATGGTTCTTTACGTGCATGTCTGTGTAAATTCCCTGATCAGGTCCTATGCTCATTTTTCTAGTGGTGGGAGGGAGTTGGGGGAGATGGAGTCATTTTTCCTTACGAATAGATAATGACCTGTTTATATACAAACACTTTCTTATAAAAGTGTAATTATCTCAAATTGAAGTTTGTCTTTTAATAGTTTTTCAGATTTGATTTTGTGTTTTGTTTTAGATTTGTTTCTTTTGTGTTCTCAAGAGTAAAGTCAGTGTGCTTTCTCTTTTGTTTTTCTTTGTTATCACAGTTAGAAAGTCCTTTATTATCCCAAGGTCACAAAAATAAATATTTATAATTATTCTTTTTTATCTGGTACAGATTGTGTCAGTCATATTCTTCAGTTCATTACACACTATTATTTTGGTAAATAGAGGTCTACCCTGACCCCAAGATAACTCCTCCCTCCCCTTTTTCCTTCCTTTTATTCCTGTTCCTTATGCCTACTCTTCTGTTTTTTTCCCTTGCAAATTAAAGCATAAGTTGTATTTTTTATCCTACTCGGGTTCACTTTGATTTAAAGGGCTCATACTTAATTCACTGCATAACACATGAGTCCCTTATTAACAGATATTAGTACATTTAATAAACACTATTATATTAATAAAATTGACCAGGTATTAGATACCTATTATGTTTTCATGACTGCACTATATATCTTTTATGCGTTCTAATTATAATACTTCAATATAGGTATTATCTGAATTGAAGTATAAAGAATCAAAATCTCAGAGAAATAATAAATAAATAGGACTATGTGTACCATGTTTATAGTAACTGATAAAATGAGCCAAGATTCACCCCAGAGATGGTGACTCTAAAGCCAGGGCACTTTTGTTGACCTCTCAGTGCCTCTTATAAAAATAAAAGCAAACAGAACCAGGGTGCCCTAACTATTTTCACTGTATTTCAAACTGTATTTTGAAAATATAATTCCTTTTCTCTATCATACCATTTATATAATTTTAGGAAATTTTGGTAACACTAGTTCTTATCTTCATCATTTCACAAAACCATGCTAATCTACTGCTACACTCAGGGCTGTACAGTTGCAAGCGAATGGATGTGGGCAGCAGGTGTATAACAGCCTAGATTCTGCTTCAGTGCAGCTCAATTTCAAAATGTAGATTCCTGCCATTTTGAATGAGATTTTCAGTCCAAAAGTTTATATTAGTCTCCATAAATCCAACACATTTTGCCAGGAGTACAGAGACAGGTTTTATTTAAATAGTTTCATTTAAAGCTTGGACTGCAGAAGGGGTGGCGGTGCTGTGCGGTGGGAAGGGAAGGAGCATAGGCAAGTCCTTGAGACAGGCACACTTAGGTCAGGGTCAGGTCTGTCACCTCACACCATGCGCTACTGGGCACTTACAGAACTTCCCTGTATCGCTTTTTTAATATTTTTGAAGCAGGTATAGTAATACCTACCTCAAAGTGTGGTTTTAGAGGATATTCAATAAAAATTAAAGCATCTGATACACATTAAGCATGAAGTAAATATTTGCTATGATTTTGTTGTCATTGTCATCCTCAACTTTACAGACAAAAGACAATTTATTTGAAAATAAATGTGGAATATATATATTTAAACCAGGAGGGTATTTTCCTGTCATGTTGACTCCTCTTTGGAAGGCCATGCGTGTTACAACTTTCCTAAAAGTATACTTTAGGTACAAACTCTATGATCCTGGTGTCCTAAGAGTCCCATTTGTCTACTTTCATATATATATAATTTCTTCTTAATTTAATAGGCTACAGAAGAAGATATGCTTATGCAAAGGCACATATCTATGAAAGTGAAATACACATACAATCTTAATATAAAAAGGGATTAGAAGACTTTTAAAAATTGGCATTTTATAATTCAGTTTTAATAATATGGAAAACTTTAAAGTTCCATCAACAAGCCCAGTAAAAGGTAAATATGTGTTACTGCTAATTTTGGCGGATTTTTCTGTCTTTTAAAGGTCTAACCTTCAGGTCAATTAAAACTATACAGCACTTCATTGCTATTTAGGTTCTTTCCTCTCCTCTGTAGCTAGGTTTCTGTTTATATAAGGGTTTGGACCTCTTATCTCCAGTGAAGCTTAAGCAAGAAGAGAGAAGACTAATATAGCTCTGTCACTTGTAGTTTGAAAGAAGAGCTGATGATAGCTGGAAAGCAAAGAGATCAACACCTTCCAAATGGTTGCTTTGGAAACATAATTTACACTTTGCAAATTCCCCGGACTGACGAGGAACACTTTCAGTGTCTCATCGTGTCTTCACAACCTGGATGGAGAATTGCTATGTATTCTCAAGTCGCAGACTTCTGTAAACTACCCAAATTCCCTACTTGGAAATGTGCTTGTCTTCACTAAGGTGGAAGGAGAACACTTTTCTGACCAGGAGGTGATGTTTTTAACATTTCTCTTCTGTTAAATACACATTCCCTGTATACATTCCAATGGTTATGTCTTAGATTGCAAGCTCCAAGTGACCAGGAGCTTATACAATAAGTGTTTCCTGAACATTTCTTGGACACTGATAACGCTTAACCTTCCCTGGCAAGGGTCTGGCATTGATTTCCTATGGTATTCTGTTTTATATGACTATCTTAACATCCAACACACCCGATAATCTGTCCTTATTGCCTGATATTGTTTCTCCTATAACTTTCCACCCAAGGAAACATAGAGTTTCTTTTATTTTCAGCTGCAGCTTAAAAGTGGGCCAGGGCCAGGCACCTGACTCAAGGGCAACACATTCAACAAATTACTTAGAGACTTATGATGGCCTTTGTGAAGAGCTTTGAGCGTAGGAGGGTCTTTATTTAGGTTTGTCAGTCAAACTGGCTCCCTCCACAAAATGTTCTGGAAAATGTGAAGAAGACTAATCAGGAGAGTGAATATTGCCAACCTGCATAATTGGCAGGGATGTCATAAATGTGCATCCATTCAACAGATGTCACTGATGAGAACAATGACATTGGTATTTGTGGTGATGATGGTCACTTAAGTTTGACCACTTAACTATGTACTGCATCTTGTGAAGGTTAGCTCACAAATTTCACAATAATTCTTTGATGTAAATCCATTTTTTAAATAAAGAAACAGAGGCACAGAGAAGTTAACTTATGCAATGCAAACAGTTATAAGTGACACAGTCAAGATTCAAACTTAGGAGTCTGGTTCCAGAAATTGTGTTCTCTTTCTTTGAATTATCTTAGAAATCTGGAGACATGTCTGGGGATGACATTTTATTTTATTTTTAATGAATGAATGAATGAATGAATTATTTTATTCTCACCTGAGGACATTTTCTAATTGCTTTTAGAGAGGAAGAAAGAGAGAGAGAGAGAGAAATTGACTGGTTGTGTTTTCATATGCACCCCAACCAGTGATCAAAGCCACAACCTTGGCATGTGCCCTGACTGGGAATTGAACCTGGGATCTTTCAGTCCATGAGACAATCATCAAACCAACTGAGCCACACCAGCCAGGACAGGTGTATGACATTTTTAAAAGCCCTGTTTCTTACAAGTTCTTGAGCTTTATAGAGCTGATGACTTCGCATTAAGGGAAATGTTTATGTTCTATGTCCAGCCACATATACATGGGATTTCAACCGAGCCTTAGATATGAATAGTGTTACAACCTATACAGCTCATTATAAGAAATACGTAATCACATTGCTAAAGAATAAATGTAGGTTAATAATCTCTCGCTAATGAAAATATGCGCATAAAAAGGCCTAGATTTAGATTGTCGTATTTTCAGCGTGCAGTTAACATTCAGAATACCAGAGGGTGTTTTAAAATAATGTTTTCCTTTCAGTTCTTTTTTCACTACCTTATTTGCTACACATTGTCTTTAATAGGATAAGAAGTAAGTATGTATTTTATTTCACCAGAGACTAATAATTCAAAATTATTTAATTTATATATTTCACATTTAACATTAAAAAAAAAGGACTTCCTTAATGGCAAAATTCAGTGAATTGGCAAAAGGGCAGCACTGGCAGCCAGATGTCTGGCACAAATAACTCTCAACTCAAAGAGGCGAAGGATTGCTTAAAAACATAGCCTCAGAAATTTTTTCCAAATGACTATCATGTGGGCAATTATTTACTAAGACACGATTTCTCTAAAAATACCAATTATCCTATTTATTTTGTAAACAAATTATGTATTGGTTGGATACAAATGCTGTCTGAAACAACTCCTCCCCTCACCAAATTTTCTGCACATAATTCCTTTTCCCAAAACACATTTATGGTCAACATCATTTATTCATTTATTCATTCAATAAATATTTATAGCATATTTCATGTGTGCCCAGCAATGTTCTAAGTATGGAAAGTATATAATGGAGAAAAAAGATTTAAATTATTGCCTTCATTAAATTTACTATCTAGTGAGTGGACTAGGTGCTGTAGTTTTAAGCGGGGTGGTCAGTAGTGGGCTTCCAAAAAATTGATATTTAAATGAGCAAGTGTGTCAGAAAAGAGATTTGGGAAGAATGACGTCTGAAGCTAGATGTAAAGCTATCAATGTCTTTGAAGAAAAAAGAAATGGTCATCACATAATATATAAAACTTCACTGTAAGTTTAGAAGGTTGTAAATTTGTAACATAAAGCTATGCACGTAAGATGACCTCCAGTTTAGTCTGTCAACTTTAAATCCACCTACTTGACATCTTCACTGGGTTGTCTAATAAAGACTTTTTAAACCATACATATCCAAAAGTAATTTCCGATCTTCCACCATTCTCAATCTGCTTAATTCAGCCTCCCTTTTATCAATACAGGGTCTAGCAGAAGTAAGGCCTGCTTGAGAGTGGTTGGTAGGATAATAATATGGGTGTAATAATTTACAGTTTTAATTTGAACATTTTACCTAAAGTGTCATATGATGTGCCTGAGTGTGATATTGTTATGTTACAGAATTACATGCTTATGATTTTGTAATAAAAGATTTTGTAATAAAAAAAGGGACACTATTTTTGCTGGACCCTATATAAATGGCAAGTCTGCATTCTCAGTTCTCAAGCCAAAAACCTTGAGTTGTCCTTGATTTCTTTCTCTCTTATACATGATATCTACTTCTTCAGCATATTCAGTTGACTCACCCATCATCACATATGTTCAGTCAAGGTATTTGAACCTCTCCATTTCCCATTAGCTTGACAAAACTTTAGACAGGCTTCTTCCTGACTCTAGGCCCCTGACCTCCCTTTCCTAAAAGCATGTACTTTACATAATTTATAATTGTAAATATTTTCTATGCCCATTTGAAATATAAGTACGTTTAAATGCTTCTTCTCAATTTTACAACCCAGAACTATCTTTCTCAAGAACCAGGGAGCCCTCCCTCTCAGATGCAATTATCAAAGATGAAGGCCCTACCTCCCAGTCTCTCTGGGAGAGTGGGAGTATAACTTTAGAGGGCACCTTGTTCCAAGGTACTAAACTACCTCTTGTCACAAAGACAGAGAAAATTCACTTTTCCTTTGAGTAAAGCAAATTAGCAAACACAGATGGCCTACCATCCCTCTCATCATATCTCTGAAGAATCTTCAGCCTTTTGTTTCAGCAATATTAAACTCAGACTGAGATCCAGTGTCTTTCCCTATTAGTTATAAATTACTTATTATTATTAAATATTAACACCCCTGAAGAAAGTTTTCCTTTTATATTTAACATTGTCCAGGAAAATTTTTCTTTGAAAGTAGTGATAGCAGAGGTGGCGAAATAATAGACAAATTCAGAAAATATTTAGGATAGTAAAACAGAACGCGTCTAATTAGCTGTGAGAAGGGTTCAGACTTTTGTAAGCAAATGTATAGAAATTCAGACGAAATATTTATGGGGTGAGAATGCTGCATCCAGGCTTTGAAACAGCGAGTGCCACAGGTGTCCGTGAGTCATCTGAGGAGAAGAAACTTCCAGGCATACTAACATGTAGCCACAGCTCAGGAGACAGGGCCTTCCTGCATGACACCTGAAGTCTTGAGACTGTATGACTATGTACAGAAAGGGTGGAAAGAATTAGAGAAAAATAGGGCTTACATCAGAACTCTAGTGAATCCTAATGTTTCAGAAGTAGGCAAAGAGGAAACTATGAGGTACGGAGAATAAATGTTCAGAAAGACAGGAAAGCAGGTCTACCCCAGCTGTGTTTTCCACAGTAACCTAAACCTAATTATATCATAAAGAAGGTAATGAGGTTATGTTTATATATATGCTGCAGGGTAAATCAGTATAAATTTGACTTATTCAGAGTGTAATCTGATAATACTTAGGGCCTCTTAAAATGCACCCAGTTTTTAAGGTAAAATACCCTACCATGCCACGTTTTCTGTTGTCAAGATAGAGAATATTTAACTAACTGCATGCTGAAAAGTAGCAATGAGAAAGTTGCCCCATCACCAATATGAAGCTAGTGTGCTCATGGCTTTTGTATTTTTTTTTATCACAAAGAGTCATCTCTAGTATTGAGAGATTTGATGTTCTCCAATTCATTTGCTGCTGTTGACGTTTTGAGATTTTGTTCAGTAACCTAGGCAACTATTCTTATTTCTGTCATAATTTACTTCTATTTATAGAGCTTACATAGATCCAGTGGTCTCAAAGACATTCTTTAAAGCAGAGCAAGTTTACAAACTATTTGCCCTTAAGTGACAGGTTATTAAAGATATGAGAAATCTTAGTCATCATATAAATAAAGACTGCATGTTACTTCTTTAATTTTAGATCATTAATTAATATGAATAATGTATCATTTAAAAGATGACGTACCATTTCCATGCTGAAATAAGATATTACTACAGTTAAAGTTATACACTTCTAAATGTTTTCTTTTTGATGTTGTGATTCATTAAATTGAATTTCAGCAATCAGAGACCATGGCTTCAAATACCTTCCAATAAAATCTGGCCCTACACAGTTCTAAAATGAGCTCCCTTTCTTACTTCTCATCTGCAAGACAATATGAGCAAAGTTTAATTTGTGTGAGATGGGAACAAAATCCTTGATCTAGTTGTTAGGTTTTATTAACTTTCATGCTATGCAGGCAGAGGGAAGAATTACTAGAATATATATTCTTCATGGACAGGGTTAGAGAAGGAAGGAGTGATTTTAAATGACTACTTGCAAAACTGTCTTCAACATGTGTCCTGTAAATATCAAAATGACTTGTTTTTCCCTTTTTTATGATTATATATCATAAAACTAGGAAAGTAAGCTCTATATAACTTGATGAAGGTAACTGAGGACTGTAAGACAGAAAACAATGTATCACCAAGCTGCCAAAATTCCACAAAGGAAAAAAAAAAACTCTCAGTGCAGGGCCAGTTTTTCAATAATAAAGAAAATAAAAACAGCAATTATTGGGTCAAATTTTCTCTTTCACCCCACTACCAAGAGTTGCTTTTTGTAATCACTATTTTATTTCTACATTAATGTGAGTTTAGAGACACATGAAGGCACCAGGATCATTAAGTATCACAATAATACCATCTTCCCTTTAACCTCTTAAAGTAGTTCCTAGTAAGTTCCTTTCCTGGAGAAGAAAACAACTTCAAAAGACTTTTGCTAATAGAATGTCTAGGATGTCAAAAATGTTTAGCACCAAAATACCGGTCAACAGGAGTAATCTCGTACCAGAAGACTAAGGGATTTGTGTTTATAAAAGCTCCATGAGGCTCTCAAAGGGAAGTCAAAGTACAACACTGCCACATGCAAGTCTACATTTACCATGAAATTCATTTTTATAAAAATCAAAATTTATTGAACATTTCTTATGTGTCAGGTACTAAACTAAATTTTTTGTATATCAAGTTTAATCTTCAAAAACACATAAAATAGATACTATCATTATTATCACAATTATACAAATGATAAAACTGAAAGTTAAAAATGTAAACCAACTTTTCTGGGGCCTTATGGATACCTACCCTTGAATCAAGGTCTATGAGGCTCCTAAGTCATACTCTTACCTTCTACATTATATGTTAGAAACAATGAGTCACTTGGTTATCCATTTCATTTGCAAAACTCACTTTCAATTCATTTTATTAAGAGTCTTTTTATCCCTGGCTTTGGTGACTCACTTAGTTGGAATATCAACCCACAATCTAAAAGGTGCAGGTTCAATTCCAGGTTGGCCACATGCCTAGGTTGAGGGTTCAGTCCCCAGTCAGGGCACAAACGAGAGGTAAATGATTGATATTTCTCTCTCACATCAATATTTTTCTTCATCACTCTTCCCCCTTTTCCCTCTTTCTTTAAACTCAATAAGCATTAGTATCCTCAGGTAAGGATTCTTTTTTAAAAAGAGAGTTTTTTAAAATCCATAATTGCACCCAGAAAGGCTTATGGAACATACTTTTAGCTGCTAACCTGCTGACACTTTAGCAATTTCCTTAGCCTCTATTGCTTTAATAGCCCAGAGAAAATTTCTAGAAGTTAGAAATACTCCTGTAATGAAATATCACAGAAGCCAATGTGAGAAGAGACTGACCGAGGAGTAATCACCTCTATCTTCTGGATTCTATGCTTGGAAACTTCAGATCACTGCCCTACAAGGTCCTCTGTTGAATGACTACTCGACTGTTACTTCACTTCATTAAGGCAAATGATCCGCCAGGGATACTGTCAGGGTCTGGGCATTACTGTTTAGTTTCCAATGGTAATCAACAGAATGATTTTGTTATTGATGGAAGATTGCAGTATTGGGACATTTAGAAATTTGTGAGGCTTAAACAGATTTGATACTAGGGTTTATGGTCTTCAGTTTTACAAGTCTTCTTTCCAGTAGAGGAATTATAATATGGAATCTGTAACACTGACTGTAGCAGGAATTACACAATGAGATCTTAAGGGTTGCTGAGAGCCTACCCGTTTACATGTGTGCTGCACTGGAAAAAGTGTGGTTGGTGCAACAGACCTAGAATGTGGTCCTATACCACCTGACTGACCTAAACTAATGACATTTTCTGAGACTAATTAGTAAAAACAAATAAACAAACAAATAAATAAATAACCAAACTCCAGGGCTTTGGTTAAAGAACACATTGATTTACAAGTATTCTATAAGCTACAAAGTGTTGAAATAGAAAACATTATTTAGCATGTATTTAGTATACTCTTTTAGGAGGCTTTCAGAACTTATAAAAACTTATCAGCTTGTGTAGGAATTTGATTATTTTCATAGACATTTTCATGTGTCCTTTAAATTTAGGTTTTACAATAAAAGATATATCTGTTATCCTGAAATAACACTGAGCTATTTGGAGAATGTTCTCTAAACCTGTAGCAAACCTACACTCTTGTCTTGTGTTCCCTGTGAAATGCCTGATCACTGAATATAATCACAACATCGGTCCAGGGAGTGTTCTCGTTTAATAATTAAGATAGTCACTAATATCCACTGCTGTTCCTCTGCCACTTCTTACTGCATTTTCTATTGGTTCTTTACTATTTCACTCTCATTGACCATGGATTCTAAATCATTATTTGTTGGTTCTAGACCTTTACAATGCCCAGTGACATTTTCCACTGTTGACAGCAATAACGGACGATGTTGAGCCAAAGCTACTGGGAGTGAAATGCAGAGAGTAAAATGAAAATAAATAACTGTCACTCTGTTACTAAACAGTTTCTAAAATCGTTTTTAGTACACGTTCAATATAGCAGAGTCTGCAACATACAAGAACCAAAACGGCATTTACTCCTCAGTAACAGCAGCAAACAAAAAGAACCCAAACACTTGCCTTGTGCAGTGACCAAGAATTCCTCATTGATCATGGTTCAAGCATTCAAAATATATCAAGAGATTCCACTTCAAAAATTTATGGTATCTTCTAAAACTGAGGGTACCACAAATGTATCAATAGGTACACTCAGATCAATGAATACAAACTTTAGGAATGCTGCATAGAACATAAACACAAAGTCTTACATGGCTATAAGACTAAACATGAATATATTCTAAGCACACAGATGTGATTGTGAGAAATATGGGACTATACAAGATGCTTGGGAGAGATCACAAAACCTGTCTCAACATGATCTTGGTTCTGGTCAGGTGATTTGGGTGGGAGACAGATTTGAGCTACCCCTTCATGGTCAGCTATTTCATAAAATTCAGGTATAAGAATGAAATCTGTTTTAATTAACTCACAGCATAGATATTCAGTAAGAGAATGTTAATTGCAGTTAAATTATTCATACTATGCAATAATTACTCTTTAAATTTAAATGTATATCCCTCCTTCCTTTTTCAGACCACTCTGGCATCCTTTATTCTGTTCTCTTTCATTCCATCAATGATGTATCAGATTTATCATAATTATGATTATCTGTTTGCGTTTTAGTAAAGGATTCATTCTATACACTCTATAACCTAAGTAAACTGACATGTGGTAATCACCAAAGTTCTGAGTCTGAAGACATAATCTATTCACTAGATAAGTTATATAAACCTGAGCCTCAGTGGTCTTGTTAGTGAAGCCAGGAAAAAAATACCAATATAGCAGAATAAATGCAATAATTAAGTAAATAGTATATGTGAAGAGACTACCTTTCCTTGCTTTCCCCCAAAATCAAAGTTTAAGAATGAAGGGTAGTTTATTTTGGGAACAGATCCTAGGAAACAGAACAGGGAGCCTGAAAGAGTGGATAAGGAAATAAAGGCCAATGCAACATTGTATTATCAACCTGGTCAGTGCTTAGGAACTGGGGCTTGATCCTCCTGGGAAACTTTTCAGGACCTGTGGAAAATGAACTTCAAAGCAGTCCATCCATAGGAATGGAAAAGTATTATTCAAGGCTTGCTTTCTGGAGTATCAGTGCCCCAGACAAGACTGAGTATGTGGTAGAGCATCTGAGTAGCATTCTGAGGGGCTCCACGTAGCAATAATAGGGAAGCCTCCAGGCAGGAGGTGAATAAAATCCAAGCTATTTGGGATTTATGCAGGGAGACTTATGAAAGCAGAGAGTGGCCAGGTTGAACATAAGGTTTGCTCCCAGCAGGTTTGATGGTCAGGGATCTATCTTGTCATGAGACAGTTGTGAGGCTGTCCCCTGGGTCATTCCAGATAAACTGGATCATCAGGATACCGTGTTCAGCAGAACAGAGATCTTTGATCCAGAGAAGGTTCAGAGTGATTTTCACCAGGTTGGCTACCATGGCGTCTATGAAAGATTCTTAAGATCCAGGACCACAGTGATCATCAACTTCCTAACCTACAATGGTCAGGTAGCTCTCTAGCTGGCCTACAGTGCCACCCAAGAACACAAAAACAAATAAAAATGGTGGTAATAAGAAGCTTATCTTCTTAGCATATAATTTCAAAATTTATAAAACATGTTCATATGCATTATTTTTTTGTTGTTACCAGTGGTGCTGTGAGAAGGTATGATATTATTATTCTCATTTTTCAGATGAAGACATTTGACCTTTCTAAGTTTATGAAGACCAAGAGTTTTTGCCTTCATGTGATAAGCCAGGATGAGAATCAAAGCATGTTTTTCCTGATCCTATCATCCTAAAAGTTGCCTTTATTTTAACCAAGTTTGCCCCAGCTAATTCCAATCCCTTTGTAAGATCTAACAATTACCTGACACTTCTAGTTGCTCAGCAGCAGCCTAAGAGAATCACTCAGTCACTTCACTAAAAGCAAGAGCAAAGTTTACCATTAGCACAATTTATTTTCACTTCCACTGCCATTGGTAAGGTTTGATTTCTTCCCAAGGATGCCTACTAGATGTGAAGAAAACTATCTCCAGAGGCTGTGTGTCCCTGGACAGTTCCTGACACAAACTGGTTTCTAGAGGTCTAATAAATAATTCAAATGATCACTAAGAATAAAAAACTCAAAAACGGCAACATTTCTGATAAAAGTGTTGTGACATATATTCCAGTCCTAGGTTATCTGAAGATCTGAAACTATGTAACTTTCTTAAATTTATCTTTTTTCATCTGTCTCCAAATTGTAGGCGCTGAATTAAACTAATTAAATGATAGTAATAATGATAATTATACTGTTGCTATAACTTTTACAAGTACTGATAACCAATTACCGAGAACTTACTGTGAACTAGGCACTGTATTAAGTGCTCTGTTAGTTAACTAAGTTAGTCCCACAATAACCCTTATTTAGAGTTATCCTCACTGTGCCAACTGAGCACTGAGGTAGAGAAAGGCTGAGTGAGCTTCCCCAGTAACAGGGCAAGAGGCGGCTGGTTCGATGTGTTCCCACTCAGTCTTAGCTACTATGCTCTACTGCCCGGCTTTCAGACCAAGGTGCTGTAGTGCGCTCTGCAGTTGCAAGCTTCAGGATCTAGGAAACCAGACTTTCACAGATTCCCAAGCAGTGGGTGTAAGTCATGTAAAGCACAGCATCTCAGAGTAATTGAGAAATTGATTAATGTCTTTGGAGGGTGTGTGTGTATGTGTGTGTGTGCTGAGGATACGGGAGAAAAAGGACATTGCAGAAAGGAAGAAAAGAAGAGGAGTGTTGCATCAAAAGTGGCTTTTTCCCCCCTAGAATTTCAAAGTATATTTACAACTTCTTACCCTCACTGTTTTACTCTAAACAAACATATACAATTCACTTTTATGT
The DNA here is from genome assembly GCA_004026545.1 of Mormoops blainvillei. NCBI lineage: Eukaryota > Metazoa > Chordata > Mammalia > Chiroptera > Mormoopidae > Mormoops > Mormoops blainvillei. Next base: position 267,374 of record PVJD01001049.1, read on the forward strand.
TCCTATCATTGCTATAAAGATCGAGAGTGTTATGAGGTGATTCACTGCCTGACCAGAAACGGTCTCCTGTGTCTCTCGGGATGGGGCAAGTAATTCCGCTCAGTTGTTGCTCCTGCTTCCAGAGGCTCTTCTGCCTGACTTTGCAGAACCAGCTCTAGGTCCAGGAGTCCCACCCGGGAGAAGCTGCCTGGACTGACCAGGAAAGGAAGTGCACAGTACACGTCTCTCCCCACAGGGAGGGGACATACCCGGTCAGTTTTTCCTTCCGTCTGAATGCTGGTGTGACTGTGGACCTCATGATCCTCTTCCAGGTCTGAAACATCCTCCAGTTCCTCTGGGGTCTATAAAAAGAAAGCAAAACATTGCTGGTGGGAATGCAAAATGTAAAACAGACTGGCAGCACCTCAAAAAGGAAGCATAGAGACCAATATGACCCAGCGATTCCACTCCCAGGCATACACCCAGGAGAAATAAAAACATAGGCTCACAAAAAAACCTTGTAAACAAATGTTCATAGCAGCATCGATCATAACAGCCAAGAAGTTGAAACAAGTCAAACACATATCTACTGATAAATGGGTAAACAAAAATGTAGTACATTCATTTAATAGGGTAGTTTTTAGCTATAAAAAGTAATGAAGTGCTGATACATGCGGGGACATGGGCGAAACTGGTAAATATTGTGCTAAGTGAAAAAAGTCAGTCACAAAAGATGGCATGTTGTATGATTTCATTTATGTGGCATGTCTAGGATAGACAAATGTACAGAGATAAAAATTTGATGAGTGTTTCTCAAAGGAAGGAGTGAGTGAAGAGGGACTGGGCACGACTGCCAACGGGTGTGTGGCTTCTCTTTGGGATGATAACAATAATCAGGAACAAGATGGTGGTAATGGTCACACAATATTGTGACTATTCCAAAAACGCTGAATTTTACACTTTAAATGTTGAAATTAATGGCATATGAATTATATCCTCATAAATTTTTAATTAAATTTATTGGAGTGACATTGGTTAATAAAATTATATAGGTTTCAAGTGTACAATTCTATAATACATGGTGTATATTGCATTGTGTGTTTATCACAGAAAGTCAAATATTTTTACCATATTTGACCCCCTTCACCCTTGACTATCCTAACCCCCCACCTCACTTTTTTCTGGTAACCATAAGGCTATTGTTTGTGTCTATGTGTTTTGTTTTGTTTGCCCTGTTGGTTCATTTGTTACTTTCATTTTCAAATCCTAATAAATTTTGAAAGGAAAAGAAAACAAAACTGATCAGAAGGAAGTTTTTCTCTCAGTGAATAGCAATTTGGTTAAACAGTATGAGGTTATCACAAACCAAGGTGTTTATGGGTGAATGGAATAATTATCATTAAAGCCATATAACATCAAAATGCCACTAAAATTATTGAGAAATTAAATTTTCTAAGAACTTCATAAATAATTTAACATGAACTCCGGTATCTGTTCTCAATAGTTAACCTTCTTCCATTCCCTTTTTTCACTGTCAACTTGAGGTGTCTCGCTCAGGAACTCCCTAGACTGGGGTGAGTTCCTCTGCCCAGCCCTCCCTGGTTCCTTCTACTTTCACTAACGTAATGCCAACCATAATTTACTGTGTCATCACTTACTGAATTAGGTAGACAATTGTTGAACTTTCTACTCTGTGCAGTAAGGGCTAGGTCTGCCCTGCTTACTATCATATCACAACCTAGCACATACCTGCTTTTGAATGAATGAAGTGAAATTGTTAGTGAAAGCCAAAAAGACAGGTATATATGCGCAAAAGAGAACATATAACAGCAACAACAAATGCTTGTTCTAACTGTATCTTTGCTTTTCTTCCATCTTCTGTATCTCAGAGTAAAACTGTTTTTGGTTTATGTTGTTATTTCTAGTTCAGGGTTTTTATTCCCTTCCTCTCAATGGGGCAATAATTTAAGGATATAAGTCCTTATTGCAAAAGCAAATAAAAGTACTTAATAAGAATTAACTAAATATTTGTCTTAGTTTACACAGGCTCAACTTTAAACTGTGATTCTGGTGCTACAAAGCTCTGGTTAGAAATGTTAAATAAAAACATTTATTTCATGAACAACAACAAAAAGCAAAGTGGAAGATCTTTTATAAACACCTGACTGCTAAAGACTTGGAGAGAGGCAGCAACTGCCTTCTTAGACCAGCTCTGGCTTCCCTCAAACGTGGCATTGCACACTGGCCCTTTGTTTATTTTCAAGGCAGAGAAGAGCTCTCCCAGAGATGGAAACACAATGATTAGTTTACACCGTGGAGCAACACTGCCAATTTCATAAACACTAATGGTCTCAGATTTTTTTTCTTAACTCATGGATCTTTAACCAGCACATTCTTTGTTTTCTAACACTTGCCCTAAGCATCCCACATCTCTTTGCATTTATTTCAATTTACTCCTATAGGATATTAACCACCCCATTTTTACCAAGGCCTCCAATATGCTGAGTAATTGTTATATGTATATTGATCTCTATATGCAGTCCTCCTTTATTGCAACTAAATGTAGCTGCAAATTAAATGTAGCTAGGATCACAGGGCAGTTTACTGTCTCTTCTTAGGTAGAAACAGCATGAGTTTGCCACTAGGGAACTTCTATACAATCACTAAGTTATTATCCAGTTTTGTGTATTCTTCCCACAGTATGCTTGAGAAAGGATCTTTGCAATTTCCCCCCTCAACACATCACCAGCCCTGTAACATCTGAATAAATTCAGTTGATCGAATTCTCTTTCTTGGGTTCTGTTTTGCACCCAAAGGCTGTCTAGTGCCCCTACTGTGATCTTTTTCTTGTAAATGTCTCTTATTTATTATTTGGGTCATACTCTATGATGCAATGATATATAACTTCATCATTGGTTCCAATATTACTTAACAGAAACTAAGAACAACTGCTGCTGTCAGAAGTCAAAAGTACCATTTTTGTTGGTGATATTGCAGGAAGAGAAGAGCCTCCCATTTACTCCCAGATACTTCTGTGCTTTTCTTTGTCTTTAATACACTAATAGTTTTCTTGCTAAGCCACCACAACTGACCTCTTCTTTTCATGAACAAAATCAATGGGGAGTGTTCAAAACACTTGCTAGCAGCATTCTGCATTCCATAACGCAAGCAACTGGATGGCATTGAAAAAATAAAAAAGTCAAATATACAATATTATAGTTTAAATTAAGTAGAAACTAAGGAAGGAATATGAATACTTTAATTATATATTAGATGATACAGTAATTTCTTCAGGCCTAAAGACAAATAATAATAGGAAGAGCAATTTTTTTAAAGGAGGAGGGAGGATGGGCTACCCATACTGCACACTTACTGGAAATATCAGAGGGGACACTTTGTAGAGTATATGATTGTTTAACCCCTATGCTGTATTCCTGAAGCTAACATGGTATGATAATGAATGTAAACTGTAATTTTTTAAAAAAATTAGAAAAACTGTTTGTTTTTACTCACCTGGTGACTTTGGTAGGTTAAATATCTGGAAGGTGTGTGTGGGCGGAGGGCATCCGTGCGTGAATTATGTGTGATTCCAACCCATTTTCATCCTGCGGGAAGGGAGACTATCTCACAGGCAGCGTCGTGTGACAGGTAGGTCCTACCTACATTGCTGGGTAATGGGGACTTGGATTTGAATTCTGGCCCTTTGGTTAGTCACTATGGGACTTTGAGAACTTGTGTAACCTTTTAAATTTTGGTTTACAGAGTACCACATTTCAGATAATAAAGCCATATCGTAAAGTTTGTCCTGATGTTAAATTGTACCAACATGCTTTAAGTAAGAGCTTGGCCCACAGATATAACCGGGGCTCGGCAAGTTTGTTTCTTGCTGTTCATTGATTTTTCTCCCCTTCCTTTACTATCCTGTCCTCAGTGCCATCACAACATTTTATATTTTTTGATAAAATTTTTGTGGAAATTTGGATACCTTTATTATAATCCGAATGTATTTTTCTGGATTTATGTGGTACTTACTAGTTGCCAGTAGTTCTAGTCACCTGATTTGAAATATTTGAGGTCATTGTGCTAATCAAGATTTAATATAATGCCTCATGCATTGTTTTCTCCTAAATCCCAAGATTTTTTTATCTGCTTTGATCATGTATTAGAGTAAATATTATCCATTAAACTGGCCCTTGCAAAGATTCACTCTAACATAGATTCTCAGGAATGTGGAAAATTAACTCCTCTAAGGTGAGCTGTCTCTAAACAAGATCAAGAAAACAATGTCCAATTGTTTCTGGAAAGAATGTTAGTAAACTCAGTAAGTACTCATTTATTTCTCATACCAGAATTCAGAAAAACTATTTTGTATTTTGCTATTTTAACTCTTCCTGACTGTGAAGCCTCGGTAGCTCAAAGTGATTGGAAATAAGCTTAGTTTCCCCACCTGTAAACTGGTAAAAATATCACTCAATTCTTAGGGTTATTGTGAAGATAAAAAAGTATGATGGACTGGAAAATTACTCCGGAACTGGAAAATACTAATGTTTCAATATTGTTTATGATTACAATTATTAGACAGCCTCAGTTTATTTATGCAAAAGAGGCCGGTAACAAGTATAGAAGGTGGGAATATGTAGGCCGAGCTTTTTAAGAGAAACTAGGGCTTCCATAAATGGCAGTGAACATTAAACTTCAGGGTCACAGTAAGTTGGTGGTTTTAATATATATAAAGTATGCATATTACTAAGATAGAAATGACTTCATTGATGTCTTTTTGCACGTCAAGTTCAGTGTTCTCCATAGACTTAAACCCTTTAGACTCCCCAGTGAGACAGGTAGGTGATTTCATTACAAACAAAAATTCACTTTTACAGACTTTATAAATATTTAATATTGAAAGATGAAAACAGAAATAGTGGCCACTGCATAACAAAAAGGAAAGGAAACTAAAAGAAAGGAAAGGGAAGGAAGGAATGAAGGAAGGAAGGAAGGGAGGAAGAGAGGGAGGGAAGGAGGCAAGGGAGGAAGGGGGAAAGGAAAGAAAGAAATTTTAGGACATCATAGTCATGCTTGGCGTTTTCCTCTCAGAATTAAGGTTGAACTTTAAGTCATTCACATGATTTAATCATTCATTATACTTCTCGGGCTTCACTAAATCAAACAGCCCCCACAGCAGTGTCAGTACATGTCTAACACTCAGAGAAGCTTGGGAGAGTCCGAAGCGTGAAGCTGGCATAATATGTTTGGTGAGGTCATCCTAGCTGAGCTGATAACACAGGATGATTTTAAAATGTCAAAGAAAAGAGCCATAATTAACATGCTTTAAAAAACAGAGAGAGGTATATCAATAGCACTATTTAACTTACAGCAAATTTAGCAATGCCCCCTGTTGAATATGCACACCTCTGGCCAAGAAACTGGCACTCTGATCATCCTGAAAGCCCAAGAAACCAGCAACATTCCGGATGCATCTGCCTCTTTTCCATCCCTTAAACATGTCCTACTCACTCGTTCTTCCTACATCAAGCTCTTCGGCTCTTGGTATCCACTGCTGTCTTGTAATGCATGCTCTTCCTACAGTTTTCACTTGCTGGGTCGTTCTCACCATGGGAGTGTAGCCCCGTCCAATCTTCCCTGCCCGGTCTATCTAAAGTGAACACTTTCCATGACTTCATTTTATTGCATCCCTTTATATATTTTCTTTTAGTTCTCTTTTCATGATTACAACCCCAAATTATTTTTTTTCTTTTCCCTTTTTTTTTTTTTGAAAGAAGGTATGCTTTGGTCTTGCCTCATTAGAACATAACTTCCACAGAAATAAGGATAATGTCTACCTTGTTTATCTCTTTGAGCACCTGAGACGGTATATACTGTGTGCTCAATAAAATTTCCTAACTGGATAATGAAATAAATTATTTTTATGACCAATAAGTCACAAGAGAGTCAAGGGAACATTTTTGAGCTATGGAGTAATGTTTAATCTTTGTTTTCTGCCTTCAGTAGTTGTTGATTTAATCATTTCTTGACTAAGCAAAAGTCTGAGGTAAAGATTCCTGGACTTTTTATTGGGTTGGCCAAAAAGTTCATTTAGTTTTTTCTGTATGATGGCTCTAGTAGTGCTTAGTTGTCTTCATTTGAAACAATTTTGATAGATTGTACTGTGACAGCTGTCACATTAGTGTGCATTAAAAGACCCTTATTGCCCTGGCTGGTGAGGCTCAGTGGATTGAGTGCTGGCCTGAAAACCAAAGTGTCGCTGGTTCTATCCCCAGTCAGGGCACATGCCTGGGTGGTGGGCCAGGTCCCTAGTTGGGGGTGCATCAGAGGCAACCACACATTGATGTTTTTCTCCCTTTCTTTCTCCCTCCGTTCCCCTCTCTCTAAAATAAATAAATAAAAGTCTTTAAAAAAAAACCCTTATCAAAATTGGTGAATTTTTGTGCAGCCATTTTAATATTGAGATGAAAGAAAATATGTGACATTTTTGGCATATTATGCTTTATTTCAAGAAAAATAAAAATGCAACTGTAACACAAAAATGATTCGTGCAGTGTATGGAGAAGGTGCTATGACTGATCAAACATGTCAAACGTGGCTTGCAAAGTTTCTGGCTACTATTGACATTTTGGCTAAATAAGTCTTTGCTGTGGGGCTGTCTTATGCATTGGAAAACGTTTGGCAGCACCGCTGGCCTCTACCTACTAGGAGCCAATGGCAGAAGAGAGCCGACATACTCAAAATACACAAATCAATAAAGTTATTGGTGAAAATGAAAAACGTGTCTTTTATTTTATGGAAAAAACTAAACAGACTTCTTGGCTAATCTAATCTAAAGCCCATGAAAATTAGAGACAATAGATTCTGAGCAGAGATTTTTTACAAGTTCAAAATTTATGGACTTCGAAGATGAGGAAGGCATATGTTGATTCCATTAGCAGTGCAGTGTGGATATAAAAAGAATTCAGAGAAAATGCCATCTACCAAACCCAACCAGTTTCAAGTCTCACCAGGGTCCCATGCCTTTCATAGAAAACCTTTCATGGAAACAGCAAGTAGTAAACCCTAGGGAGCTACATGGGCTTCTCATCAATAACCAGTATGAGAAAATGACAAATAATTCATGGTATTCTCAGGTGCCTGGATATTGTCTAAGTCTAGAAAAGTCTCTTAACCTTGGCACTATTGAAAACTTGCTCTGAATAATTCTGGGTGTGAGAGTCTGTCTTTACTATTGTGGAGGGTTTAGCATGACCCCTGGCCTCTACCCACCACATGTAATAGGACCATCCCAAGATGTGTCAACCAAAAATATCTCTAGACATTTCCAAATGTCTCCTGCTGGGGAGGAAGAGAAACGCCCTCTTTGAGAACTACTGCTCCAGAACTGTGGATCACCTGTCACAGCACCGATGGGGGGTGGGGGGTAGGGAGGAGGCCCAATAACTATGTTTAAATTTCCATCGGCAAAGATAAAACTTAGTTGCCTTAGGAAACAAAAATAAAGAGTAATTTGTTCTAGGACATCTGAATTCATGGACAGAAATTCATACCCCATATAATATCATTATGGCTACTAAACAGAAGGGGGCACTCTTTAGTCATTTTAGTCTTAACCAAACAACTGGAAGACAATACCAAAAGATTTACGAACCAAAAATTACAGACTTCGTTGCAGCATCAATACCAGCACTTATTAACAGCTATTTTCATTCTTTGTTTTTTTACATTTTTACTCATAATAAAGAATCACTACCTAGAGATATGCAGTGATAGTCCAAGTTTGCTTGATCAGTAATAAGGATGCTAGAAAAATCAAGTTAAGTCATCTTGACTTTCTTATTTGAGTATGTTGTTTATGTATATTAATAATAGGCTATTATAGATACTAGACATCTTATGACAAATAAAACATAATTCTTTACCTCACAAGAAATAATAGATGAGGATATTACAGAGATATAAAAGACATTCCCCAGAGTTAGAAGGCTTGAGACTGAGATTTAATAGTGAGATACAGAGACATTTCCTTAGAAATGTCAGGCAGAAGATAGGAATAAACATCAAATGCCCCAAGGTAAGCTGGAAAGATATTCCTTGTATTGTCAGAAAGTTGTTAGGTTTGTGTTAGAGAGTAGATTAGTGAGCTTGAAGTTAGAATACCTGGGTTTTCATTCTAACTTTGCCACCAATTAATTTTATGTTTAGGCAAATGTCCTAATTTTCCTATTTAAAAGGGAGATCAGAAGTTAGTAAAACTTGATAATTTCTTCAAGTCCTTCAAGTTTTAAGATTTTCTAAGTTCATGTTTTGACTGGAAGCATAACGTTGCTCTGGATGAAATGTCCCTAGTGCTAGGAGATTTCAATATTAGGGAAAAGGTGGTAAATATGTTGAGTTCAGGTGACTGAAACATAACTTATTCCAATCTATCATATTAATTGGAAATATGATTAATCTTCCCAATGAATGTTTCTTCTCACTCTCACAAGGAGTGAGAAGGCTTCCACTATTGTTCACAGTTTTGTAACTTGAGCACCTAACACATTACCCAACAAATAGTAGGTGCTCAATAAAGGCACCTTTTAGTGAATGACTACGAGAAAGAAAATAGATAAGAAAATTGATAAAGATGCAAATAAAGACATACGTCCCTATTTGCCCCAATAGATATTGGTAGATTTTCTTTTTATAATCTTTCAAAAAACAATTCAAAGCTCCCTCTAGGTACCATTATCATTCTGTGTTTCACTAGTCATTTCTTTAATCTCTTCCAGCATGTGAGGATATAACACCATATGAATTATTCCATATGATGAAACTAAGGAGCCTGGGTGAGTGTCATATCCCTTACAGGTTACAGCGATTGAAATATACTTTGACAAAGCTAAGGTGCAGAAAATAAAAAAAGTATATACCCTAAAGTAAGAGGAAAGAATACATCTATTATGTGCAAGAGGACATGATTAAACATGCAGTCAAACAGGACCACTTGAGAAGATAAATCCTGAGCATGTAGGATATAAGTGTCCAAGGAGAGACAACTTTGATCCTTAGCAATTCGTGTTTTGTTTTTTTTAATATAAAATAGGTTTCTTTAAGTTTGCTACTTCAAAACCTAGGTGAACAGCTATCAAATAGCCAATCATTTGATGCCCTATGGTTGAGCCTGGATTATGATGTTTACCATAAGGGTGATCATTATAATCACTTAAGTTGATATAAGGCCTTTCTAAGGACTAAAGCAATGATAGAATCACACAGGGTAAATCATATTTTAGCCACAATCCCTCTATCAGAAAGCTTGTGGGCAATCATCCCTCTGCTCCTGAGATGCCAATGAGAATGATAACTTCAGAAACGCACACAGCAAAACAGCAAAAGGGTCGCAAATGAAACTGGCATTACCAATATCACTATACTCATTCAACCACTAAATGATTTAGTGATCTAGCTCTGATTCTCAGGACGGCATGTCTAATTCATGAAAACTGTCATAAAAAGTATTCCAGCTTGAGGTTTAAATAAAGACATGAAAGATTAATAAAACCATGAAGAACAGGATTTGGATGAAAGCATATTTTTGGAAGGTTCAAATATTATAAATATCCAGACCCAAATCAGGATCATGACTTCTTTTTTAAAAAAAAGAAAAGTGAGGTCATCATTTTAAATTGATGCCTTAATAGAATTCATGAAAGACTCTGCTGGGTTATTCCACATTTCTTTTCCTATTCAATGTTAACGATAAACCTGAAGAGGAAAACCGCCATCATTTTAATACCAGAGCTGAGGAAACAGAGCTTCAGAGTTAATAGCACCTGTCTGACATCACACTGCTAAAGGAGAGTTGGTGCAGAGTGGGGTCCAGGGCTCCTTTCCGAACAATGTGTCTTAGTAGTCACTAATGTGTGCTAAAGGTGGGAATTGCATGGTTAAAACTTACAAGTGTAGAAAGTGAGCTTCAAAGAGAACGAATATACTCATGGCGCAAAGCAGGCCAGGCACTTGGCTTTGATCAGCATGCACAACAGCAGGACGGTTATTAATCTCCTCTTAAGCATTCCAGGTATAACTTCTGGACCTCAGCAAACATGGGACCACCTACCTTGAATGATATATTCAGTCTTTGAATGCCAAACTAAAAGATACCTGCTTGTTTCACAGACTGGCGTGCTGGCTTTAAGTTACGCTAGGTTTGAGTTGATTTCAGTTTTGGCCCTTAGAACGAGCAAAAGTGTGTCAATGGATCTGCAAAAAGAAGTACTCCCAAATTATTGCGTTTTATTTTTAAGTTTTATATGAATTAGGCTATACTAATTAGCAAAACCATTAAATGTGTTTTGGATAGAGCTGTGAGTTTATATCTCATTTCCAAATGAGAAGCAGAAAACCTAAGGTAAGTAACTTGCAAAAGTTCTTTCATTAAGGCAAGAACTGTGCTGGGACATAATGTCAGAATCGCTTATCTGGATACTAGTTCGGATGCTGCCCTTAATAGCTTGCAATCTTGCGGTTTTAACTTGCGTTTCTCTGTTGATTGGTGACGTTGAGCATCTTTTCATATGTCTGTTGGTCATCTGTCTGTATGTCCTCTCTGGCGGAGTGCCTATTCAGATTCTTTGCCCATTTTTAAATTGGATTGTTCTTTTTCCTTTTGGTGTTGAGTTGTATGAGTTCCTCATAAATTTTAGATATTAACCCCTTATTAGATGTGTCAGTGTATATGTCCTCCCACTCAATGGGTTGCCTTTTTATTTTGTTGACACTTTCTTTTGCGGAGTAAAAATTTTTAGTTTAATGTAGTCCCATTTGTTTATTTTTCTTTTGTTTCCCTTGCCTGAGGAGATATATCAGAAAAAGTATTGCTCCAAGCAATGTCTGAGATTTTACTGCCTATGTTTTCTTCTAGGAATTTTATGGTGTCAGGTCTAACATTTAAGTTTTTAATCTAATTTGAATTTATTCTTGTATGTGGCATAAGAAGGTGGTCTAGTTTCATCTTTCTGCATGTATCTGTCTAATTTTCCCAACACCGTGTATTGAATAAACTATCTTTAACCCATTGTATGTGTCACTCACACTGGCCAGAATGGCTATCATCAAAAAATCAACACACAACAAATGCTGGTGAGGATGTCGAGAAAGGGGACTCTTTTTGTGCTGTTGGTGGGGATGCAGACTGGTGCAGCCACTGTGGAAAGCAGTATGGAGATGCCTCAAAAAATTAAAAATGGAGCTGCCTTATGACCCAGAAATTCCCACTTCCAAGAATTTATCTGTGGAGACCTGAAACACTCATTTGAAAGATATAAGCACCTCTACATTCAGTGTAGCATTATCTATAATCACCAAGCTATGGAAGCAACCCAAGCGTCTATCAGTAGATGAGTGGATAAAAGAACTATGGGACATTTGCACAATGGAATACTATTCAGACATAAAAAAGGAGAAAAGTTTACCCTTTGCAACAGAACAGATGGACCTGGAGGACATTATGGTAATTGAAATAAGCCAGTCAGAGAAAGACAAATATCATATGATTTCCCTCATGTGTGGAATCTAATGAACAAATTGAATTAATAAAAATAGAGACAAACTCACAGAGAGAGAACAGGATGACAGCTAAGGGAGAGGGTGGAGGTTTTGAGGTAGAGAGGTTGAGCAAAAAGGAAAAGATACTCCTGGACTTGGACAATAGTGTAGTGATTGCTGGGGGCGGGGGTGGAGTACAAAGAGGGTAAATGGTAATGGCAAAAAATACAATAAAAAAATACCTTGTGACCGCAAACAAGTATTTCACTTGTTGAGAACTTAGCTTCTTCAGAACTAAATGAAATGACTGAACTAAATGATTTATAAAATACCCTTCAATTCTCCATTCACTCTGCAAGTCTATTGCAGGTTTGGATACCATGTATGAGGAAAGATAGTATTTGTTTTAAAAAAAAACATGGAATTAGCAGGACATCCTCCTTTTGAAATGCTTAACACGATTCTAAGTCATAAGTCCCATTTGGATTGTTAACCTCGCAGGAGGTAAGAAAGAACTTTTGGCACTGGTTTTGTCAATGGCTACTTAGAATAATGTGAGGGTCCTTCATAGGCAGTAAAGGAATTGATGTCATTGAGAATTCTCACAGGTCAATTACTGTCATTGCCCTATGAGTGGCAGGTGTGCTGTTGCTGGAAACAATGCAATAATAATAATAATAATAAAAATAATGGCAGCAGCAGTAGTAGAGGTGGGATAATGACAGTGGTGGCATCAGTAACAGCAGTAATGGCAGCAGGAGTGGCGGCAACAGATGACTAAGAACACACCTTGACCTTCCCCTGTGGGTACAGACACTGCCACCATGAGTATCAGATAAGTTTTACTCTGTTTGAGTGCAGAAGTCTCACCTTTTCCATTAAACTCTGTGCCTGGTAAACTCTATGTGAATTTGTGCTCTTATTCTTAGAAAAGAGAGCTAAAGAGGGTTACTTAATATTAAAATATATTTTTCCAGAAAAAGTATTTTATAGATATTAAAATAAGAGTTTCAAAGATTTTCTAATGGCAAAAAGTGCACTTAATACACTTTTAACTGAACGCACACATATACACATACATATATTCTAATTATATAAAACATACTGCATATGTATATGAGAAAGTTGTGGAATATTATATCTTGTCTTTCTTTTTTATAATTTATCTGTTTCTAAGCTTTTACAATATATATTTATTACTTTTATCATGCAGAGGACAAGCAATGAGTGTTACAGAAAATCTGGTTAAGGACGAATGGGCCATTACAAGGACACGTCAGCAGTAAAGAAAGAGCAAAATTTCACAACTTACTGCAGGGACGCAAAGCTGGCCTTGTCACTTTGCAACAGGCCTATCAATGTGGACTAATATTTGAAGCTGATGTAGACACAGACCAAAGATTTCAATAAGTGAGGGGAAAATTGCTGCGTACATCTTCATTATCAAAGCTAAAGACTGTGATGGCAGAAAGAGAGAAATCCCCTGTATACGGTCCCATGCTACTTCACCAGATTGCATGGTCCCCTTTGTATCTCTGTGGATTGGCAAAAGCAGTTGCTTCATTATTTCGAGTATAACATTTCAGTGTCCTGGAAAGTGAATTTACGAAAGTATTCTACAGCAAAGATTTTGAGGGAAAGGAAAGTTGTGTTTTGATTTCCCAGTGGGGATTATTTTTAACCTACAGGAAATCTTTTACTTCCCTAAATTGTTAGGCAGTCAGGTATATCAATGGTCCGAAGCAAATTCATCTCTCTAGATTTGTAAGGTAATTGCAGGCACAATAATAAAGCAAAAAGCCTCCTGCTGTGTTCCAGCCACGGATATTATGTAAGGCTAAACGGGATGTCCAAGCCTGACGCTCTTATTTTACTGAACTAAAAATAAAAAATAAAAAAAAGAAGTTTCATATTACTGAGGAGATGTCACACCATAAGACAGTAATTCAGATCTATATTAGACTTTTGTATATGTTATTTAAGGTTGCTGGATTGAAGTTTGCTTTATGAGACAGAAAAATTCCCTACACTAGCAAAATAAAGCTGCTTAAGTTGGCAGCTTATATACAAAATAGAACACTAGCATGCAACAAAGCAAATGTTTGGGCAAACCCTGAGCAACAATTGTGTTCTCTCTATAAGGGACTTTTACATTTCAAAACTAAAAGGCCTATTCGTAGAAGTAAGTGAATACATCACTGCTGAAGATGCAATCAGGTGTAAGTGGTTGTGAAACTAGCTCATGGCAAATGCATCGTGCTGTTCCTATGCAGACCTGCCCTTATCAGGGGAATCAGGACAAGCGTTAGGAGCAAACCTAGAGGGAAAATTTGATTTAAAAATATGTATGTGTTCCTTAACATGTTAAACATATACATACCATAGAACCCAGGCACTTCACTCCTAGGTATTTACACCTGAGAAATGGGAAAGGTCCCACAAAGATATACACAAATAATTAGAGCAGCTGGATTTGTAATAGCCAAGTAGTGTGAATGACTCACCAGGGGAATTATATAACTGTACGTCCATTTAAAAAATTGCAGATACAAGTAAAAACATGGATGGGTCTCAAAATAATTATGCTGAGTGAAAGAAGCCTAATAATCATACATATTGTTTGATTCTATTTATATAACATTCTAGGAAATGCCAGTCAATCTTCAGCAACAGAAAACAGATCAGCAGTCATTTTGGGTTTGGGAAAAGAAGTGATTAGATTACCAAGAGCGCCAGTAAGTTTTTGGTTTTGATGTATATTTCTTACCTTGATTATAGTATAACATTAGGGCTATATATGTATGTCTATGAAACATACTGAACCATATGTTTCAATATGCAGCTAATTAAATGTCAGTTATATCCATAATGCTGTCTGTTAAAAATCTGCATTTAAGCCCTGGCTGGTGCAGCTCAGTGGATTGAGCATTGGCCTGCAAATCAAGGGGTCGCCAGTTCGATTCCCTAGCCAGGACACATGCCTGGGTTGCGGGCCAGGTCCCTGGTGCGGGGCATGCGAGAGGCAACCACACATTGATGTTTCTCTCCCTGTCTTTCTTCCTCCCTTGCCCTCTGTCAAAAAAAAATTTTGCATTTAATAATTAAAATGGTCTATGTACACACATATTACATAAACTAACAATTGTTTGCTTAACCCAAACCTATAATTATAAATGGGACCATGTGATGTGAATTCTATAGAAAATAGTATTGTAGGTTCATTTTTAATCAACTCGTATTCAATGTTTTTTGAATATAGAAAATAGTATTGTAGGTTCATTTTTAATTAACTCATATTCAATGTTTTTTGCTATTTTATAAAATGGACCTTAATTCATAGTAACTATATAGTCACCAAAAATGTTAAAGTTTCCTTATGAATATTAATGTTAAATGTTAAATTGTGATAAAAAATGAGCTTCAGTTCACAGATACCAGAGGTGTAAAGATCAAGAAACATTAAACTTTAGCGAGAATAATACGAACTGGAGGCTTTTCTATGTGGACATCCGTGTGAAATGACCACTGTTAAGAATAGCAATATATTATAGCAGCAATGTGATTTTTCCATCATTTAACTGTATTTATAAAGACACCAAACCAGGTTTTATACTTTTGAAATACATTCAACGCAATGGTTTAAAAAGATTTCGTACTAAAACCCCTTTCTAAATGGAATTATAGAATGTTAATATTAACAACAGTACAAAAAGGGAATACGTAACTATTCTGACTGAGGCGTAAAGCTGTGAAGCTGCTGTGTGTGCGTGTGCGCCCCTGCTGTGAAGCTCGGTTAGTCAGGTCCCGCCCCTGCCCACCTTTTATTGCTGTTCAGGAAATAATTTCACTCATGCTAATTACCCAAAAACCACAAAAACCACAGTGTAAGTACCTCTATGCTATCACTTTGGGGAGTTTAATCCTCCACATTTCACCAAAAGTTGATCCATTTCAGTAAGGAATTGTCAAACTCCAGGTTAAAAGTGCAGAATTAAAGATAATTACAAATACCTACAATTCCCCTTGTATGTGACTAATGTGACTGTATGTTTAGCTGATTTTAAAATAACACAGTAAAAAAATAAATTAGCAATTACAAGTCATCTGCTTTACTCATGTGTTGCTTTGTCCTGTCTTTTTCAGTAACTTTTCTCTCTGTATTACTCCCTTCTGGATTTATCTAGAAAGAAGTAGTCTTAGATGTCACCAGCCCCGGGCTTCGCATGTATCTATAAAAATGTCATTTTCAAAAGCCCACTCAAACTCTCTCTGAATGAACAATATTAACGCCATCTGTTTACAACACTGAAGTTATGTGTTAAGTAAAACTAACAATAACGTATACTAAGACCAATAATTTCTTTTATAGCCTGAGCAAAATAAATTGTAAGCACTCCAACCAAACTGGTATTTCTTACTTTTCAATCTCACCTTTTATCCTTATCTTTCTGCCTATTCAAAGTAATTTAGTATGCCAATAATTTTTTTATTAACATTGTTCTGTCTTAAAACTCCCTTTTCTCTGCAGATCTTATCCATCATCCAGTAACCAGAAATAAAATCTGGTCTCTGGAAAGGAGACATTGTTTGAAAATTAGTTTTACAATGAGAGAGAGAATCTTCTTTGGAACAGGATTCCTGTTATCAAAGTGGTAAGATGAAAAAGTAAGTGATAGTCTTTCTAAGAGAACTCGCTAGTTTTCATTTGATTAACTTCAATGACTGTGGTGTGTGTGTATGTGTGTGTGATTGTTACTCTTTTTTTAAAATTGAAGGTATCTAAATTCAAATAAAAAAATTAAAAATAATACAGATTGTATTCAGAAGATAGTTATGGATTACTATGTATAAAGTACAACATGTTTAGATTATGGAATTGTCATAAATTATATAAGGACACCACTCTCCTTTTTCAATGAAGATAAACTTCCTTTAATTAGAAACCTTCAGTAATTTTTTCTCTTTCCTTGTATTTTATTTTTATATTGATTTTTTATTAAATTTATTGGGATAAAATTGGTTAATAAGATTATATAGGTTTCAAGTGTAGATTTCTATGACACATGATCTGTATATGGCACTGTGTGCCCATCACCCAAAGACCAGTCATCTCCCATCACCATTTATTTGTCTCCCTTTACACTTTACTATCCCCCATCTCCACTTTACCATCTTTATGAAGCTAATGCAACATAATATAAGTTCCATGTACTCAGTTTCAGTCAAAATTTAATGAAAATTGAAATATATTATTCACATTCTCCTATCAACATACACTTTTATTTGCACAATGGTAAGCTTTTTGATTCATGCAAAATGTCATGTTTGATTTATTTGGCTAGGCTCTACAAGCTGCCCCTTATTATTTGCTCACTAATATTCACAGATTGTTTTCCCATAGTGCTAAAGTGAACAGTGCAGTGTACTTCAAGATTTTCCAGGACAAAATATTTTTTGTTCTTTATGATGCTTAGCTATCTTTTGATCCTACTCTAAGGGATCCAGGTGTGTCCTTCCTACAGCCTGCAGACCGCATGCGGCCCAGGATTACTATTAATTCAGCCCAACACAAAATCGTAAATTTACTTGAAACATGAGTTTTTTTCTGATTATGTGTCACAATGTATTAATGTGTGGGCCAAAACAATTCTTCTTCCAATTTGGCCCAGAGACACCAAAAGGTTGGACAACCCTGGATCTAAACACAGCTTTCACTTTAAGATTTTATTTATTCATTTATTTGTAGAGAGAAGGCTAGGGAGGAAGAGAAAGAGAGAAACATTGATCGATTGCCTCTTACACACCCCCACCAGGTACCTGGCTGGGAATCGAACCGGTGACTTCTCAGTTCACAGGCTGGTACTTAATCCATTGAGCCGCACCAGCCAGGGCAATGGAGCTTTCACTTTAGACCTCATCTCTGGGGTCTTTGAATTATGAAAAATAAAAGAACTCTCTATTATATATTTAGCTGAGTAAGGAACAAGTTCAATATTTGGGGGCTAGAAGTCAGAATCATTAGATTCCCATAATTACTTTTAATTCATTCACTTTATTTAAGAAGTTTTCATTAAAATGCCAGATACCGTGGTAATTACTAATTATAGAATGATCAATAAAGAACTGATATTGTACCAAACGGGTCTCCCATCTAATGGAATGATAATGTTTATTTATTCTGTGACTTGGAAAAAGTTGGTTGGCACTTGGTTCCATTTACTGTAAATTAAAGAGAGCTGTCCCTGCCTCCTCTGTGCTATGCACTCTCCCTCTTCCTCAGTGAGTGACACTGTAGTCCACTCAGAAGACAGGCATAGATTGGACTCTGTTTATGTGTAAACTAAGGCACACTTTCTTATTTTTATGTAAAACTAGTTTGATAAAGTCTCTTTCTCAGTTCAAGTTTCTCACTGAAATTTTCTCTTCCCACTCTCTTTCCTCAAATGGTAGTATAGGAAACAAATTAAAACCATGCCCACTGGAATGAAAAAAAAAGAGTAAACTCCAATCATGATATACCACATATTAGTCATATGGCATTGGGAAAATATATTATTGCACTCCTTCAATTTCAATATACCTATTTTATAGGATTGTAAGGAATATATGAGAGAATAATATGCAGTGCTTAATCTAGTATCAAGAGCAGAGGACATACAAAATTAAATATTAGTTCTCATGTTATACTCTAACATATGTTAAGAAATATTAGCTATTATGTCTAATTATACTGTTGCTGGAATGCTAAATAAAAAATGCCTGGTCATGGGTCAGAGACTTTATCCTGGTTCAATCAGTTAATGACTAAGTGATCGCATTATTTTTAACTTTTAAAGACTAGGTCCCTCATTCTACGAAATGGGATTCATTGTATCGGAAAGGGCTGTGAAGCCTACGAGAGTAAGTTATATGAAAATGATTAAAGTATGCTGCAAATATCAATTCGAGGACAGATGTGAATATAGTTAAGAAATTATTAAATAGCATCACCTTTTACTTTCACTCACATTTCACTTGTTAAATAATTAAAAACCCTCATAAAAACCAATTTCTTAAAGAAGCTAAGTTTGGCTCAAAAAGACACACTCTGAAATAATTTTAAAAGACACATTCTGAAATAATTTTAAAGACTAATAGCGTCCCCTCTTTAAAAGGTATATTGAAGGTAAAAAATGAGAGTCAGAAGAGAGGACAAGAAAGCAGCAGAGACCTGCAATGAGGTGAAAAGTAGTTCAGATGGAGGCATTGCAAACATCTAGTAATCAACTAATGCAAACGGGAAATACATAATACGAGCTGTGAAAATAGCCCAGGTGAGCAGGCCAGTGACTTTCAGACATTTTGTGTTTCTCTCTACGGAGCACATTTTCCATCGAAAACCTAGCTCAGATGCCCTATATACATAACATGACACAGAGCCACGATTCACCTGAGGCTAGGCAATCAGAAACCTGCCCACTGAAGCCCTCTTTTTCACCAGCATGGAGGGCCCTGATTAATTTCTTGGGAGGATTCAGTAAAATACATTAGCTCGAGAACTTGAGGTCAACAGTAAAATTATGTCAAGTTTCTTAATTAAACAAAGATCTTTATTAGCCTTTGGCCTAATTTTGGTAACTCACAGTTAAACGGTAGAATTAAAAAACACTAAATTGTACTGCTTATAAATCTCTACGCCTAATTTGAAGCACTGCTAGTTACAGCCAGAGGGCCATGTTTCCTCAACACTCTATGATTTAAAAAAAGATCTCCAAAGTTCTTTGCACATTTTCCTCTGTTTATGTTTATGCGACACACACACACACACACATATACACACAAATGTACACATAAATTATATAAACTAGCTTAATACGACTGTCACTTGGCATTTCATATCAGAAGTAATCAATACTTTTGGAATGATCATGTGATAAAAAGAAGTTGTTGGGGTTACAAACTCTGAAATATTTGCCCCAAGGCTACCAAGGGCAACTGCATTACAAAAGATTTTCATGGCGTTCTGCATCTATTCACAAATTAGAATCTATTATAAGTTATAGTTTTGTTTTTATAAAATGAGCCACATAAATTACATTATTGACTTTAATATTTTTGTTGTAACAACTGCTCAGGATGAGACCTTGAGTTAACGTTGAATATGGTACTGTCCCCCTTCTGTGCCAACAACTTAAACCCAATTCTACTCCTGTCAAAGCATCTGCTCCACATGGCAGATCCCCAGTAAGCTCTGATTCTTCTACATGAGACATTGTGTCAAGAACAGGAACTAGGTGCGTTCATGAAGCTAAGCTTTCATTGTTTCAAGTCTTTTCAGTGGACAGAGTTAGAAAATAAATTATTTTAAAAGATTATGACTCCATACTGATAAATACAATAGTACATTTAAAAATACAACATGGCAAAGTGGGATTTACTTCATAAATTTAACAACACTCCAATGCTAGAACTTCCAAGATAACTCACCTTATTACTAGATAAAAGTGAAAAACATATGATTTCTCCAGATACACTGAAAAGCATTGACAAAATTCAATACCTTTCCCTAATTAAAGCATTCAATATATTGAAAATTATGGATACTTCCTTAATATGCTACACCCACTTTGCTCTAGAGTTTGCATGCTAGTTAAAATTACCACAGGCATTTCCACTAAGGTCAGAAACAAGGCATAAGGTCAATTGTCTCCATTATCTAACACTGAGAAATAATCATAATTATTAAGGTTAGAAATAAACCATCTCTATTTGCAAGTAACATAATATACATGAAAACTGAAACATTTAAACAAAGCCCAAAAAATATGATATTTTGCCATGTATAATACATACTTTTTTGCCCAAATTTTTGAGGGAAAAATAAGGGTGTGCATTATATATGGGTAATACTAATGTTACCAGAACATAAAATTCTTGTACCTTATATCTGGTCTTGTGTTTTGTAATTATCTGTTACATAAAATTTCTTATATCATAGTATGTTCAAAAATAAATGCTAAAATTCCTTTATAATACAAAAACCAAGTATCTAAAGACAAATTAATAAAAAAATTGAATTAAAAAATTAAAACAGAAGATTTTTCTCCTGAAATTTGGGCCAAAAACATAGTGTGCATTATACACAGCAAAATATGGTAACTAATGAGAACTAGGGTTTAAGTTCTCACATATAAAGAGCTTAGAAGCTGTCTTCACCATAAGATATATATCAAACAAACTAAAAATGAACGACTTTTCTTAGTCCCATCAGAAAACTGAGGTCACAGGACAAACTTCCACTCTAAAATCCATAGCGAATGGGAAACAATGGGAAGAGGAATAAAAGGGAAACAATGCGAAGAGGGACGCAACAGAGATAAGCTTACCAGGCGCAGAAGTGGCTGGGGCCACAAACTGCTGGAAGGCTTAAATGCTAATTTTTATAAATGGTTAAAGGCTGAGTGTGGACTACCATGAAACTGAGAAACTCCTGGGATCACGGCCTTAGAGGGGGACTATACTTTCAAGGGCTCTACCTCCAGGAAACCCACCTAATTCTTACAGAGAAGGTCGAAAACAAACAAACAGAAAAGCTCCAGGTCTCCAGAAAGAGATGGGAAAGAAAGAATATTTTCAAGTATTCCTACAGCGTTTTCTGTCCCATAGGCCTCCTCTCCAGGTAAAAATACTTTACCAGGTCCTCATCCACCTTGGCAGAAGGGAAATTACTCATCTTCGGCCAATTCTAGAATTCCTGTCTCACCCAAGTGGGGGTGGGGTTGGAATAAGAAACACTTGTGAAGTTCTTATCCCAAGGGAAGGCTCACTAAAAGACATTTAATCACAGGATTAGAAAATATTTCCCCTGCCCTGCCTTACCATCACATTAAAACAAAACTCCAGAAAACAACAATGAATTATGGATTACAGCTATAAAGAGTTGCAAAAGCAGACTCTACTCTGCTTTCAGGGAAAACCAAAGATAATAGAGGAGACAAAAACAGAGGCAAGACAGGAAACTGAAAACTCTGATACCAAAACAATGAACACGGACAAACTCCTAGGCAGATTAATGTAAAATTTCTCACTAAAGACTTATTTACTTCAATTCCTATTACCCATATATTGTGTCTAGTTTTCAAAAAAAGTTACAAGACACACTAAATGATAAACCAAAAACATAGCATGAAAACAAAACAAGTTCCAAAACCAGATTCTGATATGATCCGGATTTTAGAATTACAGACAATTTTAAAAATGACTATTCTAATCTAAAAAGTAAACGAATACAAGAACTGGTAGGTATTGTAAGCAGAGAGATGAAAATTAAGAATGAATCAAAAGGAAATGCAAGAATTTAAAAACAACAAAAATGAAGAGTTCCTTTGATGGGCTCATCACTGTATTAGGCACAGCTAAAAAAAAAAAAAAAAATCAGTAAGCTTTAAATTATGGCAGTAGAAACTTCCCAAATTGAAATGTAAAGAGAAAGAAAAGAATAGGAAAATTAAAAATGAACATTTAAGAACTGGGGTAATTAGAAAAGATATAATAAACAGATAATTACGGAAAAGGGAAAAAAGAGAAAATGGAGCAGAAATATCTTAAGTAATAAAGGCTAACAATTTTAAATAATTAATGAAAGATAATAAACCACAAATGTCAAAGACTATCAAGTAAGATATAGAAAAAGTATACCTAGGCATATCATAATCAAACTTCAGAAAACCAAAAGTAAAGAAAAAGCCTTGAAAAAGCCAGCAGAATAATATCTATAAAGGAGAAAGAATAAGAATTACAAGTTACTTCTACCCAAAAACCATGCAAGGAAGAAGAGAGTATAGTGAAATATTTAAAGTGATTATAGGAAAAAAAAACCCCAACCATCCTATAATTCTGTACACAGCAAAATTATTCTTTAAAAGTGAAGGAGAAATTAACAGTTTCTCAGACAAACAAAACAAGGAATTTGTCACCAGCAGATCCACCCTCCAAGAAATGATAAAAGCAGTTCTTTAGGGAAAGGGAAAAGTCTAAAGAAAGAATGAGCTTCAGAGTAGGACTAAGTAAAGGTAAAAAAAAAATCATTTATTTTTCTTATTCTTAACTTATCTAATATATAAAATTTGTTCAAAATAATAGTTATAATATATTGTATAAAAATAGCTTATGGGAGGAATTGGAAATACTTTGTTAAAAGATAACTCTACTAGCTGTCATACAGTATAGGCTTATGTGAAACTGGACTTAAATTAATTGTAAGTGTATATTATAAACTTTAAAGCAACCACTACATTTTTTTGAAAAAATATATAATTAATGTGCTGAGAAAGTAAAAAGGAAGAATCATTCAAATGAAAGATAGGTTCATCCTTGTAATAAAATATTATTCATAAATATAAAGAAAAGAACCCTCAACCTCTCAACCCTTGAAAGGACGCGGATGAATTTTAAATGCTTATTAGTTAAGTGAAACAATCCAATCTGAAAGGCTACTTTCTAGATGATTTCAATTTTATATTGCTCTGTAGCAGTACAATTAGAGAAAGAATAAAAAGACTAGTGGTTCCCAGGAATTCAGAAAGAGAGGAAGAGGGTCAAAAAGGTGAAGCACAGGAAAATTTTAGTGTAGTGGATATATTCTTTATGACATTGTCATGGTGGGTACATGACATTATACGTTTGCCAAAAGCTATATAAATTTATAGCACAAAAAGTAAAGCTTAAATATGCAAACTTTAGAAAATAACTTAGTAGGTTGGGAGAATCCCAGAAGGAATGAAGGCTGAGGCAAGAGTACAGAATGGGGCAAAATAGGTTTGCTTTTGTTTGCATGGAAAATAACACAAGAATAATGAATAATACAAGAATACACTCTGTATTTGGTGTACTAACAACTGTGAACCTACTTTTGCCCCATCCTGTATTAACTATATTACAAATGTATAAGATCTCACTGTAGATGGGGTTTGGGAGAGGGGCATTTACCTAAGAAACTTTAGAAATAAGTGTAATAATTTAGAAATAAGTGTAATAAAATTAACATCAAAAGAAATTATAAGTAAGAAATAACTATTGTTGATAAAGCTGTTTCCCATCAGGTACAGGTTAACAATTCTGACACTGAACAATTAGGTAAATGAGCAATGATAAGAGGAGCCATGTTTTTCACTGTTAGAGTGTGAGCTTACAAATGAACAAGAGGGAGAGGCTACAATAATCCATGTGGTAATAAACTGCAATAGATACTAACGTATAAACTCATGTTTAACTAAATACAGAGATAGGTGGCTACATAGAGAAATATTTATAAATGTGTATATATACACGTAGGTTATTGTACACAAATATACATGTATTTCCTTGCTCTGTCAGCTGAGAGTGTCTAAGAGAAATGGTATCTTAATAGCAATGAGCACACTTAGCACCCAGAATGGCTTCTAATGGTTTCCGCAGGAAAGATATCGGGGTTTCTTGAGAAATGGCCCATTCTAGAAATGGGAATAAAATATAAAAGAAGAACTTGAAGCATCTTGTACTGTCAAAATGTAAGGAAGGGCTCAGAAATACTTAAAATTCCTGTCATCAGGGGGTACAACTATATAGTCATTAGCCCAAACAAAAAATTCTGATGGCCAAGACTGGAAAATTTGAGCTGCACAATAAAGAAGTATTAGATTATAACTTAATATATAAAATAAGTATTCATGTATCCATACTGAAAGAAATGATTTCATGCCTAAATTAATCGGAGAGAATGACCATATCTCCCTTGTATAATTCCAGATAAATTAATTAGTCTGTCCTCAAGAAGGGAAACCTAACTCCCACTCCTCAAGTATGGGCTACACAGTAACTTACGTTCAATGTGGAGTACTGAAAAGGGTGCAAATTAATTTTACTGTGAAGAAACCACAACCTCAGCCAGGCGATCAGTGTCACACCAACAGTGATACAGAATGTTGATGGCAGGAACACCGAAAGTGGTGCAGTAAAAATGGCACTGCAGTCTTTGTATGCCCCCTCCCCAATCACACGGATGCGGTCATAAGAAAAATCTCAGTAAAGTAACAATAAGAGGGCATCCTACAAAATACCTCATCAGTAGCTCTCAAAACTGTCAAGGATATCTAAAACAAGGAGAGTGTGAAAACTGTGACAGACATGAGAAGCCTAAGAATTTATGACTACTAAATGCAAGGTGATATTCTGGGTGGGATCCTGAAACAGGAAAAATACATGTGATAAAAGCTAAGGAAATCTGAATAAAGTATGGACTTTAATAATAATGAAGCAGTATTCATTCATTCATTTAAATATATGTGCCATATTAATATGAGAAGTTATTAATAGGGGAAATTGGGTATAAGTTATATCTTCTCAACTTTTCTGTAAATCTAAAACTTTTTATAAGATAAGGTCTGTTTTTTAAAATCAGGATATAGTAAGAAAGAAAATTAAAATACAAAAATCAGTAAACTTTATATAAACAAGCAACAAACAAGCAATATAATGAAAAAAAGGCTCTAAGTGTACTAGAAATAATAACACATTTAAAAATAAATTTAGTAAAAAGTATGCTAAATCTTTCTAAGGAAACCTTTAAAATACTACAGAAAGACACAAAATATACTTCAAAAGATAGAAAGGTGCCCCATGACCTACATATAGAAAGATTAAATATCACAAATATATAAATTTTCCTATTTAATATAGTTTAACATTACTCTACAAAAAATACTACCAGATATTTTCAGGAACAAAACTCATGGAGAAAACATCTAAGAAAACCTAGGAAACCCCTGAAAAACAAAAAGATCAATGAGGGAGGACTATCTTAATCAGGAAAAAAAAAAAAAAAAAGACATGCACTAAATGCTCTAAAATCAATATGCCTGGTTCTCAAATCCACAGAACAATGTAATAGCAAAGAAAATCTAGAAATAAATTTATGTAATACAGAAACTTGGGGTTTAATAAAGATGAAATTGCAAAGATCTTAGACAAAGATGCACTTTTAAATAAATGAAGTGAGGACAGCTATATAGTCATTAGCATAAATAAAATGGATATAAACCATGTACTCAACAGCAGAATAAATTTCAAATGAATAAAAAATATAAGTTAAAAAAAAGAAATTACACAAACACTAAAAGAATACTTGGGTACCTTATTCATATCCTGGTTGTGGGTAAGCTATTTATTATGACTGAAAAAATAAAATAAAATGAAAAATGGAAAAACTCAGCTATACTACATGAATATAGTTAAGTGCTTAGCAAAAACACCATAAACAAATTTCTCAAATACTGAAAGATATTTTCTCCTTTTCTACATTTACTAGGCACATATATTGATATAATGG
Organism: Mormoops blainvillei; assembly: GCA_004026545.1. Lineage (NCBI taxonomy): Eukaryota > Metazoa > Chordata > Mammalia > Chiroptera > Mormoopidae > Mormoops > Mormoops blainvillei. Next base: position 293,232 of record PVJD01001049.1, read on the forward strand.
CTACAGGCACAACACAATTATAAATTTAATCTAAATTATTAATATTTTCTTCATCATTTCCTTGAAAATCAACAGCACGGTAGACAAACCTCTGATTCAGAGCATTTGCCAGTTTCTACCACATAAGTATGCTCACGTGGCCTGCTTCAAGCCATCCATGTGACATCACCAAAGGCAGAGTTGAGAAGAGAGGAATGTCAAGGCAGGAGAGTAAGTTTTTTGGTTAGTGCCTGTTTCTGCTCTCTGGGAAGAAACACCTTTTCCATTGTCCTCCCTCCATAAGAGGCGGGGAATCTTGCTTGTCCATTATTGTCTCTGTTCACATATAAAGTTTACATTGGGGCATATGTATACTAAAGTATGTAAGATAAAATAAATGTGTCCTCTTGGTGGCATGAGGAAGATGAAAGAAAAAAAAGGAGGAATGGCACAACGATGTGTAGTATTTTTTACCTTGATAAAGTCATATATGTGTCACTTCTGCTTAATATATGTTATTTAATTGAAAGTTAATATAATTTAATTTTTGATAACAACTGTGTCTAAGTAAAACTAGCTCAGCAAATTCCTGATATTTTAACAATTGAATCTCAGCACATCACTGCTTTGCTGTGTTTCCTGATGCAATTCAATGAGGATACAATATCATCTCTATCATATTTTTGCTAAATATATTTAATGTAAATCTAATCACAAGCAGAGAATAAGGAAAATCCAGAATGTGTGGTATTTAATGAGCTCTCTTCTTAGAATCTTCAAAAATGCCATAAGAGAGACCAAAAAGGAAAAAAGAAAAAGTGGGAGGACTGTTCAGATTAAAGAAAACAAAAACAAAAGAGACATGATAACCAAATACAATGCTTGAATATTCCAAAGGGTAGGGTGGGAGGGGCAGGAAACTAGAAAGTTTAAAAAATAAAACTAAAAGAATATTTAGAAACATTTGAATAAGGGTCATACAGTAAATAATATAGCATTTATATTAAATTTCTTGGGTGGTAATAATATTGAGGATAATTTGGAGATTATCCTGTTTTTACGAGATGCATGGTCAGCAAAAAAAGCTTGGGTACAGATGTATAGATAGGAATAAATTATATATATGTATCTATATAAAAGAGAGAAAACAAGGTAAAATAGAAACGATTATTGAAACCAGATGAAACCATTACCCCAAGATGAAAAAAAGGCCTACAAAGTTTTAGTATAGGAAAGAAAACATGTTTATGTATCTGTGTATATGTATGTGTGTGTGTGTGTGTATATATATTTATTTATTTATTTATTTATTTCACATTTGTACTTTTAAAAGTAATGAAATTTGCAAAAAGTAATAAAATTTTAGTCTTAGATCCAGAATAATAATTTTAGTTATTATTTATTGAGCAACTGTGTAGCAAAACCCTGGCAATTCAATTTACCTATATTATCTCAAGGTGCACCTTGGGTGATGGGAAAATTTAATCTAAATTATTGGTATATGTGAAATATATATCACAAAATGATATATATTATGAAATATATTATGAAATAGTAATTCTTAGTTTACAGATAAGATATTCACCTTCAATATAGTGAATATCTTTGATCAGTAATATAACGATTGCTGCAATCCATTAAGGCCAGAGGAAAGCTGTTTCCATAAGGTCAAATCTTTGTTAAGGCAGAGAAAACCATTGTGGGCTTATTTACGATGATTCTTTATGTGTTTTCCCATTTAATGATCAAAAGACTTATTTTAAGGACTGATAGACAATGGTCAGACATGTGGATCTTTACATATTTCTCTCTGGACCAAAGTAATTTAAAATCAATCTTCATTTCTTTACAGTTTCAAATTTCTTCACTAAATAACCAGGAAAGTCTGAATTCCCCTCAGGCTTTCCGGTCGTATTATTTTCCCCCGCAGTGTGTGATTTTCTCCTTCTAACTGAATGAAGGGAATTCTAAAATCTGATAGATTAGCAATGAAATCTTTTACACCATTTCCTGAGATTCATCTCAGATTTATGGTTGCACTCTTAGAGATAGCATGATGCAGAAATGTTGGGCAGGAAATAAAACTGTATTTTCCCCTTTCTTACTTCAGCAGAGTACAATTTCCATTTATTCACGCTGTATTTCCTCACACAATATGTTCTTCAGACCAAAGGCTATAAATCTGAAAATATTTATAGGCAAGACTACCCCTGATGCCATTTATACCTTGCTGGCATTTTGTTCCAGCTCCTTAGAGCCACTCATATCTCATATGAATGGCTTACAACATGTACTGACTTATATTTTTCCCTGTTAAATGAAAGGTCCTTCTTTGACTACAGTACTCTTAGTTTAATTTATCATTAATAACACAAAATTTCTAACGAGTTCAAAGAAAATTGGTTATGAGTGTTCAGAGTTTTCCCAACTCTGAAAAAGTCAATTTTTTGTAATTAAAGAATAATTAACATACACTATTATATTAGTTTTAGGTGTATGAGACAATGATCAGACATTTATACAAGGCAGTTTTAAATTTTAGGATTTTTTTCTCCCTTTTCTATCTATATTTCTTTTAGGAAAAAAAACATTTTTAAAATTCTCACTGAGGATACGTTTATTGATGAGAGAGAAAGAAACATCAACGTGAGACAGAAATATTGATTGGTTGCCTCTGTTATATGACCCTACTGGGGATGGAACCCACAACCTTTTGGCATATGGGATGATGTGATCATCAGTGCCAACCAACTGAGCCACTTAGCCAGGGCACTATCTATATTTTTATAAAAATAGTCAATACATTTAAATTACAATATTTGTCTACTATAATATGGAAGCATAACTGTTCCTCTCAATGTGGTCATACATTTGTCAAGCAGAGGTCAGGCAGACACTGCAAATGTGGCACAGCTTGGTGGAACTAAGAGGCAGCAGGGCTGGGTCTCAAGTATTCCTTGAGATGATGCTTGGATCATATAGGGAAGAAATCCTTGATTGAACTCCAGGAAAGGGGCTTTGTCTTTTTCCTGTTCTCATATTCCTTAGTAATTTGGTGAGGGACCAGGAAGATGGAAGGCTCATCTTGCAATAGGGGTTTTTGAGGTTCTGAAAGTGGCCTTAGAACTGAGTACAGGGACCTTGCAGTTGCATGATGGGCGTCCCTGGTGTTGAGTATCACAGCTTCAAGCAGCTGTAGGCCTTCGGGAGAAGCTGAGGTTTTGATCATCTGCTTTTTTTCTTATGTGCAGGAGATGGACCAATATCTCAGCTGACTCACTGCCAGACAAAGAGAATCTAGAAGTTCTATGACATAGACCCTATTGGTTACTTCTCATTATTCAAGTTTCCACAAAAGCAAAGAGCTAGAGGAAGTGTGATTTTATTTAGTTAAACCCCTTCTCTTTCCAATTATTTCCAGAGAAGTATAGCAAGGAACAATGAGCTCTGGGAAACAAATTTAATTTTTAAACACAATCCAAGGGTGTAAACAATCCAAGAGCAAAGCAGGGAAATAAAAATTCAGTCTCCTGGTATCCTATAATACTCACAAGGAGCCCTATGAAGAGAGATATACAGGGTGGGCAAAAATAGGTTTACAGTTGTGAATATGTGAAAGTTTATTCTTGCATTATTATTTATTAATTATTATATTATTTGTTTGTATCACAAATTTAAACTTACTTTTGCCCATCTATGTATACCACAATTTCTATAAATTAATCTTTTTAATCATTTAAGCCTGACCCATCATACCATTAAGCACTGAGAGTTCCATTTGTCTTCATGTCTGTGTCCTCTTCTGTCAATAAAATGCCCCATTGTTTATTGGTCAATGTTGAGCAATGAAACAGAATAGTCATGTAGGAGTGTTCTGTCTTACCCCACATACCCTATACTGAATGATTAAAACAGAAATATCACCAAATCACTTTTTTGACTCCTATGTAACAAATTGTCAATTGGCATTTTAAAATAATAGGTTATAATGAAAGTAAAAATCAACTTTTTGATCTATTGGATAGCTCACAGAGAGTATCTTCTCTCTTAAGTAATATTTCTTTTTTTAAATTTTAAGACAATTTGTTATTATTGCTGTTGGTGATGGTGGTTGAGGAGAAGTAGAATGTAGGGTAGATGATAATCTAAGAGCATTTAGATAGAAAATTTTAAGAGAAAGCTTTTACTTACTGTGTAGTTTGCTTAATGGTAATTAGTTTAATATTTAATATTTCATGAATTTGGCTTCCAGTCAAGATGGAGGCATAGGTAGATATGCTATGCTTCCTCACACAACCAAAAGGATAACAACCAATTAAGAAACAAATGAACAAACAACAGAACTGCCAGAAAATCAAACTGCATGGAAGTCCGACAACCAAGGAGTTAAAGAAGAAACATTCATCCAGGTTGGTAGGAGGGGCAGAGATGGGCAGCCAGGGCAGAGAGGGTGGCAGCAAGGCAGCAGCTGGCAGATGGGGCAGTCCCACATTTGTGTGAGGATAAACTGGGAGGAATAACTGGGGAGCAAGACAGGCCACACAACCCAGCATTCCAGTGAAAGGAAATAAAGGCTCAAAACCTCTGGCTATAAAAGTCTATAGGGGTTGCAGCGTTGAGAGAGACTCTCAGTCTCACAGGTGAGTCCTTTGGAGAGGTCCATGGGGTCCTAGAATGTATACAAACCCACACCCACAGGAATTAGCACCAGAAGGACCCAATTTGCTTGTGGGCACTGGGGGAAGTGACTGAAAGCAGGCAAGAACTGAACAAGCCACACTGTTCCCTCTCTGACACTTCCCCCACATACAATGCCACAACCCAACAAAGTGGGTTGCCCCACCCTGGTGAATTCCTAAGGCTCCATCGCTTACAATGTAACAGGTGTGCCCAAAGACATATGGCCCAAATGAAAGAACAAATCCAAACTCCAGAGAAAGAACAAGCGATGAGGAGATAGCCAACCTGTCATATGCAGAGTTCAAAACACTGGGAACTGGGATGGTCACATAAATGATTGAGTACAGACGCAAAATAAAGGAAGAAATCGAGGCTATACAAAGTGAAATAAAGGAAAATATACAGGGAGCCAACAGTGAAGAGAGGGAAATTGGACTCAAATCAATGATTTGGAACAGAAGGAAGAAAAAAATATTCGACCAGAACAGAATGAAAAAACAAGAATTCAAAAAAATGAGGGGAGGCTTAAGAATCTCTGGGACAATTTTAAACATTCCAACATCCAAAACATAGGGGTGCCAGAAGGAGAAGAACAAGAAATTGAAATCTTATTTGAAAAAAATAATGGAGAACTTCCCCAATCTGGTAAAAGAAATAGACTTCCAGGAAGTCCAGGAAGCTCAGAGTCCCAAAGAAGTTGGACCCAAGGAGGAACACACCAATACTCATCATAATTAAATTACTCAAGATTAAACATAAGGAGAGAATCTTAAAAGCAGCAAGAGGAAAAGAGAGAGTTACCTATAAAGGAGCTCCCAGAAGACTATCAGCTGATTTCTCAAAAGAAAACTTACAGGCAAGAAGGGACTGGAAAGAAGTATTCAAAGTCATGAAAGGCACGGGCCTATATCCAAGGTTACTCTATCCAGCAAAGCTATCATTTAGAATGGAAGGGTAGTTAAAGTACTTTCCAGATAAAGCCAAGTCAAAGGGGTCCATCACCAAGCCCTTATTATGTAAAATGTTAAAGGGACTTATCTAAGAAAAAGAAGATCAAAACTATGAACAGTAAAATGACAGCAAACTCACAACTATCAGCCACTGAATCCCCCAAAAAATAAAAACAAAAACAAAGCAAACAACTAGAACAGGAACAGAATCACAGAAATGGAGATCACATGGAGGGTTATCAGTGGGGATAGGGGGTGGGTGAGAATGGGGGAAAAGTTACAGAGAAATAAACAGCATAATTGGTAGGTACAAAATAGACAGGGGGAGGTTAATAATGGCACAGGAAAGGGAGAAGCCAAAGAACTTATATGTACAACCCATGGACATGAACTAAGGGGGTGGGGGCGGAATGCTGGAGGGAGGGCGTTGCAGGGCAGAGGGGATAAAGGGAGAAAAAATGGGACAACTGTAATAGCATAATCAATGAAATATACTTAAAAATTTCAGGAATTTAGTTTAGTTTTAGGAATGAGTTTATAAATTTACACTAAAGGACACTTCAATTGATACAAGGAATAGCATAGAGATGATTCCGCAGAATTTGAGAATTAAAAAAAAAAATGATGCCCTCAAACAATTTAAGACATAGTTCCAATGTGTAAAATCCATGCATAACTGCTAAGATCAGAGACTCAGGAAATTGTCAGCTATGGAGAAAATCTTAAGCCTAAAACAAACAGCTTAATTTGATTCAGACACACATAAAGTAAGATTTTAAGGAATAGGGATAGTTAAATATGGACTAAAGTTTTATTATTTTTTTTTTTTTTCTAGCATTCCAATGTATTGCTTAGGCAACTCTTGGGACCATTTACTTAGAGCGATATTGTAAAATATCCAAAACAATGTCAAATATAAAAAAGTTGTCCTAAAATTAAACTTAGAAAAACAATTCTATTCCAATTCAGTTACTGCCTACAAGTTGACAATTATATGCATTTTAAGAGAAATGTTTCCTTATATGGATCCTAGGTTATTATAGCTGATATAATTAATAAAACCACATAAAATCAATCCTTTCAATGTCATTCTGTGTTCATAAATTAATCTTCTGATAATTTGGTTTCCCATGTAATTTTCCTGTGGTTGGAAACCACATAGGCAAATTTTGTGGAAACTTTTAAGTCTTCTTGAGAGCTACATTATTATAAATTAAAATGTAAAATCATGGCTTATGTCCTTTGTTTTTAATGAGATTAATAATTATGACTCAATACTCCATTAGCTAAAGCAATGTCTAACACTTCGTAGATTAATTAACAACACTTTTTTCTGAATGTACAAAATGCTGCCTTTTAAAGCAGTTTCTATAATGTTTTTAAGTTGACAATGTTATTAATTTGTCCTATGACTTATTTCAAATACATATGAACTACACCATAAGAAATGTTATCTTTTAATAGTACAGTGCAGTGAACATCTTTATTCATGTACCTGTCTAAATACTTAGCTCTCCTTCTCAAAGCCTATCACTTATTTAGTACTGTGCTGGATTTAACAAACCCTATGTACACAATCTAACAGTGTCTAGACAACTATCAGTTTATTAAAATATTGAGAAGAGTGGCCAAAAAAATCTGTTGATTCTCTATTATGTACTAGTCATCGGTAGCATTATTTCCGTATTACAGACTTACGAGAAACTGAAGATCAGAAAATTCTTCCTGTTAGCCTGCTCAAAACCGGTAGAGCCAGTTTTGGGTAAGGATTTATACAAGATCTGTCTGACTCTAACATATAACCTCTTCTATGACACTGTGACAGTAACTCAACTACCATAAATCACAGATAGAAAATGGTATATTTCAAAGACATTATAAGGATTAAGGATCTGAAACAATGTGTAACACTCTTTTTTTGTATTATGTTTCCCTTTTCAATTCTGATTCTATAGATCTTACTGGCAGAAATTGTTTAGAAAAAAGGGAATATAAAAATAATAAATAAAATGAGGATATGGAAAGAAAAAGCGACTTGTACAGAAGGGAAAGTTAGAAAAAAAGTTTTTAACATGGTGATGACACTCAGTAAATTACCTCCAGTGTTTTTGATTACTGGCTTAACTGCCAGGATAAGCGAGTCAAGGTAGGCAATTCACCCACCTGAATTTCTAATAATGTAATATATTATTATATTTTGTGTATTTTTATTTGGAAAATATTCTAATACATCAGTGTTTATTTTCCCCTAATAGAATACAACACTCATTATTAAGGAACTTGGTTGTAAAAATATAAATCACTTAACAGAGATTTGCTGCCTTGATAATTAGAATATATAAGCATTATTAATTAAAATATGGCTATAATATCAATAATATGGACTCATGTCAGTGTTTTAAAAGATATCTGATATGCAATTATCAAGTAATAGCTGCTGAAATAAAGAGGTGGATTTTTTTTAATTAAAACCATGTTTTCTATTTTGTGCAGACAACTGTTCCATAATTTTTTTTTTAAGTTTCTTTTTGAAAAGTTAAAATAAGCCCCAGGAAAAAAATTATGACACTGATAAAGTAAAACTGTCACTTTTTGATTTGGTAATTAAATATATCATCCCTCTGTCTATTAACCACAGCAGTTCTGTCACAAATCTTGTTTCTACTTAGAATTAATTAAACAAAACTAAAATGTCTAAATCTACTACAAATCAAATTTAATTTAAATGGCTACAATAACTTAAACAAAGATAAATGAAATGGCTTTCTTATGCTTCATTACTTACTCTAATTCTACTAAAACATTTCTATAGAAGTTCTGAAGATGGGGAGAAAGGGCTGGACTACTGACGTTCCAATTAAACTACCAAAGTAATACTTTAGCCCCCTACGTGGTTCCTGGACTCGTTCTTTTTACTATTCCATTCCCTTTGTCACTTCAACCTTTTAATATGAATTTGAAAATATATATGATATAATTATCACAATCTGATTTATCTTCAGCTTTAAAGCATATGTCCATTCTAATGTGCAAATGTAATCTTGATTCGGGTGTCTAATTAAAGAGATGGCTAAATTGTAAATTAATTATTTAATTACAAATTTAAAATGTCATAGAGTATGTTCCAAGATTGCACTGTTTTACCACCATGGACACATCTGAACACATACAAAATAACTCCACACCCTGATAAAATCATATTTTTTATTACAGTGATTTATTTTTGTTATTTCATGACTTCACTCCATTTTATTGAATTCTTGTGATTTTTGTTAATATGACATCCCTAAAAGCTGTTCTTACAGTTGTGTATAAAGAGCAAAATAAAATTTATGACAACTAGGTGGAGCCATCTTTTAAAACACTAACAGTTATATCTTATTTCCATGATTATGCAGGCAAATACCTTTTTCGTCAGTTATACAACTTTACATGAGATTTATGTATTGCTTTTTAAAAACATTTTTGTGATATCCAAATGAATGTGTTAAAATGCATTACTAAATTCTGAAAATATTAGCAATTTAATTTTTCCTTTATTTGTTTTTTCAGCTTAGACTATCATTTAAAAAAGGAAATGTACCATTGGCTGGTTAGCATTTAATTTAGTTTTTAACAGGTCCATCAAGCAAATAATTTATCAGTTGAAGCTACACTGGACAGTATACGCAGGGAAATCTCACTACCACTGTTGACACATACCCCATTTCCTTCCTGCCCCCCTCTGCCCTCACACACACACACACACACACACACACACACTATTAGGGAACTCTATCCCTTAATTTTTTGTCAATATTTTGCTTATGAAAATGCAAGAAAATGTATATATGCATCTTTTCCCACTTCTGTATAAAGTTCTTTTTCTTGCCCTTTTCACTGTTCTTTTTCTTGCTTTTTTCACTTATTAATATATCCTTGTGAAAACATAGATATCTTCCTAATTTATAACTGAACACTTCACCAACATTCAGTATTTACTGTTTGTTACCAGGATAAAATAGCTTTTCACCTTCTTCCTACAGTATATCTGTATGCTGATTAAAATCTAACGTGTTAAGTTCTGCTCTATAGTTCTAGCACTTATCTTCTCCTTCAAAAGGCCATTTTCCACACAAAGATGACGGGGAATACAGATTAGTACCACACCACGTAAAGGTAAATAAACCAGGCTGGCATCGGGAAGAGCTACACATACGGAAGCCACAGATAACAGACACGATTGATTGTGAAGGTGCCATTGGGCCACGGAGAGGTCTGCTTTGGCTGGGCGGGTGTAGCGGCACTGAGCACACTGTTGAAAGGGCTCAAAAAACAGACCCTGGCCCCCAAATCCCTCTCTATATTATTTGTAGGGAAAATAGGGCAAGATTTCTCAAATGACTACATGAAAATGGGCACTTCCTGGTGGAGGAAATGGTCTTATAAAAAGACGTAACTTCTGGGTCTCGAAGGCTCTTATTGGAAGTTTTTTTGCATTGTGCTCAGATCTCCTGAGCCAGCTATTGCTAGGCTGCTAAACGGAAGGGATAAGCCTCCGGGGCCACCTGGGTTTGTCTCCCTTCAGTGTTTTATTATTTTCATGAGCATTATCGCTTATTCATAGATACGAAGAGAAATTCAGAGTCAAAATGAAACATGGGTGCTGGTTAAGCCAAAGAGTTGAAGCCAGTTAAACCAGGAGTGGTAACCTTCACTACCGAAAAAAAAGTTATTTTTAGAAATCTATTACGTAATCATACATTTCTCTTCCTTAATTTGTTTTTATAAATTATACTATTAATTTTTCCTCATATATAAACATCCTTACATTTTTGGAATAAATTATATGTGATCACAAATGATATTCTTACTGCACAGATACATTTGATTTACTTTGGCATCTTTATTCATAACGGTAACGAGTTTATAGTTTTCATTTTTATATATTTTTAACAAGATTACTATTACTAAGGTTATTTATAAAAGGCATTGATTTGCTTGTCTTCTAGTCTCATAGTCTTTTACTTTAATAGCAATGGAATAGTCCATTTCACCTAATGTCAAAAAAAATTAAGTCATAAAAATTACAGGCCCTTGTTATTATTTGCAATGGCAAAATTTTAATGCTTTTTTTCCCCAACATTGTTATGAACCTTTTTCATCTTCATAGTTTCTAAATCTTCTTGGATTAACACTAGAATAATATTATTTTTCATAATCTTTCTAACCCATACTGTAGTTTGTCTTAATGGTGTTTCCATGATTGCATAAATACTGATCTTTTTAAAAGTTTATAGTTACATTCATCTTTATTAATTTAGTCTTCACACTTCCTTATTATAATTACATATCTTTGTTTTTAATATAATTTCTTAAAATATAAGCTTATTTTAACACCTTTAATAAGGTATAAATGTATACCATATAATTCACCATTATAAATGTACAATACAATTGTTTAAAATATGTTCATAGAGCTGTACCACCACAACATTAGCCTGGTTTTAAACATGTCCATCATTCCTCCAAATTCCACCAAACCCAACATCCAATCCCAGGTCCAGATGAACACTGATCTGACTTCTTTCTCTTTAATTTTTTCTTTTTATAAACATTTTATATAAACGAAATCATACAATATCCAATATTTGGTACCTGGCTTCTTTCATTTAGCATGTTTTAGAGGTTAATCCATGTTGGAACATGTATTAGAATTCTATTCTTTTATTGCTGAATAGTATTCCATTGTTTATCCACACCACAATGAATGGATCTTTGATTTGCTCCTGGTTTCAACTAGTATGGATAATGCTACTATGTAAATTAATGTATAAGCCTTTGTGTTGACATATGTTTCTATTTCTTTTCAGTAGATACCTAGGAGTAGAATTGCAGTAAGCTGATATTTAACTTTTTAAGAAACTGTCAAGTTTTATTAAAATTATCTTTACAATTTTACATTCACATCAGTGATGTATGAGGGTCCAGTTTCTCTATTTCCTCCCCAAACATTTAGCATTGTGTATCTTTTAGGTAACAGCCATTTTAGTAAGTAAGTGATGGTCTCTTATTATTACTTTGCTTTGCATTTCTCTAGTTGCTAATGATGTTGAGTAACCTTTCATATGTTTCTCATTGGTTTTCACTTTTGTTGGTGAAATGTCTGTTAAAGCACTTGGTTCTTTTTCATATTGGATGATTTGTCCTATTAATTTATGAGTTCTTACTTTTTCTTGATACAGCTTTTTTAAAAAAATCAGATATATGATGTAAAAATATTTTCTCAAAGTTTTTGGTTTGTCATTTTGTAAATGATGTCTTTTTCCAAAGCATAAAAGTTTTTCATTTCAATAAAGTCCAGTTTATCTTTTTCCTTTATTCTTGTACTTTTGGTATATTATCTAGGCAATCTTTGCATAAAAGATAATTTTGAAAATTTTCTCCTTCATTTTCTTCCAAGTTTTATAATTTTACATCATACATCTAGATCTAAAATCTATTTTGAATTCACTTTTGCACAAGAACTAAAGTAAGAATCTAAACTTATTTATTTTCATATGTACATACAATTATCCTAGAAGCATTTGTTGAGGGTATAAAAGCCCCCTATCCATGACATTGTCCTGCCACCTTTGTCAAAATCAATCGGTCAGAGTGAAGGCCAGGGGAGGGGGGGTGGAATCAGGTGGAGATGGGTAAAGGGCTGGAAAATGGGGGACATCTTTAACAGAGTCAGCAATAAAAAAGAAATCAATTGATCATAAATGTGTAGATTTATTTCTGGATTCTCAATTGTGTTTCATTGATTTATATGCCTACCTAAGGCAATACCACACTAGCTTCAATATTGTAGCCCTATAGTAAGTATTTTTTTCTTTTCTTCAATTTTATTTTATAAACACAAATGCTTTTTTTTAAAGATTTTATTTATTTTATTTTTAGACACAGGGGAAGGGAGGGAGAAGGAGAGGGAGAGAAACATCAATGGGTGGTAGCCTCTCTCAAGCCCCCTACTGGGGACCTGGCCCACAACCTAGGCATGTGCCCTGACTGGGGAATTGAACCGGTGACCCTTTGCACAAATGCTTTTTTTTAACGTTAGTTGAATTTTCAAATTAAGATCACCTCATTTTCACCTGTGTTCTTATCTTTAAAATCTACACTGTACAGTAGTATGCAGATATAACACTTCTTTTTTTCATCATGGATTCTTTTTTAAGTAAAAAAGAATAAATGATAGTACAGTGATAACATTCTTTCTGAACTTATTTGTCTTTTGTTCTCCAGATATTGTGAGGGGAAATTCATTTTTATTTAATTTTATTTCACACTTCAATGTCAAATAAAAATGAAATGCAGAGAGGGTATTCTTATAGGATTAAATATCCTCCTTCTAACTATTTAAACCAGGGGTTTGGAATTTAGGTCTCTTTAATCAAGGCTGGAAGTCAATGAAAGGCTTTAAAATTATTTTAATAATAAACGGAGTCATGTATGGAAATAAACAGCTTGCATGATTCTTTATATGTATAATCTCAAATTTTAACTGCCCAAAATAAAATAAGAAAAAACATTTAGGACCTGCCATTGAGAAAAATATATCGACCCTTAATTATAACACCTTTCTTCAACTGAAATCCTTTCCAATATTTTGAAAAGTACTCCTAAGAGTCATAAACACTGAAATCAGAAATGTCATCCTTGCTATATATTAGTTCCTCTTTCTGAGGGATTATTCTATGTTCTCATATTTTGACATTAATATCATATTGTTTAGTTTGTTCAAGGGTTCAGATTATCTAGACTCAGACTTACTCATTTTCTTCTTCTTTGCTCCTTGCAACTTCGTTCTTTTGCAAGCAATCCATAGTTTACAGTGTTCCCAATGAGCAGCCACATATTTGATAAGACCACAATAGCTCCTTAGGCCATGTGTATGTATTTATATCCTCTGGTTTCATCCAATAATTTACCAGCAAGAGGAGGGCCAAGAAGAACTGGACAATACTCCACAAATGTGGGAAGTCCCACAGCACCAGAAAATCTTTGAGCACCAACAAGTTCCATGAGACTTTCAAAGAGGACCCTGCTAACACTTCCAAATCCAAGGCCAAAAACAAACAAAAAGAATAAAACACTAGGTTTATGTAGTTCTCTGCCAAAGGGCACAAGAGATGACACACTCTGGAGAACATAACAGCAAAACTTATGTATTGGATTTGAGGTCAAACAAGTTTGGAGTTTTCAATTAATCCTACAGAAAGCCTAGCAAATATATCAACAAAAGCCATAACTTATAGCAAGAAGGCTACAGAATACACATCAATTCCCTTGGCTCTAGCATATGGAGCCCAGAATAAATGCAGGCAAAAATTCCTAGAAACATAATGATATTTACAGATAAGTATTACAGAAATCCCCTCTGCTTGAAAAGGGAGAAATCTGGATACTTATTTTTCCCATATTGATTTCTTCTTATGGTTTTTCTTCATGCCTAAATCATGCACTCTTATGCCAATCATATTCTATTTTTATTTTTAAATTATATTTTATTGTTTATGCTATTACAGTTTTCCCAAGTTTCCCCCTTGGCCCTCCTCCACGCAGCACTCCCTACTCCCTCGGGCAATTCCACGCTGTTGTCCATGTCAATGGATCATGCACATATGTTAAGTGGTTACTCTATGCCTTATGCTGTACTTCACATCCCCATGACTATTCTATAACTATTGATTGCACTTCTTAATCCCTTCACCTTTCGTGCCCATCCCCCAGACCCTTCCCTCCCATTTGGCAACCATCACAATGTTCTCTGTATCTATTATTCTTTGTCTTTTCCATTTGTTTGTTTTTGCTTTTTATTTATTTTTATTTTTTAAAGGTTTTATTTATTTATTTTAGACAGCAGGGAAGGGAGGGAGAAAGAAAGGGAGAGAAACATCAATGCATGGTTGCTCCTCACACACCCCCTACTGGGGACCTGACTTGGCCTGCAACCCAGGCATGTGCCCTGACTGGGATCCAAACCAATGACCCTTTGGTTTGCAGGCCAGCACTCAATCCACTGAGCCACACCAGCCAGGGCTGTTTTTGCTTTTCAGATTAAATGATTGATAGATATGTATTTGTTGCCATTTTATTGTTCATATTTTTACCTTATTCTTCTTTTTAAAGAAGGCCCTTTAACATTTCACATAACACTGATTTGGTGGTGATGAACTCCATTAGCTTTTTCTTGTCTTGGAAGTTCTTTATCTGTCCTTCAATTCTCAATGATAGCTTTGCTGGGTAGAGTAATCTTGGTTGTAGGTACTTGCTTTTCATCACTTTGAACATTTCTTGCCAATCTCTTCTAGCCTGCAAAGTTTCTTTTGAGAAATCAGCTGACTGCCTTATGGGAGCTCCTAAAGGGAGGTAAATACTTGTAAACAATTGCTTTTCTCTTGCTGCTTTTAAGGTTCCCTATTTGTATTTAACTTTTGGCATTTTAATTATGATGTTTCTTGGTATGGGCCTCCTTGGGTTCATAGATGCCAATCATATTTTTAGACTTAGTAGTTTGTTGGGTTCCAACAGTTCTCATAAGAGACTTAGCCACACAGACATTCAACAATATACTTCCCAAATCAAAAAGCTTCCTCTCTAGCTGTAAATATTAAAAAGGAATTGATTGAAACAAGCTAATATACTTAAGAAAATAAGACCCTGCCATGGTGAGTCCATTTGCCATGGGCTGTTTTTACAGAAGTATTTGCCAATGATGTTATGGTGGGTTGCAGGTTGAAGGGTAGACCTAACCCTCCAATGAGACTGACAGTAAGGTAAAGCTCTATTATGCTGGTACTATAAGAGGCTGCAACCATTCCCTCATAGCATAATGAACCTCCTACCAATACCACTGGCTGGCTACCATCTCTATTCACCAAAACACTGTACATGGGACCTCCTGCATACGTAACAGCCAGCATAATAGATGATATCCATGTTATTTTACTGCAGGTAATACTGAATATTTGCTGATTTTCTTAGAAGAATACTGTGAGGCTTTGGGGAACACGTGTAAAAATCCAGTGGAAATAAAAGATGCTCTAACCACTACCCAGCCCCATCCTCCATCAGGAGGTGGATGGGGTGGTAGACTTTCTGCTCTTCTATTTAAAATTCAAGTAACCTGTTGACAGATTCCCACTTGAACAGACTTCTTTGGTTTACATATAGAATTGTTAAGCTCCATCACTGTTCCTCAAAGTGTGATATTTGAAGGTTATACAAAGAAAGAGAGGTAGAATAGACTCTAGATCATCTGATCATCTGTCAAAGAATTTAGTCTACTCTAGACTTAATTGGCTATCTTTACTTTGAATTACTGATAATAGACACTTAATAAAACTCTTATATTCCAATAGGTCTTTGGAATCTTACTTCTTGCACCTTCACAAAGAGTAAGCCTGGAAATTTGTTTTCTGCTCTGAAGGGTTTTTGTTTTAGTGGCTCCAAGAAATGTCTCTTGAAATTTATTTTCAAGGCTTGGTTTTTATATGAGCTGTGGATATTATTATCAAACAGCTATTAATGGCAACATTTTCCCATTTACCAGCAGCTAATCCCAAGGACAGTGGCCCCTCTTACAATTTCCATCAGTGGCAGGTCATAGCCACTGTCCTTGGCTGTGACCATAGATCCCATTGTTAGAAACTCCTTCAGTAACTCTGGGCACTAATCTTGTCTCAATTACTTTTCAAAGTTTTCTAGTATATCCTATGCCATGAACACTTTTTATGAAGCCAGCATTATCCAAATTTGAAAACCAGATAAAGGCACTACAAAAAAAAGAGAACTATAGGTCCATACCACTGATGAACATAGGTGCTGGAATCCTCAACAAAATATTAGCAAACTGAATACGATAATGAATAAAAAAGATCATACACCACCTGGACTTACTCCATGAAGGTTGGTACAACATTCACAAATCAATCAATGTGATTCACCACATAAACAAAATGAAGGATAAGAACCACATGATCATATCCACAGATGCATAAAAAGCACTTGATATAATCCATCACCCATTATGATAACAACTTGCAGCAAAGTGGGAATAGAAGGAACATATCTAAATATAATATAGGCCATATATGACAAACCCACTGCCAGCATCATACTCAGTAGGCAAAAACTACAAGTGTTCCCCTTAAGATTGGGAACAAGACAGGGATGTCCACTTACAGCACTTTTTTCAACATAGTACCGGAAGTCCTAGCCACAGCCATCAGACAAGAAGATGAAATAAAAGGCATCAGGAATGGAAAGGAAGAAGTAAAACTGTATTTGCAGATGACATAATACTATACATGGAGAACCCCAAAGATTCTTCTAAGAAACTATTAGAACTGATAAATGAATTCAGCAAAGTAGCAGGATACAAAATTGATATCCAGAAATCAGTTGCATTTTTATATGCCAATGATGAACTAACAGAGAGGGAAATTAAGAAAACAATCCCATTCACGATGGCTTCAAAAAAAGATACCTAAGAATAAGCCTAACCAAGGATGTAAAAGACCTGTACTCAGAAAATGATAAGACACTGAAGAAACTGAAGCAGATGAGTGGAAGCACATACCATGTTCATGGATAGGAAGAATTAACATCATTAAAATGTCCCTACTACCGAAAGCAATCTATAGATTCAATGCAACTCCTATCAAGATTACAATGACTTATTTCATAGAACTAGAATAAATATTTCAAAAGTTTAGATGGAACAAGAGAGTCCAGAAATGAACCCACAACTTTGTGGTCAACTAATATTCAACAAAGGAAGTAAGCACATACAATGGGCTAAAGATAATTTATTCAATAAATGATGTTGAGAAAATTGGACAGATATATGCAGAAAAATTAAACTAGACCACTTTCTTACACCACACACAGGAATATATTAAAAATGGATTAAAGACTTAAATGTTAGACCCAAAACTATAAAAATCCTAGAAGAAAATATAGGTGGCAAAATATCAGACATGGCAATATTTTATCAGATATGTCTTCTCAGACAAGGGAAACAAAAGAAAAAATAAACAGATGGGATTACATCAAACTAAAACGTTTTTGCACAGCAAAGGGAAACATCAACAAAACAAAAATACAACCCACAGAACAGGAGAACATATTCACCAATACATTGGATAAGAGGTTAGTATCCAAAATTTATTAAGAACTTAAAAAATTCAATACCTAAAAAACAAACAACCCAGTTGAAACACGGGCAAAGGACCTGTGTAGACATTTCTCCAAAGGGGACACATGGATGGCCAACAGACATATGAAAAGATGCTCAACATCAGGAGTCATCAGAGAAATGCAAATTAAAACCACGATGAGGTACCATCTCATGCCTTTCAACATGGTTATCATCAATAAATCAACAAAAAAGTGCTGGTGAGGATGTGGAAGAAGGAGAACATTTTTGCACTGTTGGTAGGAATGCAGATTGGTGCCACAGTGGAAAACAGTGTAGTGATATCTCAAAAAATTATTAATGGAATTACTTTATGACCCAGTGATTCTACTTCTGGGAATGTATCCAAAGGAACCCAAACACTAATTCAAAAGAACATAAGCACCCCTATATTCATTGCAGCATTATTTACAATCACCAAGGTATATGTATTTTAATGTTAGAAAAACTCCATATTATTTTTCTAATGCTGCATCAGAAAGCAATGTAGCAATGTAGGCTAAGTTCCTAGCACAGCTCTCGTATGAAATAGCTCTTTCAGAGGAACATGTGCAGCTTTTCTAGAGCAGGAGCTGACCAACATCTTCTATAAAGAGCCAGAGAGTAAATACTTAGTTTTGTGGGACATATAGTTTTTTTCACAACTATGCAACTCTGTCACCATAGCACAAAAATAGTCTATAAAATGTTATTTGAAAAAAAAAGAGATAGCAGGCAAGATTTCAGCGTTCTATTACTGTACCCTAAAGCAAGACCCAGATCTGTAAACTCAGGCACTTCAGGATGACTTGCAAATTAAAATCACAAGATATCATTACACACTCACCATACGGTTAGGGTGACTAAGAAAAAAGAAAACTCAAGTGGCTGTAAATTTCTAGAGTAACTAGTATTCTCAGACACCGCTGGCTGGCATATAAATTGGAGCAAACATTTTGGGGGAAAAAATGGACAGTTTATGTGAAAGCTGAACATAAACATCCCTATCATCCAGCCAATCAATTTTCTGTGTGTGTGTGTGTGTGTGTGTGTGTGTGTGTGTGTCCAACAGAAATACATGCGTATGATCAACCAAAGACATGTGTTAGAAAATTCAGAGCAGCACCACTTGTAGTAACCTAACACAACACTATCAAGTCTCCATCAAGGGGTTCATGTATAAATAAATTGTGCCATGTTTATACAATATCATAATAACAATGATCAATCTAT